>LPNX010744540.1:21082-185115 GCA_001517045.1 Pseudotsuga menziesii
TTCAGGCCTATGTGAGCTTTCACATGAGCGTCTACCAATTGACCATAAAACTATCATGACATATCAATTAAGGAGGATCCTTGGGATTAGCAACCATAAAACTATCATGGTATCTAAAAAATTGAAGGTACCAATATCAACCTTAGGATGCCAATCTCCAATATTTTTGCACCGATAACCTCACAAAAAATCCATGAAAACAAAGAGTTTGGAATTTGTAGGTTACTAGAAATGTGAACAAATTAGAGTTACCAATAAGAGTGATGGTATATCAATTGATATTAGTTATCAAGTAATGAGCAAGTATTGGATGCATACACTATCAAATATGTGGTATAAACCTCATTACATCCCTAAACTAAGATCTATGGGTATATTATTATTATTATTATTGCCCATTGATAGTTATTTCCATTCATTTATCAAATTACACATGGATTAGGGTATGGTTTTATTTCGTGAAATGATATTTCTAGAGTAGGGATTATTTACTATTTATAGGATATTGAAGCAATTCAAAGGTGAAACTATTTTTTATCATCACCATTAATGACTCGTTTATAGGAATTATCTAGGTTCTCCTTGTTAGGTACCACATGTACCTTCTCTTATTGCCTATCTTTTGAAGGGTTGAAGGTATTACAAAAGGTACTAGATCACGAATGGAAAAATATAGTATCCCAAACTGATATTCCATTGTTTTGATAGTATGTTTGTAGGTTTGGTGCTTTAGTTATGCTATATTGAAAAAATAAAAGTTGCATCCAAAACAATGTCATGCCAAAAGGCCCTATAATATAGTTCTTTTGGAGAATAAATAGGAAGAAGACTATCAGTGAGAGAAGGTACACATACCAATAATAATAATTTTGATAGTACATTGAGATATGTGAGGCATGTAAGCAATGCATGTAGCAAAAGATGTAGGTATGATTATCAAAATAGTAAATATTTAGTCAAACTTATTACCTTTATTTTTTGCATTGACTTAGCCACTTTCAATTCACTAACTCCAAAATAGCTAATAAGTGTTGGCTAATAATGGTGACAATTCATGGTATAATGTTTCATGAGGTTGCAACATTGCAAACTTGTGAAGCATAATACCATGAATCTTCACCATTGCTTGGCTGAATACTTGTTATCTTTTGTGATATATAGTTCATGTGGACAAAGTTCTTGAACTGTGTCCTCATGGACAATTTTGTTTGATGATGTTATTTACAGGTATGTAGAAAAAAATTTAATATTTTGAAAAAATAGTTATTGTAAGTGGATTACTTCATTCAATTAGTTAATGAAAATATATTGTATAGTGCAATATCTCATGGTGTTTAGAGCTTGGGAATTACTAGGTTAGGTTCAAGTTGCTTTCTAATATAAGGTTTCTATAATAAAACACCTTACAGAAGAAATCCATAATATTTGGTAGAATTCTGGCAAACCCCTGTTGTCGCTACAATTTGGAAAATACTAGGTTAGGTTTTAGTTTGTTTCTAACCTATGGATTTTATAATGATATTGAATGATCTAGGGTTTAGGTTTGAGTTTCTTGCTTATAAAAAAATATGGCTCAGCAATCCTGCTCGAGGAAGCGACCAATTTTCATCCTTCTCCACCGGACCGAGCATACATGTGAACAGAAAAAATCTATCTATCGTGGCTATGGTGGAACTAGAATCCTTCTCTAAACCTCCCTTAAGCATCTCGTTTGGGTGGGGTCAGATTAATAGCTTATTTGGGAACCGATCGCTGAGATAACTCACATAAAAACAACCAAACCAGTTTGAATGCGAACCAAAATGTGGTGGGTTCATCCGCTAATTGTAATGCTTAGACTGGCCAGACATCAAAATCCATATCAGCCAATATGGGTCAAATGCAGGTTAGCTGAAACTGTCAAATTTTCTCTGTCATTAGCTGATCAATGTAAATGCATGCACAGCGAGGAAAACACATGTTTAAAAGATGATAAAGATAACACAACTATCTATTCTATTCCTACTATCAGGGGATCTGTTGAACGCGGCATTGAGGAAGAATACTCCGAAATAATTTTTGCTTTATTGATTTCCTCTCAAAAAAATTCACAGTTGAAATCAGATGCATTACAAACAAAGGTTAAAAAAGGAAGGATTCAAGTTGGTGAAGAAGCAGGCAGTATAGATAGAGACCCTTTGGGTTGTTGGTAAAAGTAAAGTAATTAAGTAGGCAAGGTATATAAATAAGGTGTCTAAGTGCTCACCCACACAAGATCCCGTTCACAATAAATGAGTGAGAAGGAAAAAATCACCACTAGATGAGAGAGTGAGGACCATCCAACCCCATAAAAACAAGGGTTTTCTTTACCCAAAGCCTAGATTGAGAAGGAGGGATTGAAATGTATCAACCCTGCACAACCTAGGTTTAAGCCTGCTCTAGTAGCCTCTGCCTTTCCTCTATTGGCTAAGAAACCATGGAGATTTGCAGGACTATCTTAAAAAATTTAAAATAGACATGAATTAGGGCATGGTACTCACAATTTTGGGATGCATTGTCTCGACTGACAATTGGCCTCCTTGTCTGCTACAAAACCACAATCCACTCTCCTTAGTCTTCGTGGTCACTCCAAATTGTTGCTCCCACCGATATTGTTCTTTGTCCAAGTTGCGTAGATCGACCCTTGATTACTGAACGACAAGCACTCGATGAGATGCACAACACAAATGAAGAAGCTTTCTCGTGATCACTAAACACAAGCACCCGACGAGATGCATAGAAGAAGCTTTCTTGTCAAGCTGAAAGGAAAATAGCATGTCACTGTTAGTGTCTTTTGTGGTTTTATGTTTTTGTTATTTTATTTATATATATGTATTATAAATAATTCTTTTATAAGTATTTATATATATTGTTTTATGTTTTAATTAATTAATTAATTTATGCTTTATTATATATATATATATATATATATATATATATATATATAATGTTTTATTTTATTTATTTATTTATTGATACTATGTTTTATTTATTTTTATATACAAAGAGGGGGGTGTATCTATGTGAGTCTTTATGTGTGCAGTGAATCTATGATGATGAGGATGAGGATGTCGCTGATGATGATGATGATGATGATGATGCTCATGATGATGATGAGGATGGTGATGATGATGACTGATAGTCATGATGATGAAGACAACGATGACGATGTCGATGATGATGACGAAGATGATGATAAGGGTGATTATGATGATGACGATTATCATTATTATGATGATGACGATGACGATGATGATTATATATGATGAAGATGATGATGTTGAGGATGGTGATCATGAGGATGGTGAGGATGATGATGATGATTATGATGATGATGATGATGTCTGTAGCTCTTTTTAAAAAGAAATAAGAAAAAAGAATAGGTCTAATTAAATATTTACCTTTCATTATATTTCATCGTTGAAGATGACGAGGATCATGATGAAGATGATGACAATTCTACAAATGACAATGACGATGATGTGAAGTAATTAATTTGATCTAGGTTTAATTTTAGTGATGATGATGGTGATGAAGATGATGATGATGGCGACGATGATGAAAATGATGATGATAATTATGATTTTGATGAGGACGATGATGATGATAATTATGATTTTCACGACAACGATGACAATGATAATGATTACTACAATGATCATGAGGATAATGATGTCATCTTCATCAATTATGATGAAGATGATGATGTTGGTGATGATTATGTTGATGAGGATGACAATGATGAAGACGATATGAAGACTATATGACAATGACTATGATGAAGATGATGATGATGCTACAGACAACGACGATGATGATATGAAGTAATCAATTTGATCTATGTTCAATTTTAATGATGATGATGGTGATGAAGATGATGATGATGGCGATGATGATGATGATGATGACGATGATGATGATGATAATTGTGATTTTAATGACGACAATGACGATGACAATGATAATGAGGATAACGATGTCATCTTCATTGATTATGATGAGGATGATTATGTTGATGAGGATGACGATGATGAATATGTTATGATGATGATGATGATATGACGTAATTAATTTGATCTAGGTTTAATTTTAATGATGATGATCATGATGAAGATGATGATGATGATGATGATGATGATGGTGGTGAGGACGATGATGGTGAAGATGATGATGATGATGATGATGATGACGATGATGAACATGATGATGATAATTATGATTTTGATGACGACAACGACAATGACGATGATGATGATAATTATGGTTTTAATGAAGACGATGATAATGATAATGGTGATGACAATGATCATGCAAATATTTACCTTTCATGTATACGTTTCTAGGATTATATTTCATCATCTTCTTCATCCATGTCATCGTCTTCTTCATCCAAGTCATCATCTGTATCACAAGATCCAGAGTCAACATTGTAAGGGTTGTCCATATCATCATCATCATCATCATCATCAGTTATGCTCATCAGGTCATCATCGGTATAACTTTCATCGACATTGTTTGCTACATCATTAGATTCAACTATTTCTTGGAGTACATCTTCTCTTGGATCATCATCATCATCTAAATCATGTTGATCATGGTCTACATCATCCTATCCTTATTTGAGAGAACCCTCTTCATTAGCATCGTCTAGGTTATAATTTACTGACCTTCCCCTTGGATCGTGTCTCACAACAAATTACCAGCCCACTTTACCTGGAACCTCTGAGTAAAATACTTGTTCACATCGGCTTGGAAGAACATAGGGATATGTTCCTGGCTCAAACAACCTTGTGTTTACCATTGTAAATCCATTATCATGTTCAATAATAGTTCTATCGGGATCACGTTGATTCAATTGTAACCTGTACCATTTGACAACGAATAGAACTACCTTAAAGGATTTAAAGTCACACTATATAATATCTTCCAAATACCCATAGCATCGATTTTCTAAGACTTATGGATGTCTATCAGTTCTATATGAATCATTGTTAACCTTAAAGATAGAAAATATCCCAGAATCTGATATTTTCTTTGTTTCATCCAATTTTTTTATCCAATATCTACCTCCATTGCAAACTATAGCCTTATGGTGTTTTACCTGCAATAAGCAACAAATGAAAAGATTACACAACCATTTAGTCCTTATCTACCAATACATGGAAAATAAGAACATGTACATCAAAATGTAATTTGCAAAATAAAATATTTAGAAGGATTGATTAATTATATGATTTCCATTTTATCTTTTACACCATATGCCAAATCGATTTCCCTTTCTGTTAGATTTCAATCTCCATTGCATTGTGATGCTTTTACCAATGAAGCCACACCTTCCCATGATATTCCATGATCCCATTGTTCGTATCATTCAATACATACATTCATCTAGTGAAAATTGCTTGCGGTGTATAAATGAATTGCATCCCATTCTCAACCAATTGTTTAATGGCAATAAAAATTAAAATGAAAGAAAGGTGTAGATCTCCTGAACAAAGTATATGCTCTTAATTGAAGCAATTATGACTAGAAAATACAATTAGAATATGAACAATATAATAAACATCCACTAGCTAATAATTACATTTTAGCTTCCTCAATCTACCTTTCCCCTTTAGTTTCTCCCTTTCAAATTTGTTATTGGAGTCTAGATCACAAATGCGACCTAAATTGAGCTTTGACGCTAAAATAGGAATATATTCACTAACATACAACATGTTTTTGTATACCGTATATCCTTCCATCATAGAATTCTCAGCATGTGCTCATTGTCTCACCAAACCCTTCATAAATTTCAAGTGCCTCTGAACCATCCACATGGACCTTGAGTGTACAGGTCCACACAACTCAATCTCCTCAACTTGGTGTATGAGGTAGTGTTCCTATGCATTGAAAAATGCCGATGGTAGATGCTTATGCATTTCACACATGAGATGAGTAATTTCTCTCCTCCAATAATTTATATCTTCTTTATCAATTTCTTTAGATGTCAACCATATACAAGTGACTCAAACCATAATGATATTTAACAAAAATAAACATTAAATTACAATATATGCTAAAATAGTGCACAAAAATATATATATATATATTATACGGAGAAGTAGAGAAACACTAAGCACACGCAAGTAATCGCTAGTTACCTCATGTATTTATGAAGATTATATATAGCTTGTTTGACATTGTTGTCGAAGTTGTCTAGGAGAGAGAGAGGTAGAACATACTGTATCAATATACAAACCACACCATTTATTAAAAAAGAGTATACAAACAAGAAAAAAAAATATAAGCAGTAAAATGAAAAAAATATATATATGGACATAAGAATAATAATTACGTTGATGAAGACATGCCAATCATGTGTTTTTACCCCCGCAAAATCACCTTTTTTTGGTTCTGATATTCTTCAAGTTTGGAGAAATTCCAGTGGGAAATTTAATTTTCTGCATTACTTTTTTGACAACGTTGCTTTGTTGCTCTGTAAACATCCATGGAATTGAGTTTATATTAACTTGTTCTCCGTTGGTATGAAATTGGATGACGTATTTCATTGCATGGTTTCTTTCTTGAATGTCTTTGAAAGCTTTCACAACTTTATCTTTCTCCCTCATTAGCTCTAGTAGTCACCATAAGGTTTCAGTGACATTCTTTCCAATATGCATTGTATCAAACAAATGAGCAATTTGTAGGTGCTCATAGTAGGGCAACCTACTGAATTGAATAGGATAAATTTTCATTCCTCGTGGAATCCCATTAATGCCTTCATGATCATGATGGACATCATGAGTATTAGTTTATAAATAAATTACATCATAAATAAAATATGGACACTACAGTAAACAGCTCACAATAAAAATTAAAATACATAACAATTCATATACGATGATCCATACGTACCATGATGATGATTTCTATTGTATTGCATCTTACAAATCTGAGGTGTCATTATTCGTGGTTTTAATACAGTGTCCTACTTCCCACTGAAAATATTTTTTTTTCAGTTCTTCTATACGTGTGATCCTTAGAGAGGAAATGCCTATACTCATGAAGCACCTCCTTTCTTAATCTTTTTGAACGATGAGATTTTATCTTAGGACCACAAATTGGACATGAAAATTTACCCTTTGTTGGAAGACCTACAATATTTGCATATGGAATATCTATGTCAAATATATTCATATATAAATTATTCTAACTATTCCATATCATTAAATGCAATTCAAGTGGAACTTAAAATTACAAACCACAATATGAAGTTAACCCAGGGGCATCATGTATTGTCCATACAACCATTTATGGAATTGAATTTGATTTTTTCGTATTGGTGTAGATACGTCATACATAGTTATTCCATTCCATAACTTCAGTTGCTCATCTATAAGAGGTTCAATGTATACATTCATATCTTTGACTTGGAACTTACCTGATTGATTTGAAGTACATGTAAAATATATCATTATGAGAACCATTAATATATATAAACAATGCACAACAGTAAAATAATAGATATATATATATATATATATGGAATTAAGAAACATATTATGACAAATGAGATGCCACAACTATGTTATAAATAAAACAGTTTTTGACAAAAAAACCTAGAATAATCATCAACAACATTATGTGCTCCCTCTTTATTGACAACCATGGAGGAATGTTATTGTTGATAATAAAAATAGGCCACACCGTGTAAATGGATTTCATCTGTGCAAATGGATTAACACCATATGCTACCAAAGAAATCCTAAGATTACACTGTTTTTCTTTAAAGTGAGGCCACTTTTCCTCCATATCTCTAAAAGTAGAACCATCTGTAGGAATTCGGATAACATCATCTTGAATTTTGTTCCTGGCATGGTAATCCATAAGTTTTGTTATGTTTTTGCACCTAAACAGTCGATGCAAATGTGGAATGATGGGAATATAATGAAGAACCTTCTGAGGCACCTTTTTTGTTACTTTATCTGTACGATATCTACTTACATGACATTCCAGACATTCTGTTGCAAATTCATGCTGATTATAATATATAACATGGTCATCGGGGCATGCATGAATTTCTTCATAATGCATTCCAATCTCTTTCATGATGGAATATAAATCTCAATATGTGCGAGGTAAAATATTTGATGGTCATAACAAAAATTCAGCTATCAAGTTACAAAACAATAAATAAATAGTTAATGTAATAAATAAATAATATTAACGAAACATGATTCATCTGTACAATGATCAATAATGAGTTAAAATTACAATTATTAGAGGAATACAGATAAACTTTATCACAATCCTATATATGTGATGGATTATTTTACATACCTTAGCATCCATGTGATTGCAATGTTTGAAAGACCATTCATAACCTTCAAGTTCATTATCAACAATACAACAGAGAGAAGATTTGTTTTGGAGCCTTCATAAAGGGGTTCATATGCCTTATCGAGAAGAGGTATATTGTGAACATCATCAAAGTCATCACCATTTTCATTATCAACATCATTGTCATCATCCATTCTAATATTAAATGAATCATGGATCAATGTATTTGTACCATAATCTTCAATTACATTATCGGTATGATCATCTTGTTCAATATGATAATTCACTTGTTCTCGATTAAACATACACGCTCCATGATCTTGATCCTAAACTTGCTCTAAAATCACTTTCTCTGGACGATATGCTATAGGGTGTCTTTCCTTTAATATAAATACATGGAAACATCAATAGATATACATTAATATATAAAAAATAAAAATAATACATACAATTAACAAAAAAACAAATATAATAAACTTTATAATGCTAAACCTACAAATGGACGATATTCGTTCCCCCCTCAGCATGTCCATGTTCCCTACAATGTTTTGTGGCTGTTGAGATCAATATTATTCTCCTCTTAAATAACCTGCATTGAGTACATGGACAATAACATTTGCCATCACCCCTTCGTTTCGCTGCATCCCATAGTCTAGCAAGCAATTGTCGGTTGTCTTTGTTTGGATCCGAAATATTTCTATTTGAAATTTTGTCGCAAACTTCGTGAATGAATATAACCAGTTGTCTTAAAAAATGAAGTTCCACGCATCAACATTTTTTCAAATGGAGAGAATTTGAAGAATTAAAAACTCTCGGAAAATTGTCTGTCGATGAAAAAAAAATTCCCACAATCTCCCGTTGAAGAATAAAACAATTCCTGAAAATGTCGATCGAGGAACAAATAATTTTCAGAAATCGTCCATCGAGGAACAAATAATTTCGTAAATCGTTCATCGCTTCTACAACAAACATGTTGAAATGTTTAAAAAAAAATATATTTATAATGGCGAGGCATTAGATATTTGACACCTTAAACATAGTTACCGTTGAAAATATGGGACCAAAAATTTCAAATAATGTAAACCTTACATTATTTTTTTTTTAAAAACCTAAACATACCATCGGATATCCGACACTAAGGGGTTGATAAACTGACACACTTGGGTCAGATATGTGACACTTTTGGGTCAACAGACTGTCAAATATTCGACACCATACCGTCGAAAATTCCACACTTCAGGGTCAGATATTCAACACTCTAGGGGGTTAGATATGCGACGCCTGATGTGTCAGATATTCAATGGCGCTATAAAAATTTCCTGATTGTCGTTCTTTTCAATGATTGTTGTCCGACACATCCCTATGAAATGTCAGATGACGTTGGATTTTGGGTTCAAATTCTATTGTGCAAGCCATGATAAACCTTAAAGATAAAAACCCAAAATCACATATATAAATGCCAAGAATGAGCAAATGTAAACCCTGCTGTCAAAAAACATATGGTCACAACCTTACCAAGCTATTGGATATATCGATGATAAACCACAGCTATGAATACATAAAAGTATACCTTCTATAACTACAATAAAAATGCACTTAGACACGTAATAACATAGTTCCATTCCAAGCAATGGCACCATCGCGCAATGGATTAACCAAAACATAGAGTATAAATTATATATATCACAACCACACGAATTATTTTAGAAACCAAAAATATATTTCAGAACCGAGTCTTCATCTGTGAGACATTTACCATCATACTCACTCTTTCGGTCAAATTGGCCTAGTTAAACCACTATCCTAAGTTTAATTGACATCAGTGGAGCATTAATTACCATCATCCCAGTCACTCCACGCCTACCTATAGTCAAGGAGGCTAAATTAGCCTTCTCCTATAGTCAAGGAGGCTTACTGGAGCACTCCAGGGGTGATCTGTGTGACATTAATGCACCTAACTGCTAACTGGTGGTTACAATCAGTTCAACCAATCAGTTATAGTCAGTTAAGGTGCCTCCATTCATTAAATATATTATTTAATGATTATTTTATTATTATTTAATGAACTGGAGTCAACAAGGTTCCTCCACCAACTTCTGATGGTCAGTTCAGCTTCATTTAACCTCATCAGGGTTCATTGGAGTCATGCAGGACTAGCACTTAATGGTTGGATTTCTATGACATGTGTTTGATCTCCTTAAGTTGAGATTCAGTCATTTATTGTACTCCAACTTTAGTTAGGGTTTGGTGAGTCAATTAGGGTTTTGTTCAAGTGGTTAACTGAGTGAGATCGCATGGCAAAGAGTCAGTTAAGCTAGACTCACTCACTAAATTCGAATTGTCCCTTAGGTATTCAAATTCTTCATGGAGTTAGTCCATTTCTATGCATGGAAATTGTAATCCTTTATTGTTTATATAATATACAGAGAGGAAACCTATTCGGTAATCCAGTTATTTCCAATTCATGAGTATTTGTTAATTATTCTTTGATGATTTTGATTCCTAGTTCCTAGATCATGTGCAAGAATTAATATGGTATCAGATCCTATGGCGGGACGAAGAAAAATCTCTCAAGAACAAGCTTTTTGACATATTTCTCCATGAAATTTGAGCAATAGCTCAAAAATCCAGCACTGCACTAGAAGCCAAGGCTTACCACTCAATATCCCAAGTAAAGAACTTGTTGATAAAGCTTGCTTGATTGACTATGCTGGGTGTGATGAAAGCCTAAAATGTGCAGTCTGTCTGACCTTACGGTGACTTTTTTGTTTTGATTTACAGGTTTTATCAGGTACAACTTCGAATGGACTCAGCAATCCCTCCTCTCACCCCATTCACAAGCTATTCGGAATGGAAGTTGAAGATGATTGCATATCTGAAGAGACGAGGTCTCTATGAGGTGTCTATTGGAATTGGAAGAGAGACTTATGAGAATGAGAATGACTGGCTAAATGATGGTGATAGAGCTTTTGGAGCAATATGTCTGGCCCTTTCTGATAGCTTGTACTTTTTTGTTGGTTCTATTGAATATCCAAAGGATCTCTGGACAAAATTGGACAGAACCTATGGCAAGCACAATGAGGATCATAATAGTACTTTGGAAATTATAGCCAGCACCACAAGAGTTCTTCACTCAAAACTCTCAGCCTCTACTCTCTCTGATGAAGTTGTTCAAGATGAAGATGAAGCTGAATCTTCTACACATTCAATTCGAATTGAAGAAAGTCTCCATGAAGTGACTCCTTCTCCTGATGCTCCGGAAGTTCATGAGGTCTATGATATCTCATCTTCTCATATTGCTGAAACAGAAGAAGACATTTGAATCTCTAATATTGAATAAAAATACTACTGCACTTCCATGCAAACATTCAACGGTGATTTTCCTTTGAATTCTGTGCAAAATTTACAAGTAGTTGCTTTCGAAAGTGAGGAGAAATTTGATTTTTATTCCTCTAATGTTGCTGCTGGTGTGAAAATATGTGATACCTTGGATATTTTTGAAGAAATATTATATTACCAGAGTGATCCATTCGCTCCCCATGATCTAGATCTTCCAGCAAATTCTTGCAGGATTGCATGCACCAAAATTCAGAATTTTGAAGAAGACGAACACTGTGCATCCACCGTCTCGGTTGACCATAATTTTGGATATGATATGAACCTTATTGGATTTGATATGATCTTATTTGGATCTGATATGATATTTCTTGGTTCAAAATTTCAAGATCATAAACCTTGAGTACTGCTTGTAGCTGTTCTCATCAACGATGTGAAGAAACAAGTACCGCAAGTCTCCTACAAAACTGCTGCTGGGGATTTAATTTCATTTCACATTTTTGGATCTGTTGTGAACTTATTTAGATCTGATTTACATTATGATATGATATTATTTTTTTCATATTTTAAAATCCAAGAGCTTTCATCCATGCTTGTAGCTGCTCTCACCAATTCCGGTGTGAAAAATCAAGTACCACAGTTCTTCTTCAATTTTGCTGCTCGGGATTTGGTGTTAGTTTCCTCTTATGAGGTTGCTGATATTTTATTTTGTGATTCATTAGCTATTTTAGAATCTATATCATATTATGGAGCTCAAGAATTCTCTC
Organism: Pseudotsuga menziesii; assembly: GCA_001517045.1. Classification (NCBI taxonomy): domain Eukaryota; kingdom Viridiplantae; phylum Streptophyta; class Pinopsida; order Pinales; family Pinaceae; genus Pseudotsuga; species Pseudotsuga menziesii. Next base: position 33,526 of record LPNX010744540.1, read on the forward strand.
TCCAGAGTCCCAGGGATTCTCTACCTTTGGTCACAAGCTCATTTCCTCACAGAACTAGTAAAGAGGAAGACATTCTGCATCTGCATGGACACTTGCTCCTAAAAATTGGGGCTGATTTTAACACTCATGGTTTGCTGTTCAGGGATGCAACATATCAGTTTCTTGAGTGTTCCACACATGGTTCAAATCCTAAAGAACCTTTTCTCTCTCTTCAGATGATTTCAGTTGCTCTACATGGGTCCAGTTTTCACCGTGCAGCTATTTATATTTTTGATTCAGTTGAGTGCATTGTTTTTCTTCCAAAGTGGAAGATTCCTCCAGAAATATTCATTTAGTTTGGATTCAGAGGTTCACATGCACAGTCTCAGGATGCTGCTGCATAGAAGAACCAATTCTTGATTTACTGCTTAGTTTGAGGGGGGTATTTTTCCCATGAGGTTTTCCCCATTTCCTTGGTTATATTAAGGAATTAATTTATTGTACAGGGTGACCTATGGCCTTTGTTTCCATGGCCCTAGCATTTTTATGCATCTATGTTTTCTAACTCTTCCTGAGTATAGCTTAGGGGGGGGTGTTGGAGACATTTACCATCATACTCACTCTTTCGGTCAAATTGGCCTAGTTAAACCACTATCCTAAGTTTAATTGACATCAGTGGAGCATTAATTACCATCGTCCCAGTCACTCCCATGCCTACCTACAGTCAAGGAGGATAACTTAGCCTTCTCCTATAGTCAAGGAGGCTAAATGGAGCACTCCAGGGGTGATCTGTGTGACATTAATGCACCTAACTGCTAACTGGTGGTTACAATCAGTTCAACCAATCAGTTACAGTCAGTTAAGGTGCCTCCATTCATTAAATATATTATTTAATGATTATTTTATTATTATTTAATGAACTGGAGTTAACAAGGTGCCTCCATCAACTTCTGATGGTCAGTTCAGCTTAAGTTAACCTCATCAGGGTTCATTGGAGTCATGCAGGACTAGCACTTGATGGTTGGATTGCTATGACATGTGTTTGATCTCCTTCAGTTGAGATTCAGTCATTTATTGCACTCCAACTTCATTTAGGGTTTGGTGAGTCAATTAGGGTTTTGGTCAAGTGATTAACTGAGTGAGATTGCATGGCAAAGAGTCAGTTAAGCTAGACTCACTCACTGAATTCGAATTGTCCCTTAGGTATTCGAATTCTTCATGGAGTTAAGCCATTGCTATGCATGGAAATTGTAATCCTTTATTGTTTATATAATATACAGAGAGGAAACCTATTCGGTAATCCAGTTATTTCCAATTCATGAGTATTTGTTAATTATTCTTTGATGATTTTGATTCCTAGTTCCTAGATCATGTGCAAGAATTAATAGTATAGACATGGCTCAAAATATCCACACCCAAACAGTCATCGAAATAGTATTTACAAACACATCTACTGGATGTCCATTATCCCAAAGGAACAAATCCTTTTGGACCCATAATCAAAAACATTGACAAACATTAAAATCCCTTCCAACATAGATCTCATGCTTTGTTACTCATTGCACACACATGTAAAAGGCCTATTCTTTCAGAGGGATTACCCGTAAGATGGTAGCGCAACAATCCTGACATCCACCAATGAGCCATGCTTTATGACCACTCCTATTATGTGCAAAATCGAAAAGGAGGACTATTATAAGTATGCTAAATACTCATACTGAAGCAACAAACGAAACCACCTTGCAAAACCAAACCAAGAGCATACCTCTCCCATGCAAGATGAATCTATTTCTCCACGCAACATTAAACCCCAAGAGCCAAATTCATGTAGACCAGCAACAACAGTAGAGCCAAATGAGCCATGAAATCGACCAAGTCAAGGTTTGAGTCTTGTTTCCCACCTTTCCCAAGGGGTCATAAATGCGCCACTTTGGTCACCTCTAAAATGGGCCTCATAAGAGATATAATAAACTATTATGAGTTTGTCATTTTGTGAGGAAGGTATATTACAAATCCCCCTTTCCACTACACTCTATGTAACTATGGTTGAGTTAAATTGAAAAGATATACAAAAATAAAAATAATAAAAAATCATCTTTGATATGACTAAAATATGTGTACTTTTAATACATAAATGCATTCAAGTCATCAAAGTAGAGTACTAATAAATAAGATAAAAGACTTTAGTTTTGACATAGACTAAAACTTATATATATATTCAATAAATTTTAATCTTATATTTATAACTATAAATTTAAATTTAAATAAATAAAATACTTTAAATATTGGATTATGTTACTTTTAATACATAAATGCATTTAATTCACTAAAGTAGAGTAATAATAAATAAAATAAAAGACTTTAGTTTTGACATAAACTAAAAACTTATATATATAATAAATTTTAATCTTATATTTATAACTATAAATTTAAATTTAAATAAATAAAATACTTTAAATATTGGATTAGGTTAGTTTAATTTTAAATTTATACATGTTTAAAATTTAAAATTTAGTTTTATGTATATATAGCAAGTATCCACAAAGTTTCAAACCAAAGACTTTACTCAAAGAAGAGTTTCTTAACAATACATCCATTTACCGTTTATTTTACACCTTGTGAGTATAATTGTATATATTTAACATACATATATTATTTAAAATTTTATAACAATTTTATTTATTATAATAAATGTATCTTACTACATTATAACAAATTATATACTAATGAGTTTATTCATTATAACAATTTTATATTCTATAATATTTTGAATTTAATATACTATAACTTAATTTTTTATGATCTTATAGCAAATTTAATATCTATCTATATATATGACAAATTATATGAAAAGAGTTTGAGAAAATATTAGTTGACACTAATAAATAATATATAGCTAGATAACACGTTATGAATCATCACATAATCATCACATTTGGGAAACCTATTAGTTAGGGTAACACATATGAGAAGTTAAATATAATAAAGTGAATATTTAAAGTGTTTTATTATTTGATATAAAAGTGGTTTTATAATAGGAGTTAGCTTTCCACCCGACCATTTGCACCGATCGGACGACCAGCAATGCGTGATGTAAAATCTCATGCGAGCCAGGTTGTCCGATCGGTGCAAATGGTCAGGTGGAAAGGTAACTCCTTTATAATATATTACCACAAGTTCGCATTTATTATATATTATACATATCACATTTATTATATATCAATCAATCAAGTATTATTACAATGTATTTATGATTAAGTAAGTACGTATAATTTGAATTATATTTTTTTGTTTTAAGAAAATATTTTATATTAAAGTATTGATTATATAGAAAAGTACTTAGTACTTTATAAGTACTTAGAAGCATTAAGTATATAAATATTATATTCAAAGTATTTTATGACTATTTTTCTCATTATGAATATGGTTAACTTTGGGTTTGCATCCACCTTTTATAATTTGACAAGTAAGTATTTTTAACTCAAGCAATGCCGCCTCAACTATAATAGATGATGTCATTATCCAGAATGTGATTGGTTCTTTTAAAGTTGATTTTGATAGGTAATTTTTTGTTTTGAGGCCCATTTTAGACCTCAAAATTATCCTAATCAATTTAGGTTAGGACTTTAGTCCTTTCTTCTTCAAAAGGAATAAAGTAGTATATCGTGGATAGCATGCCAAGCTTAGATGTTATATCAAGTTTTCACCATAAAATGAACCTGCACAAAGAAAGGAGGAGTTTTCATTAGTTCAACATGAACTAATTAAACCCCGTAACAGTAGGTAGAACCATTTGCCTCTCTAAGTAGTCCATAAGGGATACAAATCCCACAACTCCTTCCCTTGATAGTTAAAGATATGCCAGGACTTTCCACAAATAATGAACAAAACTTATAATCGAGAAGTAAGATATAAGTGAATGAGCATTCGAACATTCATGATAAATGTAATCAATAAGCCAAGTAATAATTTAAAACTGTTCAAGTAAAATAAACATAGTACATAATTACATCAGTAACTACATAGGAAACACATATAAATGGTAAGGACAACTTAAGACACTTCAAAATAGAAAGCAATTACCGACACATTTCGTAGAAGATGAATTAATGTCCAGAATAGGTACTAAGTAACTAGCCTACAATTTTTTATTTTTTTTCAAATTTTGTGGACATTACAAGTGGTATCAGAGCCTAGTTTCAACACTAAGAGACCTAATGAGTGTGCCAAAAATTTCTTGTAGAAAATAAAGTATGTTTTTAAAAATTTTGTTAACTAACAAAAAAAATTCTTGTTATTAAAATTTTATACTTACAGTATTCAAAAACATCTCATATTATGAACACCAAAGAATACAACAACCAACAAGGAAAGTTGAATACCCCCACCCAGGAACAAGAACTAGTGGTTGAATTAAATTGTGATATACTAAAAAGCATACAAAGTCTTCAAGCAGACTTACAAAGTTTCAAGGATGATAATATGAATGAAATAAAAGAAAAACAAGAAATTATTGAAGCTTTGCTGTAGAACATGATGGGAGAAATCCCACAGAGAAAACCCACTCATTCAACCAACAAGTTCAAGAAAACGTTCTTCCATAAACGAGCTAGCAGCCCAAAGGAAGAAGGGAAAGAAGAACACACCATGAACCTCCGGAAAGAGATTATCATAGTCTTTCTAGTGATAATTCTCTTTGTCCTTGCAAAAAGAAACTTAGAAATACTGACAATCTTCAAGAAGAGTTAAGAAAGACAAAATCCCCAACCTATGAAGGAGAAACGAACACCGGGGAGAAAGTTGAAGCATGGCTTCTAAGTATGAGCAAATATTTCAGAGTACATAACTACTCTAGCGAGCTGAAAGCCCATCTATAATTTGAATGGAAAAGAAGCTAGATGGTGGAGAGACCTAAAGCATACCAAGAAAGATGAGGTAAGAGAAATACGATGGAGTAATTTCCGCAAAACATTTCAGGAGAAATACATGTCAGAAAGGTTCTTCGATAGAAAGGTGAAAGAATTTCATGAGTTAAGGATGGGTTCCATGACCATGGATGCTTTCATTGATAGATTTTTGGATCTGTTACATTATGTTCCATACATAGTGGAAAAGAAAGTGAAAATACAATATTTTATAGGATGTCATCCTCCCAAATTTCGAGAAAGGGTTGAAATTTACATGCCTAAAACATTGGACACCACACTATACATAGGTAGGCTCTACTATGAGCATGTACAACTAAGGAAATAAAACTCAACATAAGTAGAGATAGGTCTAGGACCTTCTTAGACAACTATTGGGTGTTTTATTGTCTTAATGAATTCACCAAATATTTAATTTATCGACAAGGGCTTGTAAACTTGGATTTGACAAAAAATTTAATGTAAGGTAGAAGGGTACATAGGATATTGTAGAAATATTTTAATAATGAAAAGATCGAAAGATCTTTCAAAATGAAAAACCGAGTCAAACTTTAGGAATAAAACAACTAAGTTAATTATACCTTACGAAAATAAATAGATCAGATTAGTATCAATCTATACTACTTGACTCTATGAACAATAACTGAAAATATATAAACAATACTATTCTAAAAAACAAGAATTGATCAAAAGTAAACTACTCTTTATAGTTAAACTGATTGATCAATTATTCAACTTTTAATCTGGGAATTAGAAAGTTTATGAACAAGTTCATAACCCTAATTGTATGAAGACAAGAAATTATATTATCCGAGGCAAGATTACAACTACTTAATATACCTAAGAAATTAAATAGTTAAACTATACATGCATTTAACAAATACTCAAAACTGAGATAAATTATCTAATTCCATTCCCCTTGACGATTCCGAGTGAATGTATCAAATGTGACAGGAACTGGAGAAGGTGTATCAAAATGAATTTCAAAGGTAACAAGGAAACTAAATGGAAAAAAAATCTAATTTAACCTCTACAAAGATATGTAAGCTAAAAAGTGTCCAATTACAAGTGATTGTAAACATTGTAGTCTACTCTTTATTCATAAGTAAATAACTCTAGTTGTACTACTTAAGACTGATTTGAAATGAGATGTTATTATCGATTGATCTATTAATCAAGAAACCAAGAACTGATATTTCTAATGACTACTTTGAAGTTGGAGGTATGTTATCCTATCAAGGTAAAGCATGAAACAATTTAAGGAAATCTAAGCATATGCAAATGACTTGGAAATAAATGTAATCTAGAAGCAAGTAGAAAACTTAATAAAGATATTTTATTTCTTAAACAAGTCCCATCCTATGAATGCCCTCATTAACTATGTGAATGGAAAAACAAATCCTATGCTGGAACTAAGAAACCATAAAAACTAATGTGCTTTGGAGAATGAAATCACTTAATAAAAATGAAGTAAACTAAGTTAAGGATGACACTGACAAGTTAAGAAATCAGATATAAATCATTACCTATAGAAACATAATCTAAGAAGTAAAATAAGGAAAAATTAAATAAACAAATGAAAACTAAGGATGAATATGAATCTTTATTTGAACTCTATATGGTGCAGAACAAGGTCCTAATTACATGTATAAATGCTAATCAATCACAAGAAGAAATACTACAATTCGAAAAACTAAGAAATTGAATCCTAAATAAGAATTAAAAAAATGCAGAAAATATTAAAGTTCATATGGAAATCTAGATGACAGTCCGAATGAAAGTTTGGATAATTGAAAACGATATAAACTAAGAGAATAATCAGACTAAATGATCTAACGCTAGCTAGTTTATGTGTATGAACCTGTAGTGCAAGCAAAGCAGTAAATAGACTGTTTAAATATGGAATAACAACAAGAAACTACATAAATTTGTATCTAAGGAGATAAACTATGTTTTATTGCATAATAGAACAAGACTGAAACGCAAGCGAAACTAATCTATAGCAATAGGAAAACAATCAAAACTTACTTTCACTACAGACTGAACTTGAAACAATAACTAGTTAAATTTATCTAATTACAAATGAAAAGACTGAAAGAAAACTAAGAGAAACTATGCATGACCCATTGTTCTAGGTTCTGAAAATGTAAATTATATTAACAACATGAAATAAATTATAGGAAATAAAACAACATCTATAGGAAACCAAGTTTAATACATGTACTGAAAAATAAACTATTCACTTGCAGAAAAGAATTAACGAAATATACATAATGGAAAACCTTTGGTTGTTGAGGGGCCCTTCATAGCAATCAAGGTTTTCAATCTAACTCAAATCATTCACCAATAGAACATCAACGGATGAAAACCAAAAACTTTGTATTAACTGAAAAAAGATTACACAGTGTTTTCTAACTCATCGTTTCTATGCATAAATAAGTGCTTGCGTTTCTCCACCAGAGGTGCCCTTATATAATTTTCACAAATAAGAGACAATATCGACCCTTAGTAGTTGTTGACCTCTCTAAAAATAGAGGGTATTAATAGCTACAAAAATGGTTCATGACAATGCACAGACCGTCTTCCTGATTCCACGGGCATTGGTTCTCTTTGACACGAGCAATAGGCACGTTGATTCTCTTTAACGTGGGAATATGATGCATTGTTGAGCTGGTTGGATAGGAACTAAGATCTTATAGAATGAAGGATCAAGAACTGTGAGGGTCATGTTGCTAACATAACCCATATCATGGTTTTTATATTTATTACTCCAAAATATCCTAACCAATGAATCCAATGGTGTGAGCGGAGGGCTGAACGATGCTCCAAATGTGGTTGGGTGTCTTCAGCATGAATACACATCTAACATTAGAGGAAATTTCAACTCAAAATGAGCCTCCTAAGGAAAATTAATAAAATAATAGTTAAAATAATAAAATAATATTTATTAATTTTGGAGGAAGANCCTTGTGTTTTTACTCAAATTCCAATCGGGAGACCTCAGTGGATGTGGAATTAAATTCTGCATGCAATGAGTACCCACTCGACATACTTCTTATGGGACCCTCTATCCCAAAAACAATAAATACCCTAAAAAACATAATGATGACATATTCCACATCCAATGAGCTCTCCCGATTGGAATTTGAGTAAAAACACAAGGATATATGTCGAAAATACGAACAAAAAAGGTATTTTTTTTATGATACATATCCCCAAATTTATATTAAAAATTGTTTAAGGGGTGCTCCCTTTTTGAATTTTAAATAATTTTGATTGGCTAATACATGACGAGATGGAATTTGTATTATTTTTGGAAGGTCCATTTTAAATTGAAATTTACTCTAATGATGAGAGTTTGTTTGAAAAACATAGCCTATATAGCAAAAACTGTATTCCAAGCATATTGAGAAATATGAAATAATTGTAAATAAACCATAAAATGATGAGATTTAATCAAGATTCAAGTGATATGTAAGTAAGTTCATACCTAGGTTTGATTGACGGTCTAAATGGCAAGTATGGATAATATGCCAAAAATGACAAAAGTAGTGCCAACAAAGTACATTTAATGATTAGAAATGATGACAAAAATGGAGATGAACACTCCCCCAAACCAAAGATATGCCATCTCCCACTAAGCAAAACAGAGAGTAATTCAAGAAGAAGGTTGAGTTGCGGTAGCATCTTCCTTCGACTTGGAAGAGGAAGTATATTTATCCCTAAACCTCTTGAACTGGTCCTTCAAGGAATCATTTCTCAACATTATAGAAATGTTGGAATATGTTTTGGCGTTGTTCAAATATTAAATGCTCTTCACTTGTAAGTGTAATTCTTTGTTCTCTTCACGAAGCTCAGATATTAATTCAACATACTTATCATTCTGACTTTTTAACTGTGCTATGTATTGAGTCAATCTGTTCACAGTCTGATGCAGTGGAGTATATGGTTATGCAAAATACTTGGGATCTTTTTGAGGGTTCTTTCCCTTTAGAGATGGTTCAATATCAGCAGATGTAATTTGTTCCTCAAGAGACTTATCTTCAATGTGTGCAACGGCAAGTTCAAACGTAGGATTTTCAAGCAAACAGGAAGAGACATTGGATAATGCATGAAGGGGTGTTTCAAGGACAAGATCATTTGTCTAGTCCTCATGGCTATCTGAGTTCATTGGATAAATGGAAAACTGATCAATAGATTGGGTGATGATCTGGTTGACAAATTGATCATGATTTCCCTTTCTTGACTTAGTGGGTATCGATGAAAAGAATGGGGGTTTCATGGTTGTGTCCTCGTAGACATGCTCAAGAGAGGAGGATGAATAGACAAGGTGTATTTCTCCATAGGTACCCTCATCGAAGCGCACAGAGTTAGAATTTATTTTTGCTTGGGCTGGGGTTTGAGCAGGATTATTAGCATGAGTTTGGAATCGGTAATGCTTTTGAGATGCAGGGGCTTTATCAAGGGGCTTCTTGACCAATTGGGGGTTCAGTACTTCAAACACAAAGCTATCCCATGTTTTCCCCTTTTCCTTCAACTGATGACTGATCAGGATTTTAATGAGACAGTGGTGATATAGGCTACCAGAGGGGTTAATGATATTTTTCCCAACCCGGATCAAAATGTTTTCTAGGCTCTTTAGAAAATAAAATGGGAAATTTAGGTCCTTTTTATTGACAAAATACGAAAACAATATAAGGTGACAGGCTTTGAAAATGGTGTAATTACCTTCACTGGTGATAAAACGAATGATGACAGTAAAGGGCTCAAGATATTATGGCTTAATACACTCCCCATGGTACCCTTTTGTGCCTACAACTTGTTGGTATTTGGACCTAAGGGAGAATTCATGAGTCATCCTTGGGAGAAAGAGGTCCTTGTACCAACAGGAACCCTCCCTCGGTAGTTTTGTGGCCAATGCAGGAGACTCCTCAGGTACAGGAAAGGTAAGAGTGCTAACCTTAACTATTTCTTCGTCAAATCCTTTGGTGAATAGTAGTGAGATATCATCATCGTGGCCCTCAAGAATATGGAGTAATGGACCCCAACCTGCTCCAAGTAACGCTTCACGGCATCGTTTGAATTCCAGGATACAGAGCAAATCCTAGTAGCTACCATGCTCATAGTGGATTGGCATTGTTAAACAAAGGTCGAGGGATGCAAATGGATACAGGGGATGCAATAAATTACAAGAGATGTGCCTTGATAGACTCAGGAAAAATGACGGAAAGCAAAATGAAGCAAAATTCATGGAGGCGTTGGTTTAAAATGTGATGCATTCAGACGGTTGAATAATTGTGAGCAGAAACTTAGCATGTTTGAATGATCACGCTATCATGCAAAAATATTGAATCGTGTGCCATCATTAAAATGTGTGCATTGGCGAATTCGTATGGTTATGATTGATTCAACCATCTCCAAAGTAAACCTTAGACAGGTTGAATGTAATTTTCATCATGCAATTATAAGCATAGGTGACATAAAAGATCATGATGAATTTTAATTAATACAATGACAAATCGCATGCATATAACTTAATGAATATTTAAAACCATATGATAAACAAAAAAATGAGTCTCAAAAAAAAAAATAATGCATGGTTAATTGATTTATTTGATCAAGTTGAGATGAGCGAAGGAATGAGATCGAGTGCAAAGATGACATTTGATTGATCCCTTGTATGGTGAGTCAATTGGTTTATGTCAACAGAATTCAAAATTAGATACCTTAGCATACTAGATCATGTAGTTATACACTATGAATTTAGATCACCATTCATCACTTCATCTGGATCATCATTCGATCCTTCATACAAACCTTCTGTACAAAATGTGCTTTGCTGGATATGAAAACTGCTAATTATGCCGATAATTTTTCTGGGGCTGTCAGCACACAAAAGGATGATGTAATCCTACTTTTCTAAAACTTTAGTCGTGCTCTTATTTATTTATCATGGATTGAAACAATCTTCTACTACTTGCATTATCCTAAAAACACCTATCATTTTGTCAGACATAAATGAATATTTGTATAAATAATCAAAAAGTAAAGATAGTTCTAAACCTTACCCAAACAAAAATATGGCCTGTCATCAAGCCATGAAAGTGAACTAATTAATATTCAAATGTTTTCAATTAATAGTTTAGCCAATAGCTATAAACTGATGTTATTATTTTCGTAAGAAAAAGGAGTACTGACTAATAAATGGAGATGATTCATATATGTACATTCTTAAAAAAATAAGACTGCTTAAAAAGACCGTATGAATAATGATATTACAATTGATGCGAAAAATTCCATAGGAAAAGCAGTCATCCATTACTCATTTTAAGGATCACTTGTCATTAAAAGAATATAGATAAAATTCACCCTGTAGTTTGTGAAATTTCTATAGTTATGGGTCCCATTTCTAGGATAATCATATCCTATGTATTATTTGAATTTGATGACAGGGTCCAAGTCCATCTTACAACCATTCTCTAATGACAGTATAAATAATTGGCCTAAATTTTTATTTCTATACATAGGTTTTTATTAAATGAACCATGTGCATAGTGATGCATTAACCATATCTATTTTACCCGATATTTTCCCGCTGCCAGCAGGTATTTTCAATACCCCGACGGGTTTATCTTGGTACCATGCAAGCATAGCCCCGCCACTAGCGAACCTGTCCGGTACCCCGACGGGTTTACTTGCATTTACTGAGCTTCCTTGTTTAAGATGTTAATTAAAATGGACCCACTCCTAATGAACCTATTCAATACCCCTGTGGGTTTGATTTCTATAATGATTTTAGTATGTGGAAGTTGGTTGGTACTAGAGCATTTTCATCCTGCTAAACACATAATTCAAATTTTTAGAGCAAACCTTAAGCGTAACTTTATTTGAAATATCTTGAATTATAGGTCATGTCAAAAGAGAATAACTTAAAGTTGTTCCTTGACCTCTCAGATCAGCAATATTTCCCACAAGTAGAAATATCACTCACTCTTGGGCTACCTATTTAACGAATGCTTAAGAGACAAGTTTATATAATGAGTTTTGGATGGACTAGTAGCCCAAAGTTGTAAGATAGAATTTTGAAAAACATGATCATTAGAGTAGGTCTTAAGTAACTATGCCAATGATAAATCATAAATGTGCATGTCTAAATCATATATAAAAGCTTAAAAATGAAATTAATAAAAAATAATCATAGAAGAAAGTGGTTAGAAATGATATAAAGAACAGTTTAAATTTTCACTATAAATTTCAATTTTCAACAATAATCAAAAGAGGAGGAGTTAGGATGCATTATTAGTTTTTTAGAGAACTTCCCTTTCAGATAATATTTCATGAGTTGATTAGAGATATAGGATTCTTGTAATCAAACTGCAAAACCACTTGTTAGATGATTCAAATTTGTTCACAACAAAAACATATGTAAAAAGAAAAGTCATATGAAATTTATCAAAATTAGGGAAAGGAAAAGAGTCTTCCTATTTTAATTGACAAAATTCCATAAGTCGATGATAAGAATGAACTTCCTGTATAAATGCATTCATCTTGTTAGAAATTATTTTTATTTATTTGAAGAAACAAAACTATATCTATAACTATACAAATGGAGATAACCTAAAATAATTTAAGAACCATGAGAAGGAGGAATGACTTCCTCTTCAACAAGCTCCATCTCCTTTTGTTGTAAGGCATTCTGTTCAAAATCTTGTTTATATATTGATCAATGATAAAGTCTAAGTCTATGTCCATTTACAACAAAGAAAATTTGTGAACCATCAATTGTCTTAATTTCTACTGACCCATTATCAAAAGCTATAACTACCTCATATGGACCCATCCAATGGGTAGTTAATTTTCCTTTGAAATTTTTATACCTTGAGTCAATCAGTCACGCCCAATCCCTGATACTAAACTGATTTTGTTTAAAATAGTTATCAGACCATTTTTTCTGTCGATTTTGTATTAACATTGTTCTTTCAAGTGCATCTTTTGTAATCTCATTTAACTCATTAATCTATAAAATTCATTGTTTTGTGCCTCTTCCAAATCCATGCCTAGTTGCACAGCCATAGGAAAAGTATTAACTTGGAATTCGATAGGTAAAAGAACTTGTCTCCCATATACCAGCTCATAGGGTGTATTTCTAGTAGCATTTATGCATGTTATTAGATAGGCCCACAAGCCATCTAGGAGTCTATATACCCAGTCCTTATGATGTAGCTGAACGGTTTTGATTAAGATAGCTTCCAATACCTTGTTGGTCGATTCTACCTGGTCATTATCCTGTGAGTGGTAGGGTGAGGACTTACAATGTCATATGCCAAACTTTGTGTTAAGTTCTTTAATCAATTTGGAGGTGAATTGAGAACCCTGGTAAGTAACAATTTCCTTAGGAACACCAAACCAACTATATATCTCTTGATATATAAATTCTACCACAGGATTTCTCTGTGGCTCTAAACAAAGCTTTAGCTTCTACCCATTTGGTGGCATAGTCCATGCAAACCAACATATAGAGTCTTTTTGCAAGACATGGGAGATATTGTCCCTACAAAATCAAGAGCCCATTTATCAAGAGGCTCAATCATGACCTGAGGCTGTAAGGGCATCTCATCAGTTGATGTAGTTCTACCCATTCTTTGGCAACTGTCACATCCTCTAACATACTTGGTAGTATCATTGAAAATTCTTGGCCAGTAATATCCAGAATGCAACACTTTGTATGTTGTCCGCTTCTCAAAAAAGTGGCTTCCACATGGCCCATCATGGAATGCGTGGGGGATTTATGTCATCTCATCCTCCCATACGCATCGTCTCATAATATAATCTGGGCCAGTATGAGAAAGTTCATTGTTAACCCAAGAGTAGTTATAACTATAAACTATAACTTGACATCTTTCATGTGGGGACAAGTGGTTTGGTAACTTCACATTTGTTAAATAATTAGCAATGTATGCAAACCAAAGAGTTTTAACAGACACTTCAAATAGATTCTCTTCAGGAAAAGTATCAACAACAGTTTTAGCACTATCATCATGTTGAATACAAGAGAGGAAATATGATACCAAATTCTATCTACCAGTTCAATCAACGACAATGATCTTAAACTCTTGTAATAGAAGAATCCATCGATTTATCCTACCATTGGTATTTGGTTTGTTCATTAAGAATATAATGGAAGATTGGTACATATGCACAAAAAAAATCATATCATGTGATGTAATGGCGAAATCTGTTGATAGCATAGACTAATTCCAAACAATATTCTCAGTAACAGTGTAATTCAGTTTGGTAGGAGTCAAGTTCTTGGTAACAAAGTATATGGAATAAGATGCTTGGTCTTCCCTTTGACCTAGGACCCCTCCTATGGCCATGTCTGAAGCATTAGTAGATATATGGAAAGGAAAGAACCAATTAGGACCCCTAAGTATTGGTGCCACTGATAAGTTAGCCTTTAAGACCTCAAAAGCACTTTGACAGGATTCAGTCCATTGGAATTATGCATCTTTCATAAGCAGCTTAAACATTGGTGCAACTATTTTAGTAAAATTTTCAATAAAACGTCGGTAGAACCCTACATGGCTAAGAAATCTCATTACCTCTTTTTGAGTTTTTGGAGAGGGAAGATCAACAATTAATTCAATTTTGGTAGGGTCTACCTTGATCCCTTGTGAAGAGACATGATGCCCCAAGACTATACCTTCTTTTAATAACATTTTACATTTTTTCATGGATAAGGGATAGGTTTGTCTCTTGACATCAGATCAGGGTCTTTTCAAGATTGTCAAGAGCCTCCTAAAAGGTATTACCATAAGCTATAAAATCATCCATGTACACTTCTACACAATCATGTATAATATCAGCAAAAATTCCTAAGACTTCCCACTGAAAAGTGGTAGGTGCATTGCACAAGCCAAATGCAACAAACTATATAGGAATATGTCCCCCAGGGGTAAGTAAAAGTAGTCTTATCCTAATCCTCAAATGCTATCAAGATATTATTGTATCCACTATACCCGTCGAGAAAAGAAAAGTATTATTTGTTAGACAAGGTATCTAGCACTTGGTCAATAAAGGGAAATGGAAAATATTCTTTAAGAGTATCCTTATTCAACTCTCTGAATTCAACACAAATACGCCATTTCTGTGTGACTTTCTTTGGGACTACCACTAGAAAAGACACCCATTTACTGTCGAAGATTGGTTAGATGAAACCAACATCAAGAATTTTTTGTAATTCCTCTTTAATTATGTCCTTCAAAGCATGATTCATCCTCCTCTAAGGTTTCCTTATAGGGGATATAATCGCCTCCATGTAAATATGGTGAATACAAGTGTCAGGGTGTATACCCTTCATATCAGTGTACTCCCATGAAAATTCTCCAGCTTGACTTCTAAGAACCTTGAGCTACTGCTCTTGTTGGTTTCCAATTAACCCTACGTTTACATGTAGAAATTTTCTAGGGATGACTTCACAAGGTATGGTGTAAGACCCTATATTATTTTCAATTGCAAAGACACATGGTGTATCCACAAATGTTGAGAGGTCCAAATTTTCTTGAAACTCATCTACAAAAAATTGATCGAATTGAGCAAAAGACTGAGGGAAATTCATACAAGTTGTTGAAGAAATAATTTGATTTAACACATTCTCAGTAGTATGCTTCTAAAGTGCCCAGGATTAGTCACTAGGAAGGGAATGGTCTTCAAAATTTTCATCCCCAAAAGAAAAACCTAACCACCAAATTTTTTTAGTTACTAGTTGTGCTAGGGGTTATAAAGTGAGTTTCTACATAGAAAACCCATTAGAAATGCTCATTTCCCCATGCCTACATCCTATAAAGGCGTTAACAGTAGCTAACCATGGTCTTTCCAGGATCATAGGATATCCTTTAGAAGGATCCTTTGATTCTACTACCATTAAATCAACAGGATATTCCCATGAAGCTACTGATACAATAATGTTATGCAGAACTGATCCAGATGGAGATTGGTGGCCACCCACTTATTCCACTGGCTCAAAACAATTGTCCATTATGGCAATTTCCTAGTTATTTTTCTACAATTTTTTGGGTCCCAATTTTTTGGGGTCGTTTTGAGGCCCTAAATGACATTTTTTTGGCAATTTGGGGCCAAATGGCTGCCATCGGCATGCATTTGGACGACCAAAAGTTGTAAATATTAGATATACCTTTCCAACGAGCTATCGAACACCCAAATCGAAGATCGTATGCAAACGTTATGACCCCAAGAAGTTGACTGTTCAACTTACCACCTTGGGGCCGCAAACTTTATGACGGTTCATATTCTAGGGTTACGTTTTGGACTTTTGAGATTATCACCCTCATTATTATTATAAATAGGCCCCTTTGGCCTCATTTTGTATTCAGATTGGCACGGATGAGCATAGCAGCCACATCTCTTCTCAGAGATAGCTACCACCATTCTAGCAATTGTATTACAGTATGTTCTATTTCTGCAATTTAATAGAATATTTGTTTACTGTATCTTTGTTATCTTTGCAAAATGTTTATTATTATGACTCGATATATGTTATTTCATTTCATTCACACATAAATCAGAATCAATGGTATCAGAGTGATCTATTATTTGATTGTTTCTCGGCGCATGTCCTCGACGAGGTCTGAGTATAGAGAGTTTGGTCTCAAACTAGTTTCACTTGATCGTTCTCTCCATCCCAAATGACCTCCCATGGTGGAAGAAAAGAGAGACGATGGAGCAATATATCCTATCAAGTATTTGCTTGAGGTAGCCCTCGAGTGACAGAGGAACGAGATGATGGATAGTTTCACCCAAATCCTTCTACGAATGATGGCAGCGGCAAGTGCATCTTCAACGAGAAGCTAGTTCGGGGATGCAACTCCCTTCAAGGTACAAGTTAAATTTGATAATCCTTTATTTGAAGGAAAAATCGATGCAGATGCAATAGATAATTGGTTGAATGTTCTAGAAGGGTATTTCTCTATCCACAATTTTTTCGACAGAGAAAAGATCACCTTTGCGCTCCTTAAGGCAGTCCCCCATGTNAAACGAGTTTGGAATGTTTGAAAAAAATCCCACTTGGGCCTCTTTCATAGATGTCGTCAGGGAACAGTATTAACCTATGGGAAACTATGATGACCAGTACACAAAATGGATCATTCTGCATCAAGAAAGGGACCAGACGGTGTCGGAGTACACCAACAAGTTTCATACCCTGCGGACAAAGGTGAGTATCAAGGACTGTGAGTGGCACCTGATCCTAAAATATCATAGTGGTCTACATTGGTACATCCAAACTGATATGGACTTCCTCGACATCTCTTCACTTGGATCCGCCTATCGGTATGTTGTCAAAATTGAGGAGAAATTTTGACAGAAGAACAAGTGAGACTCTATACCTACGAATCCACTGCAGAAGCAAGGCAAGGGAAACGCTGGCCCGTAGAACATAGAAAAAGAAAATGAAAACCAGTCCCCGCCACAAGCAAAGAAGGGGGATGGAAAGATAAAGAAGGAAATTGGTAAGTGGTGCGAATTTCATAAAATATTTTGGCACAACACTAATGAATGTCGCTGAAAGAAGTCATAAGTGGTCGAGATCAAATCTTCAGAATCAGATCCGGTTTTGATTTCGAGCCCAATGCTACAACTGCATACAATGGGAGGCAGACCATTGATGCAGACCCCATTGCCACTGTTGCTACTACACATATTCAACTAGAGGATCCTGAAGAGTCAGAGGTGGAGGAGCGCCTCTTCCACTCGCAAATGTGGGTGAAGGGAATGCCTCTACATTTTTTTGTTGACAATGGTAGCTAAAAGAACCTGATCTTAGCAGAAGTCGTCAAGAGATTGGAGCTTCTGACAACACCACACCTGCAACCCTACAACATCTGTTGGCTAATACAAGGATGAGGTATACGCATTACTCAACAATGCCTCTTACCATATGGAATTGAGCCTTTCAAAGACAAGTTACTATGTGATGTGGCCCACTTGAAGTCGGTGATGTTATTTTAGGACAACCATATATGTGGAAGCTTCATGCTATATATGAGTCACGTCCTCGCAGTGTCATTGTTACTTTGGGAGGAAAACTCTATCGTATACCAGAGACTGTTGCACCTAACAAAGTGTTGCAAGGTAGGAAGATAAGCTCCCACATCAAAAAATTATTCCTCTTCACAATTGCATCTGAAGGAGAAAATAAGATCACAGACACCTCCACACCCTCTACACAGGGTGTCTCTTCTCATCAGACACAAGAAGAAGATAGAGCCATTGTTTCCTCATCTATATAAGTATCTCTATTATTCAAGGCCATGCATTCAAGGTTCTCATCCAAAAACAAATCATCCATACAACAATTGCAGCCCTCTCGGGATGTCAATGAAAGGAAGCCTCTTCACTTCAGCAAATGTCGCAATAGGAGATCAAATCAACACAAAGTTCAAGATATGATATAGGATTCAATGCAATGGAGACCATTTCTTCCTAAGGAGGGAGGATTGATCCAGATGGAGATCATTGGCCACCCACCTATTCCACTGGCTCAAAACAATTGTCCATTATGGATGTTTCCTAGTTATTTTTCTACAAATTTTTAGGTCCCAAACTTTTGGGGCTGTTTTGAGACCCTAAATGACATTTTTTGGAAATTCGGGGGCAATTGGTTGCCATCAGCATAGACCTTTACAACGAGCTATCGAACACCCAAATTGGAGATCCTATGCAAAAGTTATGACCCCGGGAAGTTGATTGTTCAACTTACCACCTTGGGGCCACAAACTATATGACGGTTCATCTTCTAGGGTTACATTTTTGACTTTTGATATTCTCACCCTCATTATTATTATAAATAGTCCCATTTGGCCTCATTTTGTATTGAGCTTGGCATGGATGAGCATAGCAGCCACATCTTTTCTCAGAGATAGCTACCACCATTTTAGCAATTGTATTGCAGTCTGTTCTATTTCCACAATTTAATAGAATATTTTTTTACTGTATCTCTATTTTCTTTGAAAAATATCTATTATTATGACTATGTATATGTTCTTTCATTTTGTTCACACATAAATACATATCAAGAACTCCAACAGGATTTACCGTGGTGTGGTCTGTTAGTTCCAGGATTGTAAAGGTAGGTTGGAGAAACTGTCCCAACTGTGAAGTTTCTAAAACTGTGGTGTTCATCATATTAATAGAAGGCCCTAAATCAATAAGCATATTTCCAATGAAAATATTATTTACAATAACAATTACGACTAGACTCCCCTAATTTGTATATTTTGCAATTTTAGACTGGTCTATCATACACTCAGACATCTCTCCTATAACATGAATTGTGGGGGGATCTATTTCTTTCTTACCTGGGTGTTTGATACAAATTTCCTTTATTACCTTTATGTAAATTGGTATATATTTAATATACTGTAATATAGGAATTTTTACACACATTTTTTAGCTCATTTAAAGTCTCATACTCGGGTTGAAACACAGGTTTTTCTATCGCTCTTCGTTCTGGAAAAGGAGGGGTCTTTTATTCCTGAGTTGGTTCTTGTTGAGGATGGATATGCATTGGAATGTTTTATATGTCCACATCCTACAAAATAGTGTCATTCATGACTTCATTATGGGTCTTATTCTTCTTCATCCTCCTCACGAATGACGACTCATGACTTGGGTTTGTCATTCACAACTCTTCCAAATCGTAATTGGATGTCGTGCACAGGTGCAATCGAAATAACACAGGATGGAAGAGTTTGCAACTCAATACTATTGAGATTGAGTTGTCTTATTATTTGTTTTAGGTATCAGTTGTGCGGGTAATAGTGTGGGTCATGGGGAAATCGCATTTTGGAAATGATGAGGTTGTTGTGCAATAAGGGGAACTAGAGGAAAAAACCTAGAAAAACGTTGTTGAATATTGGGTGGGTGTTGAGGATAAGGATAATCAGGTGCAGAGATAGGTGGTGATGGGGGCTATGCTTGTCCCCTCCATCCCTGTGACTGATACTGATGCTGAGTAAAATGAGGAGGAGGAGGAGGGTACTGAGATGGAAATTTCTTCCAACTTGAAGTGTTCCATTGTTGAGGTTATTGGTAAGGATTATAATAGGGTGGGGGTTGTGGTGACAAATTCTGATATGTTGGTTGGTCCACTACAAAAATTTTGACATTTAGGGGCAATTGTCTTCCATCTCCAAAAGTCACTTTTAGAGGTGGTTTTGGCTTTAGTAGCGGTCTTTACAAAATGACCCCTAATAGCACCAACATTAAAAATTTTGAATTTTAGGGGTGGTTCTGGAAGAAATTAAAACCAGCTCCAATAGTAACTTTTAGGGGCGGTTCTTAACCTCCCCGAAAAGTGAACTTTGGAGGTAGTTCTCAACCCCCTCCAAAAATGATTTTTAGCGGTAGTTCTAAATCCCCCCAAAAAGACGCTTTTGGGGGTGGCTCTAAACCCCCCCAGAAAAGGGTCTTTTCGAGGTAGTGTTGGCTTCAGCGACAGTCTCTATAAAACTGCCCTTAATAGAACCGACGCTAACATTTTTTCCTTTTAGGGGTGGTTTTGGGAGAGATTAGAACCACCCCTAAAAGTGAATTTTAGGGGTAGTTTTGATCCACCCCCAAAATTTATTTGGGGAAGGTTTTGAATTTCGTGATGGTCTTTACAAAACTGCCCCTATTAGCACTGACGCCAAAAGATTTTCCTTTTAGGAGTAGTTTTGGAAGAGATAAAAACTGCCACTAAAAGTCACTTGTAGGGGAAGTTCTGATTCACCCCCAAAGGTGATTTGGGTTTGGTATTGACTTCGATCATAGTCTTTACAAAACCACCTCTAATAGCACTGACTCAAGAAAATCCTTTTAGAGGTGGTCTTGGAAGAGGTCAAAACCGCCACTAAAAGTGACTTTTAGGGGTGGTTCTAACCCCCCCCAAAAGTGATTTTAGGGCAATTTTTCCTTTGGTGGGGGTTGTTATAAAACCTCCCTAGATGGAACCGATGCTAGAACTTTGGAATTTTAGGGTTGGTCCTAGCAAAGATAAAAATCGCCCCGAAAAGTGACTTTTGGTGTGGTGATAAACTGCCCTTAAAGTCACTTTCAAGGGTGGATATAAACCCCCCTTGTAGGTACCTATGGGGGTGGTTAGAAACCAAATTTAAATGCCTCTATTATAAAACTATTGGGGTAGTTTTAAACCCCCCTAGTAGGTACCTACGGAGGCAGTTCAAAAACCCCATCGTAGGTACCTACGAAAACGGTTGAAAACCCCTTTTAAAATGCTTTACAAACATTTGGAGGTGGTTATAAATTCCCCTCATAGGTACCTATAGAGGGGGTTCAACCCTACCCCCCCCCCNATTGCAATATCATTAGGGCATGAAGGAATCAAACCTTCAAACTCCTTCTTTTAAATAAGGCTCTCTACAATTGAGCTAGAGCCCTTTAAGAATTGGGGAAAGGGGAAAATATTGACACCAAGATTGCATGATTTGTAATTCTAAGAAAAGACTAATAATTTCAAATTTCTTTGTGACTCAAGAGGCCTAGGAAAGTAGTATGAATGGCTCTGAATTTATAATGGCTGAACTTCAAAGGTTTCATATGAAACGTTGATTCAATGAAGAAAACAATAATACAAAAACATTTTGCAATACAAAATTGGAATTCAAGTTCATACACATACTCTAGAAGCAAACATCTAACTAGAATTTCTATTATTCGTGGATAAGAATGAGCATGTTTTCTAATGGTTTCTTAATGGATCCATGTAAGGGTAGTGTTATATTAAAATTTATGTTAGTCGATAAATGGGTTCTACAATTATAACATCTTTAGACCCAACTCAATCCAATATGGTGATATAAAAAGCATTGAACTACACTATGGAGAAATACAAATATTAAAAATTGCATAGCATGGATAAATAAATAACCTTTTCTAAGATAAATAACTCATAATAATGCATTTATAGATATAGAATACCTGCAACTGGTATAATCATGAATGAACACCACCATCTCTCAAAAATCCAAGGAGATGAAGTGTGCCATTTTCAAAGCACTCAATGTATTTAAACCCTTCTCCCTCTTAGATTTTTCCAGAGGAAGGAGCATAATTCACTAATTTTTCTCTGCACCCAAAGTCAAAATGAAAGTTAATATGTTTCCCATTCTAAAATATGTAGCACAAATAAATAGTAGAAATATCCTTTCAGTTACCATTTATACAATTATAAAGTACATCTTAAACAAATATCATATCATATCACCCAAAATTTGTAAGGAGGTTAACAAATTAACTATTACACAGCTATGATGTCAACAAAGTGTTAATGCTTACCAAATATTAATGTAAGGAAAAATACCCAAAGTATAGGATTCTCATAAGTCACTCTGAATGAAGAAATGATCCACATGCAAGATATTCCTTCTTCACTCTAATCCTTGACATTTTTCATCAATAATTTTCCAAAAGTAAAAAAACCACAGAAAGCAAAAATAAAGTGACTTCCTTGTTACTTTACTAGAAAATAACATATATCAAGCATAGTAAGTCATAAAGGATAGTAGAGTCGAATAGGGAATTTGTTTTTTCTTTGCAAGATCTGTAAAATAGAGTAAGAGTTTTATTTAATCTAGTTGAATCATTTGGATGGATAACTTAGCTTTACCTTGCAGATATTGTTAGCTCACACAATCTTTTAGGTAGCTTATTGGAGCTTAGTTACCTCGAGCAAGGTTTGATCAAGAGGAACAAGCTCAGAGTTTACACACAGAGAGAGAGAGAGAGAGAGAGAGAGAGGTCTCTATTTGTAATGATCGATCCATTGTATTTAGGTTCAGATAAAGGACCATTATGAAATAAGATCGTATTCCTGTATTTTTGGGTTAATTGATTTTATTGATTGAGTTTGGAAGCAATTTCCCAATTGAGTCATATCTTGTGACCACATTGATTATATGGTTAGTTGAATGAAAAAAATGTCTTGAGTATTGACATTTACACACAGTAAGTCAATTTTAGCTGTGCATTGTGTGGTAGATCCACGACATAGGTGATATTGGTTAACAAGTTGATGATGGTGATCAAGAGGTGAGTTCATCAATGGATCAGGAGGAATTTAATTGACTAACTAGAGAGAAATTTAAAGGCGAATCTATTGTGAAGTTGGAAACTAATCATTGTAAGGATGAAGAAGATCAAAGGTTAAGAATGATATTACTGCAGATCAACAACAAAGAATTATTTCACTGGTCGAACTAGCGCGATACTTTATAAAATCCTCCCTATAACAATTTAATTCCAGCGTCGATCTAGATCTGATGGTTGTTAGTCCATTTCTCCGATGAGCTAGCAAGTGGGTTAATTACAGAAGTTGGCCATGAAATCATTGTGTAATATAGTTCACCGACGGTAATTTGTGTCTAATCTTTGTGTAATATTTGGGCCATGTGTGAGCATGTGTTGAGAAGTACGGTTCCAGATGAGGATCCTAGCCTCATTTGAGATTTAATGTCCCATAAAGCTACTGTGACAACATTAAATACTCTGTCGCATTCTATGTATTTTTCTTCCACACCTGAGCACGTGGTGTGAAGTAAGGTTTTAGGCCCTACAGGATGGATAAGAGATTCACAAAATAGGACATAAATGGTCTTTAAGGATTAGATGATGTCAATCCAAGATTATGCCAGGATGACGAAGTTCAAGTACAGAACTGTTATGATGGTGAGGTGGATTCCACCCTTATATTCTGAAGTAGCTCTTCCCTCTACTCAATGACATCTTTTGTGTCCTTTGTGTCGAAAGGCATTGTAAATTTATTTTTCGCTCTGAAGTGTTGGTGCTTGTTGAAGATTCTATCTCCACCATGGCTCCCAAATGCTCTCACAGGGGAATCTTAGGGTTGGGGGAAGTTTTGACTGACAATATTGACAAGGGTCATGGGACTAGAGACTAGATAGAAGAGCAAGAGGATCCTAACTGCTTCAAAGACTTTTTTCCTTTGGCAACACATAGTGAAATTGAAACAATGGAAGACTGTTTATGCCAGACAAAGCTAATTCCATGCCCCAGGGCGAGTTGCGGCGTGAGGTTGAAGCTTGGGTCGCAGACCCTAGAAATACACCTGGGAGGTATGTCACCTATGATATATTGATTATTCTCTATTGGGTTAACATGAACCTTATAGCGTACTCTTATCTTAGTGCTGCTAAAAAATGACAAGGGTATTAATAACCTGTGAGAGTTTGGAAGGATCACAACTGTGATTGTTGGTTAATGCACAAAAAGATAGACCTCATCGACACAAAGATGGGGATGAAATTATTCCACCCAAGGATGGAGAAAGATGAGATTTGAGGGGTAAGCATGGTAAATTCAATCGACATGACTATCAAAGAGCCCTATGAGAAGATGAAGTAGGACAAATGCTCCTCTCCAAGAGTGTCCGCCCATGGCAGTGTTTGAGGCCTCTGTGTTTATGTTCTTGTTATTTCTTGTCCAGTTTACTATTAGTGGTTCCATTAGCGATAGGATTTGTAGGCTGCTTATGTATGTAATAGGGATGGGGCATGACATGAACAATCTGGTTGTTTTGTTATGTCCTTTTCATTCATCTAATAGTGGTTTTTGTAGTCATTTGTTTATGGGAAACTTATGTATGTAATCATGATTGGGCACACCATGAAAAATATGGCTATTTTGTTTAAGGATGGGTGGTTCTATT
Organism: Pseudotsuga menziesii; assembly: GCA_001517045.1. NCBI lineage: Eukaryota > Viridiplantae > Streptophyta > Pinopsida > Pinales > Pinaceae > Pseudotsuga > Pseudotsuga menziesii. The sequence goes on from LPNX010744540.1 coordinate 58,174, forward strand.
TTGGGACGAATGTAAAGCCTGTTAGAACTAGGTAGGTGGTTTCTGGATCTGTTATTCGGAATGTAATTAAATGAGTATGTAGTAATACAATCCTTTTATTTACAAAAAAAAATATATTGGAGAAATTTTGAAATATTCTACAAGTGCTTTAATTTCTCACCTTTCAGAAAAAAAAAGGATGGATATAATTCATATATAGTTTGATATTAATTTCTTAAAAGAAAAGGAATTTACCAGCAATGGACACAAACAACTAAAAAGTAGTCAATGGGATTGCTAACTACATTATGTAAAATCATTTAATAGTGGTCAGGGCAGCTTCAGGAGACATATAGGTGATACTCACAATGCCTAAAAGGAAACCTATAGATGATACTTCCAAATAATGTTGAAATTGTATCGATAATAAGGATCTATACCTCAAAGCTCAGCTCTGATGCCAATAACATCAGGTGATCTTGGAATCCTCTATGCTTTACACAAATTAGTTGTTACACCATCAATCAGTTATACTTATGGTTGTAACAAATATGTTGTAATTAAATACTTTCAATATTGTTCATTACATTACCTTTCCATGGTCAATAGCTATCCCACAATCAACTTTTTTCCTTCAACAAATGTGCAATAAAATAAATTCATAAAATATACAAGTACAACTGTACTCAAAACAAAGAAATCAACACGTTATATTCAATGAAACGACAATAAGATATCTAATTGACAAATTCGTTATGGTGATAACTTACAAATATTCATTAGAGAAGGATACAAATTGTCATTATATTCCTTTCCATTGCAAAGACCTGCATATATCATGCCAAAATGGTATGTTTATATAAGTGATTAATAGGTATGTAAAAAAATCCATAACATATATGAAATTATAAGAAAACGAAATCAAAATACCTGAATGAGCTTCTCTTCGTTTCAAGAATATCTTATTCTCTACTAAATAGGGCCAACCACATGAAGGTTGAAGCTCATATGGACCCTCACCCCCCTCACATCACTCTCAATTCCCCACACCCAATATATCTATTGTAAAAATAAATGAAAGTTACATAACAAAATAAAATAGATAAGATACATGCATAAACAATTGCAAAACAAAAAATATATGCATGAAATTTAAATGCAAGTAATAATCTAAGATATAAATATTCATAGATAAAACTTAAATGAGAACTGATAAATAAATCATGCATTCTATTACTGAACAACATCCAACCATGTTCCTTGAAAATCTTGTCAAACATAATTCATTCCACCATCAGCTATATCTTCGTCCTCTTTGCATTTCATCCCTTCAAAATATGCAACACTTGATAAATCAACATACTCCAATTCATATCTATTACAATTTCTTAGTCCCTTTGGAGGGCATGTAAAAAATACACACAAGTCATTACGTACCAGATCTTGTACATAAAATACTTGTTTCACTTGTGATGCTAGAATAAATGGATCATCTTGCACTCTATCCTTGCTCAAGCATCTCTTCAGATTCACCATGGCGAAACCAATTTCATCAACTTTGATTCCATCCTTCTTGTGTACATCTATCCATTCACATTTGAACAATAAATATTGCACCAGGAAAGAGCCGTCAGAGAAAATATGTTGAACTAATGAACTGGGCAAGAATTCTCAGATAAAATATGTCGAACTGATGAACCAGAAAAGAGTAAACCATGAAAAGTTTTAGGGTATGAATGGTGGGCTAAAGGGAGAGGTATCCATAAACTCAGTGAGGACTTTAAGTTGTTGGTTCAATTCATGAATTTCAAATCATATCTCCTTGCTATTGGCCATAGCCAATTTATTGAAATGGATGTTATCCTAAAGGATTTATTTGATACGTCCACCCCTACAGATCAGTAGTGGAAATATATACATATAGTAAGCAATCATCATCTTGGAAGGCACACCAGTAGGTGAGTCAGCTGTAGTCTATTAAAAATATGCTCAGAGTTGTCGTTTTCATCAAGTGGGCCAGAAATCCCCACATGTCAAGATTTCCTTTTTTGATTGGTCACATGCAGCACAACGTTCCTTCCCGAAATATTTTGTGGGAATGACGCATCGACCATATCAGAGTTTGTTAGGATTTAGGACATACTTTTGGGTTTGATTCCCACAATATAACTAATATTGATGCCCTGTTTTGAGATATATCTCAAGGATAAATTGCACTATAAATGTGACCTCTACAGAGGGGGAAGGGTTCGACTTTCATTTTTGAAGCCTCTGTGCTTGGATTGTAGCTTTGTAAAATTTCTTGGAAGTGTTAATGAAAAGTATTTTTTTGAGTTTCTCAGATTCATTATAGAGTTCATATTCAGTCTTTGTTTCCTATTTGCATGATTTTCATATGTGTAAGTTCTTCTAATGCTTTGTAGAGAAAACCATGACCTGTCTTGAGCTTGCTAAGGACTGTTGTGACATGTCTTAAGCGTACTAGGATTTTCATGACTGGGTGAAAATGCCTTGAGGACTGTGAATGGTCCCAATCCTATGTATGAAGGTACCATGACCTACTATGGGTTACTAAGGGTGTTGTGAGGGTATGTAAATTTTTTTGCATCCTAATTGTGTAATGCTTGACTAGGTCACGATTTGTTAGTATGGATGGTAGTTTGTGTGAGGTCTAGTACATGGATTGCTACCCTTTAGTGGAATAATTATGTAACTAACGAAATCACAAAGTTGATTCCTCTCACCCATGTGCTGGATACCAAGGTGGGAGCAAAGCTCATGGAGATAAAAAAATAATGGAACCTACTCCTGGTTGAGTCCTAGTGGAAAAACACAAGTAACCATTGAGTACAAAAATGAGAGTGGTGCATGGTTCCTCTGCGCATTCACATAGTTCTCATCTCCACTCAACTTGATGAGACAATGACCAATGAAAAATATTTATCTAAAGTAAGTGAGAGGGTTCTATTTTCATACAAGGGGGCTATGCTTTGAATAGTAAATTATAATGACCCCCATCAGATCCTGCTGATTTTTTTTGCTTCTTATCGTAAGTAATTTGGTTAAGGGATTTCATAAAAACACTTGTCAAAAATACCACTGAGCTATGCCAAATAGTATTAGTTGGTTTCTATATTCAATATACTAGTGGTATGTTGATTTAAGAGCATAGGATCAATAGGGTGTATTCATTAATTACTTCGCAAGGTCAAGGCCCAAGGGAACTGTTAAGAGACCTAGGGTCTCGTACATTTGTAATCTTCTTTATTTTGTAAAATTTGAATAAAATGGATAAGAAATCTAGATCCTTTTCCAGATGTAATAGTTAGGATTGAGTTAGTTGTGAGTTATAGGGTTATAAGATATCAATAGGGACTATAATCCTTTGTTATAGGATTTGTAAAGAAAATCCTCTTATATTTAAATCAGTTTGAATTATTTTATTAGCAGCTTAGTGAGCTTACAGAGTTTGTTGGCTCGCAAAATCTTAGGTTAGCTCAGAAACCTTAGGATTGGTCATAGAGGTTTGAGGATAGCTCAAATAATTTTTTATTAGTTTATAGAGCTTGATAGGGAGAGAAATTCCACATAACATGAATAGAGGAATGAGAGGTGCACAGAAGAGCGAGCAAGGAGTGAACAAGTAGAATTATGTCTGTTTTTTTGAATTTCCGATTCATTGAATATAAGATGGACGATTAGACTCTGCATGTGGTTTTGATGGATTTCTTGTCTGCATATAGTTCTATAGAAGTATGAATTCATCCTGCATTCACTCCATATAACCCTGTATATAAACTATGTGGCTTTGGATTGCCATACTTTCCGAATTGTAGAGAATAATTGATCATGTTAGTGATCAATTAAGTGAATCTTTGTAGAGGGTTAAACCTTAACCAATTGCTCAAATAAAACAAGATCATAGAGTGGGGATCGATCATGGGGAAAATTGACGGTTTATAGTGATATCACTGGGAGAAGTTGCAAGCTTACTTTTCATATGCACGATATTCATTGGAATGCACTTGATAAATTTTTGAATCCACCGTTGATTTGGTGGGGACACTAATCGAACGATCAGAAAACCACTTTGTTGTGTAAAAACGTAAGTTGTAAAAACACTCAGTCTGGCTACAAAATTGATAGATGAACGATCGAGATCGATGACGGAGAAGAAGCATTGTGTGGAAACTCTTGTTTCAGAAGTGTTGAAAATAAAAAAAACCAACTTTCGATTCTCTCCTTCCATAAAGAATTCATCCACAAAAGGAAACATGCGAAAACCTAGAATTCCAAGGCAGAAGAAAGTTAGTCAGTGTGGAAAGCTATTTAACAAAGAGAGTTTGTTTCGGATCTCAAGGGTTTTGAATTATGTACAAAAATCAGCGCCATCATATGTGTAATGTTTTTTTTGTATATTAATTGACTAAAATTTTCAGATCTTGATTTTTTGTAGAACTAAGAGTGAACACTAAATTCAATATAGATTTCTTTGCCAATAAATAACAAGGAAAACAAACACTAAATATCATATTCATATAACTTTGAGTTTACAAGGACTGTTACAACAGTTGTAATGTGGACAAGCAAATCTGAAATTTCTTTAACTCTAACCTGTAGCTTCCTAGGCACGCACAATGATTTATGGAAGTTATATTTTGTGTCTCGATTTTTCTTTGGTATATTCCCTTCCCTGAAATCTCCTCATAACAACCCAAATATTCTTCTTCTCATAATCCCTTATTATGTTGTAGATCCCTCCTTCACTACCAAGAAATGTTACGCATATTCGTAAAAATAAGGAAGACTACAATGAGATTACACAACAACAATTTAGTAGATTCCTGTAGGTGTCAATATGGATTGTAGCTCCCTTTTTTGTTGTAACAACCCTTTTTGGATGAGACGTGGGGATCAATGTAGATGTGGAACTGTAAGTAGCCAACATAAAGTAAGTCATTCTCACAAACAAGACTGTGTCCTCTCCAGATGATGTCACGGCCCACATAGTCCAAACTCAACCAACAAATGAAGAATACGAATTCCACAAGATGAAATAGTCACATTTGTTACTCATTATTTTTCAAAAAACTAAAAACCAAAAAAAACTAAAAAGATAATATGCATGAATCTATAACATCTTATATCTGGATGGGCCTAAACATTTGTTGTATGTATAACCATGGCATAATCCTATAATCCTAGGTATAATATCATATTGTTACTCGTTAGACTCATAGGAAGACTCCCTTGGGCTAAACATTATTATAGAATATGGTTTGAGGATGGTGCTAGAGAGTCCTAGATTCTTATATTCTTATTTTAATTATTGCATAAGCGTTTCTAGCTTCTATTCTATTACTTGTCAAGGATATTTATAAATTACATTGTAGGGAGGCTCTATGGGTTAAATATAAATATCTTTCTAATGTGGATATATCCCAACCTGTATACTAAATAATATATTGTGTTAGTACGATAGGAGATTAATATGTTAAATTTATCACCACCATTTTAACAAATCAATGTATTTTTAGGAGGATTTAGAACTGTCTTTGATCACCTCATTTAATGGCTTGGAAGGTATGGGAAACTTCATTTACATTAGAGCTCAAGAAATATCACTTGAGAATGACTAAATTAGTCCAAAATGCAGTGAAATGACCATAAAAGTATTATATATCACTTGGTTCAATAGTTTCATATGCCACCTGTCATTGACTCTCCAATGACCTAATTAAATAGAAATTCCCATCCTCGCATTTGTAAAAATTACTACACTTCCACAACTAAAATGGTTCATTGAAAAATTAAAATACATAAATGAGGTGGAGGCTATAGATTGGAATCGCATGATTAAATGTAACAACATATATCTCTTCTCTATTCTAATATCCTTGATTACCTGACTGATATGTCAGTTAAAAAAGTACATATCTAAGGAATACCCCCAATGAAATGTTAGCTCATATGATTACGGCCATAAGAAGAGAGATCATAGAACCGTAGCAAGAAAAAAACAAGAAATAATTGTTTGAATGCATATGAATATAAATTTGTTATAAAGGAAAGAAACAATAATGAGTCACAACATGCTAGTAGTTACAAATAAGAGATAAAAGAGAAAATATCTTGTGTATAATCATAAGAGAGTCTAGTATGGAAATAGACTAATTAATTCATACAATTATCTTATCCTTATGGTATCCTTACTTGTTGAGGTGGGACCTTGAATTATATATAAGTAATTTGATCAAGTAACTTGTAAATCCACCTAGGTATAAATGTAGTATATACTGACTAGAAATAATACTATGTTTGGTCAATATATATTGTAACCTCAACATCTAAACCTAGATGAAAATGGAATCCCTTAGGTGGTAAGCTAAAATTCATTACTAGTACTGCATTTGAATCCATTGAAAGAAACTCACTACCCCCATTCTTCTACAAATAAACCTCACAATCAATGCATTATTATAAGCCATGGTTATTACAATACTATTTAACATCATGTCATCCACTGGAACAATAGTCTAATATACATGCATGCAGGACGATTTCATGGTGTACCCTCTCAAACTCCTTATTTGTACCACGTAATTTTCCTTTTGAAATCCATTCATCAAAGGACTGTAATTAGTATGATTATTTGGCTGATCGCAACCATTTTCCTTCATATGCTCCACTAGTGCAAGATAAATGACAACTTGGCCTACTTTACAATGTCCATTATTCAAGGTAGTATATATTACCTCATTTGGTGTCAATCATTTTTAGTTAGGGATGGTGGTTAAGGGAATACTTACAGATAGATTAGATGAAATTTTTGATCTATATAGCCATCTTTTTCTCTGTTCTAGATACAATATTGTCATGGTCCATTAATTCATTTAACATGTGTTGTAGCAATTAGAAAGGTGTCCTTTCCATCATTAACACCTATAATAATAGGCATATAACTATAATTTTTTTAATAATTAATATAAACAGATGGAGGGTTGACATTGTCACTGGTTAAAAGCTATACTTATAAAGAGATGCGAGTCACATCAAATTCATATGGTCCATCAAGCAAGTTATCGGATTTTCATTAGGAGAAATATATAAGTTTCAATGGTATAATAATGTTCTATAAAACATAGGATAATGGTTCAAATTCCATTTTTATCTTTATAAGAATTGCATATGTAGGTTTGAAGAGGTACTAATGATAAAAAATATCAACATTTAAAAGGATTGTATAGGTTCTTGTAGGTTTCCTCCAGGTAGGACCTTAACCAATGTATTAATGAATATTTCATGTCAAACTTAATTATGGAGAGAATATATGTTAAATGTAACACCGTATATCTCTTCTCATTATTCTAATATCCTACGTAATTACCTAATTGATATCGACCCGATTAAGCAAGTAGATTTGTAAGGAATACCACCATTGAAATTTTAGCTCATATGATTTCCATGAAAAGAGAGATCATAAATCCAACGAAGGAAAAAAAAATTCAATAATTATTTGAATGCATAGGATAGATCTCTTAGTAAGGTAAGAAACAATGATGATTTGTATCATGATGTGGCTAGTAGTTACAAATAGTAGATAAAAGAGAAAATATCTTTTGTATAATCATAAGAGAGTCTAGTATCGAAATAGTCTAATTAATTAGTACAATTATCTTATCCTGATGGTATCCTTACTTGTTGAGAAGGGAACTTGAATGATATATAAGTAATTTGATCAGGTAATCGGTAAATCCATGACCTGGGTATAAATGCAGTAGATTCTGACTAGAAATAATACTATGTTTGGTCGATATATATTGTAACCTCAACATCTAACCTCAGATGAAAATGGAATCCCTTAGGTGGTAAGCTAAAATTGACTACTAGTACTGCACTTGAATCCATTGAAATAAACTATCCATTGAAATAGCTTACCACCATATAGGACTTAAAAAAAATTCTAATATAAATTTGGGGATAGGTATCATAAAAAAAACTACTTTTTTTGTTCATATTTTTTACATATATCCCTGTGTTTTTACTCAAATTTCAATCGGGAGAGCTCGTTATATGCAGAATTAAAATATGAATCCAAAGAGTACCCACTTGACATACTATTGACGAACCCTACTACTCCAAAAACAGGAAATACTTGAAAACTGTGATGATGACCTCATCATCATGTTCTTTTAGGTATTTCTTTCTTTTGGGGTAGGAAGGTTCGTCAAAAGTATTTCGAGTGGGTACACATTCGATGTGTAATTTCATTATGCATCCAATGAGCTCTCCCGATCGAAATTTAAGTAAAATCACAAGGAGATATGTCAAAACTACGAACAAAAAGATATTTTTTTCCTTTTCTTCCTCCAAAATTAATAAATATTATTTTATTATTTTTACTATTATTTTATTATTTTCCTTAGGAGGCCTGTTTTGAGATGAAATTTCCTCTAATATGATCTCCATGAGAAGAGAGATCATAAATCCAACCAAGAAAAAAATAATCTGAAATAATTGTATGAATGCATATGTTAGATCTCTTAGTAAGGAAAGAAACAATAACAATTTGTATCATGATGCGGCCAGTAGTTACAAATAGCAGATAAAAGAGAAAATATATTGTGTATAATCATAAGAGAGACTATGGAAATAGATCACTAATTAATTAGTACAATTATCTTATCCTTATGGTTTCCGTACTTATTGACATGCATGGGACCTTGAATGATATATAAGTAATTTAATCAAGTAACCGGTAAATCCATGACCTAGGTATAAATGCAGTAGATTTCGACTAGAAATAATACTATGTTTGGATATTATAACCTCAACATCTAACCTCAAATGAAAATTACATCCCTTAGGTGGTAAGCTAAAATTGATTACTATTACTGCACTTGAATCCATTGAAAGAAACTCACTGCCCCCATCCTTCTACAAATAAACCTCAAAATCAATGCATTATTATAAGACATGGATATTACAATATTATTTAACATCATGTAGTCCACTGACACAATAGGAAATATACACGAATGGAGGTTAATTTCATGGTTTACCGTCTCAACCTCCTTATTTGTATCAAGTCATTTTCCTTATGAAATACATTCATCAAAGGATTGTAATTAGTATGAATATGTGGTTGTTCACAACCATTTTCCTTCATATGCTCCACTAGTGCAAGATAAATGACAACTTGGACCCCTTTGCAATGTTTGTTATTGAAGGTAGAAATTATTACCTCATTTGGTGTCAATAATTTTCAGTTAGGGATGATGATTAAGGGAATACTTAAGGATAGATTAGATGAAATTTTGGATCTATATAGCCATATTTTTCTCTATTCTACATACAATATTGTCATGGTTCAGTAATTCATATAACACGTGTTGTAGGAATTAGAAAGGTGTCCTTTCCATCATTAACACCTGCAATACTAGGTATATACCTATGATTTTTTTGATAATTAATATAAAGAGATGGAGGTTTGACATTGTAGCTGGTTAAAAACTTTACTTATAAGGAGATGGGGGTCACATCATATTCATATGGTCAATCAAGCAAGTTATCATATTTTCATTAGGAGAAATATATAAGTTTCAATTGTATAATACCGGTCTACAAAAGCACAGGTTAATGGTTAAAATTCCTTTTTATCTTTATAGGAATTGCATATGTATGTTGGAAGAGGTACTAGCGATAAAAATTCTCAATATTTAAAAGTATTGTATAGGTTATTGTAGGTGTTCTCCATGTAGGACCTTAACCAATCTATTAATGAATATTTCATGTCAAACTTAATTATGGACATCATATATATTAAATGTAACACCGTATATCTTTTCTCATTTAATGAATATTTCATGTCAAACTTAATTATGGAGAGCATATAGATTAAATGTAACATCATATATCTCTTCTCATTATTCTAATATCCTGGGCAATTACCTAATTGATATCGACTCAATTAAGTAGATTTGATAGGCATACCACCATTGAAATTTTAGCTCATATGATCTCCATGAGAAGAGAGATCGTAAATCCAACCAAGAAAAAAACAAGCTGAAATAATTGTTTGAATGCATATGATAGATCTATTAGTAAGGAAAGAAACAATAACGATTTGTATCATGATGCGGCTAGTAGTTACAAATAGCAGATAAAAGAGAAAATATATTGTGTATAATCATAAGAGATTCTATGGAAATAGATCACTAATTAATTAGTACAATTATCTTGTCCTTATGGTATGCTTACTTATTGAAATGCATGGGACCTTGATGCATTTCTTTGGTTCCCTCCTTCATTCCTTTGGTCCATCTACCTGAATCTGAGTACCAGGTTCCTTCCCCTTTTCATTGAAAACCTTAGGAAAAAACTTGGGTGTTTTTGCTATCTATACCAAAAAAACACTAAATTAAACTTTCCAAAAAAATGAAAAAAAAATGAAAAAAAAAAAGTGGGACCCCTAACATAACTTTTCACATTTTATCTCCCACGAAACGTTTTTTCGGGAAAGAGAAACGTTTTATTTTTGCACATGCCAGCATTTACTTGCCTTGATTCTAATATTCAACACCACGAAAGATGAAGCTAAGCTGTTGGGATATATTGAGGTGAACTACGTGAGGTGTAACTTAAGTTTCACTTCATTCTTGTTCTACGTTCTGCGTTATTGTAGGTATTTTATCAATGCTTTTGTGAAAACAACAAACACTGAAAACATCATGTGGTTTATTTATTGACATAAATCAAAATAGTGGTTCCTCTGCTACACAATTTTAAGTGTAATATGCATTATGTGCTACATTTTGTACAAAATTTTATCATATGATTTGTAAGTGTAATACGCATTCTATGGTTTCTTTATTGCCAGAAATCAAAATAGTTGTTCCCATGCTACAAAAGTTTAAAAAATCTATAAAATTTTTGGTTTCCTCTAGGGCTGGCTATTGATTGTGATGGCTCTTCCTAGCTGAATCGTGTAAACCTTGTCCTTCTTCTAGCCTCTAAGGTTGAGGTGTCTTCACTCTTGGAGACTGAGATATTTTGTTGGCTATTGTGTGTGTCTAACCTAAACCTACAACACTCTAACCCTCTCTCTCTCTCAAGTTATGAAATTTGTTCCTTTTAGCATATAGTCCTTATAGAATATAGTCCTCCCTTTTACTTTTGAAACTTGTTAGATAGATTAATCGTTTAAACAAATTTCAGTTAGTAATTGAGTTATGATAGAATTTATTTTTATGGTTATGGAGGCTTTGTACAAGTGGAGACATGGATGTAAGTGATTATTTGTGATTGACATATATCATTATTATTATCTAATTTAATTTGTTTTTTTTAACAGAAACCAGTAGGTTTTATATTAATAAAATTGTGGCTGAGCTACCTAAGAGGTTACATCTGTGAGTTCCTTGCAAAAAACAAAATCCACCATCACAGCAAATGGGAATACTACTTTTATTTAAATTTAAATTGTTAAAACATATTACTTTGTACTTTAATAACAATCTAATAGGCTATGTATAATCAATACTCTAATCATTATAAAAAAAATAGGCAAAGCAAGTTATGACACGAAATCAAAAAAATATGATTATGAAATTTTCAAAAAGAACACGTCAAAATGATGAAATGGGAAAGAAAGGGACATGAATCTCACAAGGTAAATATTTAGAAATAGAACAATGTATTTCCTTGTGTAGTTATATCATGCTTATTTTTATTGAATGATGATGTAGGCATATGTTTAATAACATTCTTGGCTGTATGAGATACAAAGAAGAGGAAAATACAAACAATAGAAAAGAATATTACACCTGCTATGCATGTGAATGACTCTACTTGTCCTAACAAAGAAGTAAATGACAAAGATACATTTTCCTCTTTTTAGGAGGACCAGGAGAAACATAAACAAGGTAAGCCCATTAATTCATATTTTTCAAGATCTTTATAACTATAAATCTTATGATTAAGAAATCCATAACACGTGTATGTTCCCTTCTTTTATAGAATATATTCACAAACAACCATGCCATATGGATAACAGTGTAGAAGGGGAAGATCCCTCGACACAAAAAGAGGCAGACCAACATGAATAACAAGGTCTATTGGCTTGTAATGTCTATTGGCTCATAATGTTGACTTATATATGTTATTTTCAATTGATTTCTAGGATATAAGGAAAAAAAAAAAGGAAAATAGAGAAAAGGAGAGGGACTTTCACACCTATGGACATCGAGGTTATCAAAGGGTTGAAGAATACAAGGTAAAAAATTGTGATGATACAATTACAAGCATTACTAGGGCAGACTTATGGAAGAAGTGCCATGAAAAGAAGGATGGCACTCCAATCAAACCAGTTGTAGGAAAAACAATAGTATGTTCTCAAACATTTCATTTAGATGATTAAAATTTAATTTGACATGTTGGAAATATTTTCTTCTATGATATGATTTAATTGTATGTCAATGTTAGCAAAAAATTGAACAAGCACAAGTAGAAGTTTCATCTCAAGGATTTGAAACTAGGGATGATTCCCTTGCCAAGTTACTAGGGGTTAATGCAAGAGGACAAGGTCATGGCATTGGATTAGGAGTTACGCCAACTAACTTGTTTGGAAAAAATCCACACAAGGAGGTGCTAGCTGTAAGCCAAGCTACAATGAAAGAAAAACCAGAGGAAATCACATCTTTGAAAACAACAATAACTGAACTACTAAAAAGAGTAGAAGATATGGAGAGAGAACATGTGGTCAACAAATAAAGTGTTAGTGTCCAATTCGTTACTCATGTCTCAATATACATATTTTCACACTAATGATCTAAATTCTAATATCTGATTGCTCATATAAACAGTGTCCTACTGTACAAAATTGTCATGATGAAATCACACCTGTGGTGGAGGTTAGTTGTTTATCTATTATTTTAAATAATATTTTTTCATATTTTGAATATATATATATATATATATATATATATATATATATNAATACAAACGAAATTAACATCAATGCATACTCCATCATCCTTAGCTGAGTATTGAAAATTTTCATAATTTAGTTCAATCTTATTTTACTTTATCAATATAATAGAAATCATTTCCTATTGGGTGCAATGTCGTGCATGAAAACATTTTGAACATTTGGTATAGAAAATACCAATGGTTCTATCGAAACTGCAAATTGACAAAATGAAAACACTAATTCATGCAAGATTGTAATTATTTAATCTAGTATCATCAATGTTTAAACTCTTATTTCCATGCATCTTACTTTGTATCATTTATCTACAGGTTCAATATAATGCTAATGATTTGACACAAACTTCCCAATTGGGGCTGGAAGGAAAGAAATGCTTTCTCATTGCATTAAACTCAAGGGTAAAAGTTGCAAGGGAGAAAATACATAAGGCTGACCCAAATGCAATGGTACATTGTGTCGTTGTTGGAAAAGGCTATTAGATTGTGAATCCGACAAAATTTTTAGATCCTCTATTTGAAAATATATCTCTACCACGTCCCAGTAACTCATTTTTTAATCTAGAAGATGCTTTGTTGAGATTCATTCCTTGGCATAAGGATGACATTGAACTATGTAACTAGTGCTTATACTGTGTGACTAGTGATTTCAGTGATGTTGTATCGACTGAGAATAATTGATTTATTGAATATTTATAATTAGACCAGGACATAGTTTATAAAAATTTTGTATGTCAGGATTAATCTTTACATTTAATTAAAATTTTGGGAAGAAGTTGCAATCATATGCCATGGGCACAATTTCTTATTTTGTAATACATCAGTATTATATAATCTTCGTTGCATATGAAATGAGATGTTTTGTTGTGAATATGTGGAATGAGAAGTCTGTCAATCATATTTTCATTAAGTTATTTTTTTTGTAAATTAGTTTATCCTTCTATTTCCTTGTATTTCCAAAAACATACATTTACAGAAAAACCCACATGAATGTAACATATTTTCCACATTATAGCAAGAATAGGACAATGACCAAAATTAAATATTTAAAGGAATAAGCTTGCATCTAGAAACAAATTCATATGCAATGATTAACAATAATAGTAGGCTGATTTCTTAACTCAATTAAGGCCATGACCTTTTATGTTGTACAAAAAAACTAATCTACAAATCATTTTGAATTTGAAAATCAAGACAAAGTTTAAATATAGACTACTCAATTTTCACATTGAAGTCATGATGTTATTACATTTTTCATTCAGTGTTTGATAGTCATGTTCTTCATGTTTTCGGAGCTGGCAGGAAGGTTTATGAACCTTTTGTGTTTTCCTTTATGTCATGGTAACGCTGTTATTTGTGCAGACTTGATAAGACAACCCCATTTATCAATAGTACTAAATCCTTGACAGGCTTGTCATTCTTTTTTGCTTCTTCTACTGAGACCGGATCCTTCCTACAGGATATGCTAGCGAGACACCTCTTTGGATTTGTCATCACCTTCATTAGAGTTGGAAATTTGCATCAAGGACAATGATGACAAATACCTCCTATATTTTCTCCCACAGTCTGAACAATCATTCAAACCGAACGTTCCTAGCAATGGATACTATGAACCATGATAATGGATTCCGCAGCCTTGTCTAGAGGCTTTGAGGGGATGTTCTTAGGACTAGGAACTCTAGGCACTGCTTCCGCAGTGGTGTTGCATCTTAGTAGGACAAAGTTTCCCTTACAAGAATCAAAAATTATTTCTAATGTAATGAACATCTTTACATTTCCCTTACCAACATCAGAAGGTCTCCCTAATGTAATGAACATCTCTACCCCGATGGCGGGAGCTGATTTTACATGAAGGTCAGAAATGACTAAACTTCCAAGCAGTTCCCAATAGTCAATAAAATAGTCTTCCCAAGAAGCACCCAAAAGGTCAATAAAACACATTGAACAACATGCTTCCCAATCAAAATAGTCCTTACATATCCTATATCAGTACCCCTAGGACCCTTAGCAAAACAACAATTAGCCATATTTGTTCTTTACCAGTATTCACTCACTCTGTATGTTGAGATAGCTTCGATCGTCACCTTATAATGAGCCGGGAAATTATTGAATCATCATTAGCAGTCGAGTTCACCACGAGTTAGTCAAATCCTCACACACGCCAGTATAAGGTAGCATGATGACAACATGAACAATCACGTGGCCTCTTGATCCGATTTCTTGTGTGGTGATGCGAACTACACCGCCCCTTCTATGGTGGCATCATGCTATCAATGGAGGAGGTGACCCCCAACCTCACTTGAAATTAGATTCGATTTCCCTTATGTTGTGTGGACTTGACATCCATAACTTCATCGAAGGGCCTCATGATGGTATATTGGTAAATGTTGCTTCAAAGTTTGGAATATGAAGGAATGAGCAATTTCACATTTTGTCATTTCATGTCTTATTTGCTACCTTTCTTGTATTATGAAAATGTTACTGATTGAGAAAAATTCTGTTGATTTTTAACTTGTCCAACATTCTCATTGTGTATAATGCACTACTGTAAAATATGGACACACTTTTTCCAGCTTAAAAAAAATGAGCATAATGCGGACTTGTCAACCAACAAAATGGGTATAACTAAAAAGTAATAGAAAATAATATGACAATAAGTAAGAAAGATAATCCTCTACTTACTTATGGACTCAAGCCAATTCATCAGCTACAAGGGAATGTGTCCTTTCATGCACTCATTCAGTTATATTCCCTGGATTTCATTCCATAAATTGCATCACTTGTAATGCTGAAACTCTTGTGGAAAATTATAGTTTGATTACAGTCACATTGAGAATTCATCCAATATGAGTTCAATAGACAAATTAATAACATCAAGAAGAAACCCTGAAGAATAATTTATGGACTTGCAAAAACTGTGGGTTAGGGAAATTAGACCAAGGCTAGGAGAAGATCAAAAGTTGTCCAAGTATGGAAACACCCGACACAACTCATATTTTGATGATAAAAGTATTATAAGAGTGCGGATCTCTAGAGTTTTGTATGGTGCCTCCAACCATATCATTAGCCTAACCAAAAAGTCATCCAGAAAGAAGATATCAATCTTCCAAAAGTGCCTCTCATCCATATTTACACTGCTCTAGACAAATGCCCACCAAGGAGAGAGAATGAAGCTCCAAAAGACGAAAGTGATCTTCATGGATTCACCTTGTTGGCCTCTACCCATTGGCTATCTCACTTTCCAAGTTTGAAGGAAACATGAAATCACCTTGGTAACCTAGGGTTTGAAATATGAAAAATTAGTGAAAATCAGGAAATTGGCTAAGTATGGAAAAATTGGTCCAAGTAGCCTTAAGACGATGCCTGCCACAAATGGTTTGTTGAAGAAAATTACTGCAACACATGGGTATATTGTAGGATTTTTATTCTTCTAGTCAACCATGGTCTCATTTTCTCCAAATAGTCCCTGGGGAATAATTTATGGACCTTCCACAACTGTGGTTTAACGAAATTAGACCAAGCCTAGGAGAAGATCAAACATTTTCTGAGTATGGAATTATTGGTAAAATATGCCTAACTTCCCTTAGGGAAATTCCCGCCAAAGCTCATAAGATGATGATTAAACTATTATGAGAGTGTTTATCTCTAGAGTGTTTTATGGTGCATCCAACCATATCATTAGACTGACCAAAAAGTATTTTAGGAAGAATATATCAATCTACCAAAAGTGCCTGTCAGCCATATTTGCACTGCTTCAGAAAAATGCCCACAATGGAGAGAGAATGAAGCTCAAGAATATGAAAGTGGTCTTGATGAATTCATCGTGTTGGCCTCTACCCATTGGGTATCTCACTTGCCAAGTTTGAAGGAAAAATGAAATCAGCTTGGTGACCTAGGGTTTGAAATACAACAAATTAGTGAAAATAAGGAAATTGGTTAATTTTGGGAAAATTGGCCATGTAGCCTTAAGAGGTTGCCCGCCACAAATGGTTTGTTGAAGAAAATTCCCACAGGACATGGGGATATTGTAGGATGATGTTTTTTCTACTCAAACATGGTCTTATTTTATCCAAAGAGACCCTAGAGAATAATTTATTGACCTTCCACAACTGTGGTTTAGGGAAATTAGACCAAGCCTAGGAGAAGATCAAAAATTTTCCAAGTATGAAATTATTGGTAAAATATGCCTAACTTCGTTGAGGGAAATTCCCACCATAGCTCATAGGATGATGATAAAACTATTCTGAGAGTGTCGATCTCTAGAGTGTTGTATGGTGCATCCAACCATATCATTAGCCTGACCAAAAAACATTTGAGGAAGAAGATATCAATATGCCAAAAGTGCCTTTCCACCGTATTTACACTACTCCAAAAAAATGCCCAGTAAGGAGAGAGAATGAAGCTCCAGAAGATGAAAGTGGTCTTGATGGATTAATTTTTTTGGCTTCTGCCCATTGGGTATCTCACTTTCCAAGTTTGAAGGAAAAATGAAATCACCTTGGTGACCTAGGGTTTCAAGAGAACTAGTTAAGTGTTAGACACAAAGTTTGAGAGACCACTTGGAAATTCCCGAAATGGGGTGTCCCTTTGATGATAAAATTCATCAGATGATATGGTCATGTTCTTTGTTAAAATGGATATCTAGTCGTGCTCTTGGTTTTTCTTATCGTGACCAGATAAGGATAATATAAACCTACCAAAATAGAAGAAAAATGTTATTTTGCATACTAAAGACAAAGAAAAAATGGTTGTGTTTTAAAGGGGACAAGTGATGCCCGCATTAAGGTTGATGCCCACGCTAAGGATGATGATTGGATGGTATAGATGATGATTTGAAATGAAGTTGAAATCAGTGTTGCATTATGACATCATTCTGGAGAAATATGATGAATTAGTTAAAATGAGGAAATTGGCTAAGTTTGGGAATATTGGTCCAAGTAGCCTTAAGAGGATGGCCGCCACAAATGGTTTGTTGAAGAAAATGCCTGAACCAAATGGGGATATTGTAGGATATTGTTTTTTCTACTCAACCATGGTCTAATTTTTTCGAATGAGACCTTGAAGAAGAATTTATGGACCTGCCAAAAATGTGGTTTAGGGAAATTAGACCAAGCCTAGGAGAACATAAAAAATTGTCCAAGTATGGAATTATTGGTAAAATATGCATAAATGTACTTAGGGAAACACTCTCCATAGCCCATAGGATAATGATAAGAATATTATGAGAGTGTGGATCTCTAGACTGATGTATGGTGCATACAACCATATAATTATCCTGACCAAAAGGTAATTTAGTAAGAAAATGTGAATTTTCCAAAAGCACCTCTTAGCCATATTTGCACTGCTCCAGAAAAATTCTCGACGAGGAGAGAGAAAGAAGCTATAGAAGATGAAAGTGGTATTTCTGGATTCAACTTGTTGAATTCTACCCATTGGGAACTCACTTTCCAAATTTGAAGGAAAAATGAAATCACCTTGGTGACCTAGGGTTTGAAGAGAACTGGTTAAGTTTTAGACAAAGAGTTTGAGAGACCATTTTGAAATGCTCACAAGGGGGTGTTCCTTTGATGATAAAATTCATTAGATGATATGGTCACGTGCATTGTTGAAATGGATATCTAGACATGCTCTTGGTTTTTCTTATGGTGATCAGATAAGGAAAATATCAACCTGCCAAAATAGAAGAAAAACCTTATTTTGCATACTAAGACAAAGAAAAAATGGCTAAGTGTTGTAAAGGGGCTAAGTGATGTCTACATCAAGGTTGATTCCTACACTAAGGATGATTCTCATATGGCATGGCATGGCATAGTTGATGATGTCGCATTAATTTGAAATCACTGTTGCATTATGACATCGTTCTGGAGAAATACGACAAATTAGTGAATATTGGGAAATTGGAAAAGTATGGGAATATTGGTCCAAGTAGCCTTCAAAGGATGCATACCCCAAACATTTTGTTGAAGAAAATACCCACACCAAATGAGGATATTGTAGGATGTTTTTTTTTCTACTCAACCATTCTCTCAGTTTGTACAAAGATACCCTGAGGAAGATTTTATGGACCTACCAAAACTATGGTTTAGGGAAATTAGACCAATCCATATTTGCACTGCTCCAGAAAATTCTCGCCGAGGAGATAGAAATAACATCCAGAATATGAAATTTTTCTTAATGGATTCACCTTATTGGCCTCTACCCATTGGCCCATGTAACCCCTACATTTGTCTTTTTTTCCCTTGGAAAAATACATCTCTGTAGCACATGGAAAAATTTAGCACGATACAATGCCCAACCTAAATGCATCACAAAAATCATTTACAAATAAATCCCTGACCAACCCCATAATAGCACTACTGAATCAATAGATGAATCATAAGAATTCAATGATTTTGATTAGTACATAGTATAAAACCTCAGAGCATACTCACTAGCGATCTATCAGTAACAAAGTCAATGTATTGACTCATAATCTTGGAATTCATCCTCACAAGATCACATGGGAGAGCATCACATACAAATTCTCTTTCAATCTCTATAAACCAACTATGAAACAAGATTACAAAGGATACCTTCATGGCTATACTATGTACTCTATATGATAAGTCAGATAGGTTTCAGGAGATTTATAGTGATTGATCTAGATTTTGATAACTTCATCTTCTGACAACTGTATGAGTTGGTAACATGTTCTATCTAGATACTTTGACTTTTAATGTCAATAACTTGGATTTGATTAAGGCACTTCATTAAGGTTTTCTACATGATGTAATTGGCAGTTCCAATGATCACTTTCAATCATCTTTAGCATTAATATAATTTATTTTCCACATTGTAGCAAGATTAACAAAAAGACAAACATTAAATATTTAAAGGAATAAGCTTGCATCAAGAAACAAATTCATATGCAATAAATAGCAATAATAGTAAGTTGATTTCTTAACTCAATTGAGGCCAAGATAAGCTTATGTATTTTAAGAAAAAACTTTATTTTATATGATATAGGGACATTGATGCCATAACCCAATATACCTGAATTTGTGGAAAAAAAACATTATACGTGAAATCAATTAAAAAAAAATCATTTGCATGCATTCCTCAGCATGCATTCCCAAGGTTTCATTCCTCAACATGCATTCCTCAGCGTTTATTCCTACGCTTGAATTCCTCAGCTTTCATTCTTCAGCATGCATTACTAATATTTCATTCCTCAGCATGCATTCCTTGATGTGCATTCCTAAGATTTCATTCCTCTGTGTGGATTCCTCAGCGTGCACACCAAAACAACCACAACTGACGCAATCAAAATTCGTTTGTTGCATACTATGGAAACAAATGAAACAGGGGAATCATTCAACATGGAAACAAACACAAGGACCTTCTCTACCACGACATCAAGAGAATCATAGAGGTTCCAAGTTGAACAGTTCATGGTGAAAAAATTCCAAGAGGATGTTGATGAATGGAGTGATACAACCATATGGCAAACTGGTATGTTAAATATCCTTTTAAAATTAGGAGTGGATAGGTTTATTTTTGGACATTTTAATTTCCAAAATGATGAGATAGATGATTCCATCTATAGTTATGATCATGGGGCTATGAAATTGCATATTTTGGGGAAGAGGGTTCATCCAGACCCCAATTTGGTTTCCAGAGCAACCAAAATTCCACGAAGAGATGGGGCAATGTTAAACTCATGGAAAACCCCCAAGGAAGAAAAGATTTTAATGGCTAGTAATATTTATGGGATACATGTTGTTGTTCCCATGAATGGTCTAAAAATGGAAGATGTTCCTCAAGGAATATGCAAAAACCTGATTCAAACTATCCGTAGGAACATTTTGAATCACCACAAGTGGAATGATATTTCGAGTGATCGCAGGAAGATGGCCATATATTAGGTTGAAGACATGGCCATAGATGTCCCTCATCTATTGGCTAGGAAATTGCACTTTGCATTGCAAGATAGTAAAATGAAGAGGGTCAAGTTCAGTTACTCGAGAACACTGCAAAAAATTATTGATGTATGTCGACCATGTGTTTTAGGGTCAAATTATATTAGAACATACATTATGAATCCTAAAGAATAACACAAAATTGAGGAATTACCTCAATCATCTCTATAGAACAATGTAGAAGTAGTTCCTACTGTCACTAAATCGACAATGCATGGACGACCTTTCGATGACAATATGAAATCTATAGGAAACGACATGCCTTCACTTTCCCTTGAAAAATTTGTTGGTGTCAAAAATTTGGCTCGAATGCATGGAAATGAAAAAAACATATCAATTGAAGGAATTTGCAAACAATGATATGGACCGTTCACTGACTAGTGATGAAGACCTAATTCATGCCAAATATTCTTTTGATGGTAGATTTGTTTTTTCTTTATTTGATAAAATGGTGCATTTCAAAGAACAATCTACCTTATGGCAGGATTCCTTCACAGCTAGCAACAAATTGTGCAGAGAAAAGTATGTCTGAATTCTTGATTTGGTACATCGGGTTACAGGTTTAGAGAAAAAAAAAATATGGAAACTGAAAAAATAATTGGCCAGAACGATAAACTTATTAAGGATCAATATTATAAATTTACCATAGTTCTAGAAGAATTGATTTCTGACCTTGACAGACTGAAAGGCATCTATCATGCTCAAAATAAAAAATATGAGGAAACTATAGGGAAACTTGAAAATGAGATGAAAAACAGGCCTGGAGTTTTGAACATGGAACCATTGAAGATTGTATTTGGTAAGGAAGAAGAAATTCAACAAGAATTGAAGCAGAAAAAAAAATTTATTGCAGGTTTGAAGTTTGAGTTTGGAAATACATGGAGATAAATGATCATTAGACAGAAAAATGAGACTGCATAATATGAAACAAGATTGGAAAAATTGAATAAAACAATTAAAACAAAAAATGAGTTGCTAGAAAAAAGAGAATTGAAAGGATTTCAGCAACTCTTGGCACTAAAAGAGCTGGAAGAGGAAAAAAATCAACAGTCAAGGGTAAATAGGTCTACACACCAGAAGAATCAACAGTCAAGGGTTAAAAGGTTTTCATGCCATAAAAATCAACAGTCAAAGGTAAACAAGTCTGCACACCAAAAGAATCAACAGTCAAGGGTAAACAAGTCTGCACACTAGAAGAATCAACAGTCAAGGGTAAAAAGGCCATTACACCAAAACTTTTTGAAAGTACAAAAACTTAGTGATGTAACTATGGAGAGCTTACTACAATTTTATAAGTCCTTGCAACAACAAGAGAATACCTTGAATGAAGTTGCTTCAACAATCCATGCTGTAGAGTTGACATTTGTCTCATCAGATTCAACATTAAAGAAGAATATAGAGGAGAAGGAGGCCGAAATTAGAGACCTTCACCAAAAAATATTGGAGAAGGTAAAAATACTACATTTGGGATGTTTTGGTGAGACACATGATTTGAAATCCCAAATTAAAGCTTTGCAGGAGAAACCTGTGGCAGAATCAATTGTAGATACTCTATCTGATACAGATTTGAGGTAATAATAACTCGAGAAGGAGGTACAAAAGATCAAGAGAAAATTAAGTGCAATTCAATATGAACTGAAGTGGATGAAGGATGTTCTTAAAAAAAGGAAGATGAGCACTCAATGTAGAAAAATAATAATGTAGAGATGTTGAAGAAATGCGTAGAACAAAAATATAGATTGCATACAAAAGAGATAAATCTTGTAAACAAAGTGAAAGAGCAAGAAAAACAATTAAAACATATGGTTGATGAAGCTTCTGTAGAACTTGGATGGTTCTGGAAAAGGAAACAGAACCTATAGCGAATTTTCTTATTCTAAAAAGGAGGAATTGAAAAAACCTCCCAAGTAGCCTAGAGTTGTAAAATAATATGGTGTACATTTGATGTCTATGTACATACTAATATTGTTGTAATATAAATTGTCAGTATTTCTCGGTAGTGCATATATTTTGATATAGTTAATGTGTTTCTAATGTTTAATACAAGTGTAATGTGTAATACATATGTGCATTTTTCCTATATCTACGAGAGTTTAATCTGAAACCCATACTAAGAAGTGTGTATGAAACTACAAATGATGAAATATATTCACTGTAATATATTTTACAAATGAATTGACATATGAAATATTCTTGAAATATATTCTACAAATTAATTGACATATCGTCATTTCATGTTATATTGAATAAATTGGACTATAACATAGACATACCAATAGTTTTGAAACATCTTGTATATTATTTACGAATGTATATTTCTGATATCGGTTTTATGATTTGTTGGTTATGCTAATTTTCTGGATCTTTCTCTATGGAACTATAAGTGGATAGATTTTATAATTATTTTCTGGTTTGAAGGTTTCACTTTCAGTACATCGTTGGCACTGGTTATGTTCTAAATGAACGACGGTGGTATGTGACAGGTGATTTATTTCATGCTTTTGGAGATCTACATATCACTTGCAGGGTCTGTTTTTATATCTCTTTTTGACCTCTCTGGTTCGTACCAGAATACATAGACATGTGTATCTACTTTATATAATTTTGTTCTCGTAAAATGATATAAAAATATGCTTTTTTCCCAGGAAAAAAAACTTTGACATACCAACCTTTTCTACAAACTCTTGTACTCATTTCTGTAAATTGTATGATCCACAGTAAAATCCTAGTCATTCAAAACAACAATTGATAGTATTTTCCAATTTTTCATGGCCATAACTAAAAATGCACACCAATTCCAATCAATGTACACTCTAGGTATGAAATTTGGAAGTCTGCTTACAAAAACCTAATTAGACTAGTATATATTTTAATTTCAGACATAAATTAAACTTCTGTTGTGAAATAAGAATGCATCCAACATTTGAAATGAGAACAAAACAACTGTAAATGTTGATTTCTTATTCACAAGAATCATAGTTTCTATAGTAAATCTTGTATTTATAGAATTTTGGCATGACAAGGACAACTTAGAAAAGAGGTTGAATTGGATAGTTGTTTGGAAACAAATCTCATGGCTTTGCAAGTTTTTATCGTCTGTATCTTTTTAATTATAATATATAAATCATCATCATTCCTTACAGAAATAAATAAATGATAACATAACATATATAATACATTCATAGGAGAAAAACAGAGATAATGAAAAAATATAACCAGATCGATACTCAAGAAAGTTTTAAAAGCGGCCCAAGAGAATTTCTTATTATCATTATTCTTTCATTACATAGAAGAGGGCTAGTTTGCAGTTGAATTGGTAACATCAAAAAAATCCTTCAATAATAGTTGTCCCAACTACTTATTAAATTCTATTTATAGACCTCAAGGGTCGAACTAACCATGTTACAAGTAGATTTCATTAGAGTGAAACTGAAATGTTGATTCACCCATGAGCCAACCCGTCCTTTTCTGTACTTTCCTGGATTCAAACGAAGATACCAACTACTATGGAACAAGGCTAACACAATAGTGCAACACAGGGGGGGAAGCAAGGATGAAATGGACATGTTTAAACACCAGGGGTATAAAGGGACTGGAGGAAGAAGTTGCATTCTAGTTATCTAGATGGGATATGCGAGTAGAGAAGAATTATAATAGTGATATCCATTGCGTGAGAGGTATCACAAGGATAAAAGAGAAATACCAATGAAAAAAGAAAATGATAAGGAAGAGAGAAATACTAATACAAAATGGCTCAGCAGATAACAACATGCAATACCCATATGGTATGGTTAAATTAAAAGCTGGAATTGAATAAATCAATCCTGGTATGCCACTGACAGGCAATGTTTGAGTTGTTGAAGAGGGATAGAGTGCTGACTCAGTGTAGGAAAGACTTCACTGAGTGATGGGAAAGGACTACCAAATGAACATAAAAACACTAAGATTGAATAGAACTACCAATGAAATCCATCGAACCCGGATGAGATTGTCTGTAATTCTTTCCAATTCTACCCATTTCACTCATACTATTAGTGAACTCAAATTTGTGCACATTTGCAAATATACTGGACAAAAACTAATGAACATAGAGAACCATGTCAATACATAGCCTACTGATAAGAGTGGCCCCTATTTATCAATATTCCATAAGAATCAACATGATTGGTAATTGACTACAACTTCTAGGAAGGAATCCATGGCGTCAGGACAAATCTGGGTATGTGTACTGTGTTGGCCCTTCGAATAATTGAAAGGTGGGAAAAAAAGGTTAATCATGAGGAAATGTTGAGTTCATGTCTGGGTGATGAAATAATTCTCAATTCCATTAGAATATGACTCGATTCAGGTTCATCAAATCATAAAATTTGATGGTCTGTAACTTTGTAGAACATTTTTTCCTTGTTAAGTGATGATTTGACACTCAGTTGAAAGTTCAGAATATGATAGGTATGGAAAAGAAAAAAATTCCATTTACATGTTTCTAAGTATATATGGCGTATTTGACACTCAATTAGTTCTGTACGTGTATGACAGGTTGAGGTATGGGAAAATGAATTTCGAAAAAATACTCTCCTATTTTATTCATTAAATTTGACAATGAAATTTGGCATGTGCATGCATTTTACTGAAGAAATTCAATTATGGATTGATTTACTCAAATGCACGCCCAGCATGCAAAAAATGTGGTCTATGAAAATTAGACCTGGAAAAACCTACAAAAACTGTGATTTTGAGAAATTAGACCAAGCCTAGGAGAAGATAAAAAATTGACCAAGTATGGAATTATTGGTAAAATATTCATAACTGGCCTTAGGTAAATGCTTTCCATAGCTCACATGATGATGATAAAAATATTCTCAAACAGTGGATATCTAGAGTGTTGTATGGTGCATCCAACCATATCATTAGCCTGACCAAAAATTCTTTCAGTAAAAACATATGAATCTGCCAAAAGTCCCTCTCAGCCGTATTTGCACTGCTCCAGAAAAATGCCCACCGAGGAGAGAGAAAGAAGTTCCAGAAGATGAAAGTGGTCTTGATGGATTCACCTTATTGGCCTCTACACATTTGGCATCTCACTTGCCAAGTTTAAAGGAAAAATTAAATCACCTTGGTGACCTAGGGTTTGAAGAGAACTGGTTAAGTGTTAGACAAAGAGTTTGAGAGACTGCTTGGAAATGTTCACAAGGGGGTGTCCCTTTGATGATGAAATTCATCAGATGATATGGTCCTATTCATTTTTGAAATGGACATCTAGCCATGATATTGGTTATATTCTTATGGTGACCAGATAATGGAAATATCAACCTGCCAAAATAGAATAAAAATTGTATTTTGCATATACTAAAGACAAAAAAAATGGCTAAGTGTTGTAAAGGGGCTAAGTGATTCCCACATTAATGTTGATGCATGCACTAAGGATGATGCTCGCATGGCATGGCATGGAAGAGATGACGACGTGGCATGAATTTGAAATCATTGTTGCATTATTGACATCGTTCTAGAGAAATATGGCAAATTAGTGAAAATCAAGAAACTGGCTAAGTATGGGAATATTGGTCCAAGTAGC
Organism: Pseudotsuga menziesii; assembly: GCA_001517045.1. Taxonomy (NCBI): domain Eukaryota; kingdom Viridiplantae; phylum Streptophyta; class Pinopsida; order Pinales; family Pinaceae; genus Pseudotsuga; species Pseudotsuga menziesii. The sequence continues at coordinate 84,667 of LPNX010744540.1, forward strand.
CTTAAGAGGATTCCCCCCACAAATGGTTTGTAGAATAAAATGCCCCCACCAAATGCGGATATTGTAGGCTGTGGTTTTGTCTACTCAACCAAGGTCTTAGTTTGTCCAAAGAGACCCTGAAGAAAAATTTATGGACCTTCCAAAAATATGGTTTAGGGAAATTAGACCAAGCCTAGGGGAAGATAAAAAATTGTCCAACTATGGAATTATTGGAAAAATATACCTAACTGACCTTAGGTAAATGATCGCTACAGCTCATAGGATGATGATAAAAATATTATGAGAGTGTATATCTCTAGAGTTTTGTATGGTGCATCCAACCTAAAATTATCTTGACCAAAACATATTTTAGTAAGAAGATTTCAATCTGCCAAAAGTTCCTCTTAGCCATATTTGCACTGCTCCATAAAACTTCCCACCAAGGAGAGAGAAAGAAGCTCCAAAAGATGAAGTGGTATTTCTAGATTCACCTTGTTGAACTCTACCCATTGGGAATCTCACTCGCCAAGTTTGAAGGAAAAATGAAATGACCTTGGTGACCTAGGGTTTTGAAGAGAACTAGTTAAGTGTTAGACAAAGAGATTGAGAGCCCACTTGGAAATGCCCGAAAGGGGTTGTCCCTTGATGATAAAATTAATCAGATGATATGGACTTGTTCATTGTTGAAATGGATATCTATCCATGCTCTTGGTTTTTCTTATGGTGACCAAATAAGGAAAATATCAACCTTCCAAAATAGTAGAAAAGTGTTATTTTGCATAGTAAAGACAAAGAAAAAAATGGCTAAGTGTTTTAAAGGGGATAAGTGATGCCCACATTAAGATTTATTCCTACACAAAGGATGATTCTTGCATGGCATGCCATGGCATAGATTATTATGTGAAATTAAGTTGAAATCATTGTTGCATTATGACATCATTCTGGAGAAATACGACAAATTAATTAAAATCGGGAAATTGGCTAAGTTTGGGGATATTGGTCCAAGTATGCTTAAGAGGATGGTCGCCACAAATTGTGTGTTGAAGAAAATGCCCACATCACATGGGTATATTGTAGGTTGCTTTTTTGTCTACTCAACCATGGTCTCAGTTTGTCCAAAAAGACCCTAAAGAAGAATTTATGATCTTGCCAAAAATGTGGTTTAACGAAATTAGACCAAGCCTATCAGAAGATCAAATTGTCCAAGTACGGAATTATTGGTAAAATATGCATAACTAGCCTTAGGGAAATTCCTTCCATAGCTCGTAGGATGATGATAAAAATATTCTGAGAGTGTTGATCTCTAGAGTGTTGTATGGTGCATCCAACCATATCTATAAGGCTATAATAAGCATTGTTTTAGACTTTTTGAAGACATTATAGAAGAATCTTTACAATAAACCACATGCTATGAAATATATATTATCATTTCAAACTTACAAATTTCATATATAATGAAAAATTTATTCAAAAGGAAAAACCAATTATAACATAACAATAATATATGAGGCATGATTGAATGCAACAAATACATAATTCATATGTATTAAATAGTAGAAATCACCATGTAGATTACACCTAACAATGTAAAATTTTATTAATAAATGTAAAATGTTTACAACTCCAGATGTGGTACACCAGTCCTCATCCCTAACCCACATAATTTCAAACACTATTCAATATTCCTCCTATGGACCCCAAGCTAATAGAAGAGGACTCCTATTGGTGCAACCTTTATTTAATTTTCCCATAGTTATCAACTAGCTTCCATTGATAAGTAATTGGAAGATCTAGACTAATCATCCCCTCCACCATTATGTTGAGATCCACATTCTCAACATAAGAGAACTTTGGAAATTTTTTACATATCGATTTGAAGTCAAACAACATCTTGAAATCTACAGTTAATTTATCAATCACTATTTTTCTAAACAAGGATTGATGCTTCATGTAATCAAACTGCCAGTGATCTAAATTGCAACTGATTAACCTGTCATTATATTCTTTCTGATACCACATTCGTCCTTTCTCTTTCCAAAAGAAAGGGAGTCCTCTTCTAAATAAAGGATTAAACAGTTCAATGAATTCCTTGATTTGATGATGCATCACATCAATTTTCTCTTCAATTGTTGCAAAATGATGATATTTATTTACCACTTTCCTTTCCTATGTGATAACCAAAACCCTATTCTAGATATTTTCTTTCTGCATTTCCTCTTCTTTCAAGCTTTTCAAAAACTTGATTGCATTATTAGTTGTGTTAATAGGATTCTTATTTAACACATGGTTTACCATCAATACATATTTTCTAGCAACTTGTGTAACGATATCCTTATCAAGAATAAAATCTAAATAACGCGTGAGCTTGGTTTCCTCCGCTATTAGTACATCCCAGATGAGATGTTTTTCTCCATGTAAGGTTGCTTGTCTTGTAACCTATTTTGTCAATTTGTTGTTCTTATCCACTAGTTCCTTACATTTTCCTTCCAATTTCTTCCTTTCTAGTTCTCTCTTTCCATCTATGTCCTCCAAATTTTTATTTGGCTCTTCAAACTAGTGATTTCCAACTCATTGCAACTTACCTGTGACACAGCCTCAACTATGCCTTGTTCACTAGATCTATCCACATGAGCAATGATCCTCAATTATAGCTCCTTTTCTTTCTCCTACAACTTTATTTCCATTTCTTCTAACTTTTATTTCATGGATGTCTCACTTTCTACTACCAAGGCCGTGTCTTTTTTCCATTGATTTTATTTATCAGCAAACTTCAATAATTTTCCTTGACAATGAGTGAGCTGATTATTCAAGTTCTCCTTTTCTTTTTCTATATCAGCTAGTTCAGGACCCTCTATTAGCTGGGTGGAAGGTATGAGAATCTTCTTTTTCAATAACTGAAACTCTTTTTCTTTCTCATACAACAACCTTTGGATACCATCTCCCTTATCAGATTGGCCTCTAGCAACCAGCATATCAGTTTGCAGCTTCTTTATTTGAGTTTGGTGGGCCTTATTTTCCACCTTTTCTTGCCTCAATTGGTTGTCAATTTCACCTTTGAGGGTCTGTAACTCAGATAATTCCATAGTGGTATTCAACAAGTGAGTAAACAAGATATCTCATGTCTACTTGTGCAGCTGAATCATGTCAAGTATGGGGATATCATCCAAGTTCATTTTTACTTCAACAACTTTTTTCTTGCTTGCCAAGGCCAAGTTCAGAGTGTTTTGGACATAATCCCTAACTGAAACCAAAGACATATCTTGATTAGAAATCTTTCTTACTTCAAAATATAATTTTGGAGTCTCTTGTGAAGTTATGTACTTGATCCCTTTGTATTTATCCACTAACTCTACTTTGTCCTTTGACTGGGAGGAGGAATCGACATGAGTACTATCTGCAAATGTATACTCTTTTACCTCAAATTCAGAGCCTGATATTGTCATTTTCCTTTTACCTTTGTCTACAGCTGTATCTAGGACAAGTTGTTCTTCAGTTTCAACCTTATTCCTTTTGGGAGTTTTAGCAGTGTCCTCCTCATCGATATCCATTGCCTTAGGAAAATATCTTTTATTATTTCCTTATGATTTATTGACCAATGGAGTAATGCTCTCGGCTACAACAACCAACTTGGATATATCAGGAAATAAAGAGACAACCTCTCATATATTAGAGCTTGGATCTTCATCTAAGACAAGAATATTTCAGGCCTCCTTTGGGTAATTAGACAAGTTAGCCACTTCTACCAATACCACAACCTATTCGTGTTTATAAGGATTTCTCTTTTGATCCTTTCTCCTGTTTTAGATAACCTTGTGAAGGTCATAGTTGATTGCAGGTTCTATCTCAAATCCTACCTCTCTAAGTAAACCTTCCACCATTGAAAAAACACCCTTATCGGACCTACACCCCAAGGGTATTTGAGGTCAGTGAACTTCTTATATTTCTGGAAGTGTTCAATATATACAAATAACTTTTTTTTGATGAACTCCATCGAGAAAACTCTTGGAGTCAAGAAGGCTGGTAACATGTAAGGTGACCGAGTAAAACCATATAGTCTGATCACTGTTCAATATTCAGACATGAACCAATATCTTGTTCTCTTTTTTGTTGAAGCTTGCAATAGATCCCACATCTCTCACATTACCATGTTGGATTCTATCACCTTTCTATCTTGATCTGTGGTTCAACATCACCACAATACCAACAATAAACAATAAGACTTTAGCTTGGTAGAGTAACTCCATCAGCAACACCTGCTAGGTAGGCACAATCTCACCCGAGATATCTAATGGGTAACTGCTAGAACCATGTTTTTGCAGTTGGTGAGGGATTATAGTCCCTTAGCATGCGACCAAGGTGCTCGACGAGGGAAAATCAGATAGCTGGAAGGTTCCTATATGACTAAGCACAACTATATGTCAGCGCACATGACACGACCTAGTATTTAACCTTAACAACTGGCGCAACTTGTGCGACACAGCTAATCCTTTAAACTAATAGGCAACTTGTGACTTATATTTCAACTTAAGGAATTACCTATAGCTTTCTTGTGCATTCTAGCAATTCTTCATTCACTAGTTAACAATATGGTACCAGGTATTCAACAATAGCTCATCATCATACAGTTAGTGAATAACAACCATTTGTATCAATATGTACAACATCAATAAACCATTTAAACCCAAAGAATAACGTGGAAACCCACTTGGGAAAAACCACCAAGGTGCTCTTCATCTAGAATGAGAAATGGATATAGTACCTTGCAGTCTACGATTTGCAGACTGATCTTATGATATATCTTTATGACTCAGACTTCTTACTCTCATACTCTTTGGTTTATTCTTTTATGTACTCTTACTAATCCACACACAACATGGATCGATTCTTTTATCTACCTTCTACGTACTCAGCTACAAACTCCTTCTACTCCTAGCGGTATATGCACACAGCTGTAAGATCTGCAGCTCAAAAACCTTCTACTACTACTACACTCTTCTATGAGTCTTCTTCCCTTCTACCCTACTTCCTTTACAAGTCCGGTTAACTTAGCGAATGATCAACCAACAAAATTATAGTAGTAACAACCAACGACAAAATTGACAACCCTTATACAGAATAGGTTCTTCTTATTTATATATTCTATTACACCATGCAGGTTTGACTACATACTACTTATCAGTTATAGGTCAAGATCAACCATCAAAATTATAACGTCCCTGGCCCTTCGACTGGAGAAGAGGATACTACCAAACCATCAAAAACCTCTGGGAAAATAGCCCCATGAACATGAACATGCATATAAACTGAAATAAAATTCTCAAACATAAAACATACTAAGATGTTTGGTCATTCATATGCATAGTGGAAACCACATACATTCATTTAGGCATCAACATGCTCATCATGATTTATTAGACAATAGATAGTAAATGTAATGTAGAAGCAAAATGGACAAGAATGCTTATCGTATAAATATCTCGTCCTGCAACCAGATATGTCACTACAATGTTCCACCCAACCATAGGCCAGTGTGCTCATCAATCTCTCAGCAACATTTCCACCCCTGAGCTAGACATGATTCCCCCAAGAAGTAAGGAACTAAGCAGACTCACACATAGCCAGAAGTACACAATCAGCCAAGTCAACATAGTTGGGTTTATCAGGCCATCAAGGAGCTAGGAAAGGATGAATGCTAAGCTGGTGAGCTCATATAAGAACTAAGGATACCTACACTAGAGCTAGCCTGACTTCTAAGACACCCACACACACCCAACACTAGGAATCAGTCCTTTCTCTGCTACAGAGTCCCTCATGCCCTAACTTCCATTTATAGTGCTATCCCGGGGTTGTGAAGAAGAAATCCAACCATCTAAATCTATCTCTGTATCTCCTAAACACCATATTTATCAACCATACCCTGCTTTCAATCCCACTCCACACAGTCTGAATGCCAACCACTGCATAACCGCAGTAAACAATCAATTCATAGCTCTGTGAAGAAAACCAAATGAAGCGGGGTGAAAACCAAAAGATGGTGAATGTAGTTCCATCCAAGAAAGGTGATTCAGAGTTGTTCTTGGCCCTAGTGTGGCCAAAATAACTCAGGAGAAACCCAAAAGGTAATTCTGCAAACAACAACCGAAAACCAGGGGGAGAACAACAGCCCCAATCTCACAATGAAACGATGACAGCATTACACACTCCGCAAAATGGGAGAGAAGCCAGACTCTCAGCATTGACAGGGGAAAAGATAAATGCAGACCACAATCGATAACATACATAGCCACAATCAGCAAGGAGATATACACCTACCACTGAAACCGGTGTGGAACACACAGACACACAGCCCCAGTGTGACTGGCTCTTGCAATGAGAAAATCGTGGAAGATAGTAACTCTTTTTCAAGCTCCCTACGTGAGATGAAAAAACGATGGAGAATCCCCCAAATGGTGCATGTGAGGAAGCCGAATGTGTCTGCTTGAGAATGAGTAAGTGGAATCATGGGAGAGTGGAGAGAGTGTTTTCTTCTGCCCCACACGATGTGAAGAGGAAGAGTCTACTGGGGGAGTGGGCACGTGAGCAAGGAATGACAGTACCGCCACATCCGCCACTACTCAGCAATAACTGCTCCCAACTAACAGACAACAAAATTTTAAAGGGGTGCCTGACAGATGGCTTTTCCCCATAGGACCAAATTTCAACATTCCTCCCCCTCCCCCTTATTCTTAGGAAAATCATGCCGTTTTAATTAACATTGCATCGTCATAGCTGGATGTAGGTTTATTTTAATTAATGTGCATATTTACATGATGCCAAAACTATTATGTGCCAAATAGCATGATATACCATCGACAACTATACCAATTGCTGAAATGTAACACAACCAAATCAATGGTGGGCCTTTTTCCTTTAGCTCCACACCATGATTAATTACAATATATACATCATGTACCTTTTAATGCAACCGGGGTCAAAAATGGGGGTATTACAATCCCCTCCCCCTTCGAATAACACCATCCTCGGTGTTCCAATACATAGGAATACATATACAATTTGCACATCCAAAATTTCAAAATTTTGCAAATTTGTCCCACATTCAATTATTTACTTGAACTTTTAGGACCAAGCCCCTCAGCTTCCACGAGCTTCTCTTGCTGGTTCTCACCTTTCGGCTCATCTCCAAGTCTAGGAACTTTATGTTTGCTACCCTCTTTATGTTCCCTCATTGGGAAGTCCCGAAGGTAATGGTGTCCTCTGCATTTTGAACATTTCGCTGGCTGCTTCATCTTTACCTACTCAATTTCCTTTGAGCCTTCATGCCTGGAACGTTTCTTTATGGATCGGTTGGACGAATGTCACATCATTGATCCACTTTCCTTTCCTTTACGGATTGCTCCCAGAAGGATTTTTACCTTCTTTTGCAAACAAATAGATTCTTGCAAAATCTAGTGGTTCATCTCATTCTACATTTTCTAAACCTTGAGCATCTCTCCAAGATTCTCTTGGGTCTTAGAAATTGTTTGAAGGATACTTCCAGCCAAGTCCAACAGCTTTTGGTATGCTTCCATGATCAATGTGCACTACTGGATTTCACTTTTCTCACCTGTCAAATACATCATTGAAATCCTGTTAGACCAAGCATAATATAGGCATTAAAGTCAGTCCATTAATTTCCCAATTGGCATGACAGTCCAAGTATTTTCAAGGAGACTTTCATACTCTTCGTGACTTCCCAACAAAAAGATGAGCTCATTCATGTCCATTCTTGGGCAGGGAATTAACTATTCCAGCATTCACAATTTACTTCAATCAAATACACACATTCTATTTTTAGTCATACATGCATTCAACAATATTTTGTTTTCACAATGCATAAGTATATNTATATATATATATATATAATCAAAAGGAAAGAGAGAGCAGCAATATTTTTTCCCCTCTTTGACTTGTTCCATCCTGGAACCCATACCACCATTGTGGTTTTCATGCCCTTAGCCTCTTTCACTTCACTGTGAATGTTGGACCAATCCCTCTTGGTCTTGACACTTAGTGTCTCCGGTCTATTTCATACCTCTCAACCATGGAGCCTCCCCACATGGTTTGTCTCAGCCGCTAGGACCTTCACAATCTCACTAGCACCTTTTTCATTACTACTCATTCTGAGCTCTTCAGGACAGTCACATGTCCACATGCACCCCTAGGATGCTCTCATAGTACTCGCTCCTAGCGATACCTATATTCAAAGATTGAATAGATTCACATGTTTAGTTTATTCTCAATGGTTTTTAAGAGCTTATAATATCATAACCAAATCATATACACATGTATATGCATAAGCAAGATATTGCAAAATAATCCAATACTTATATGTATTGTGCATTTCTTCTCTGGTCCATAGGATCCTACTTCGCTTTGCAAGCCTTGGGATTGCCTATGGACTTGGGTGTTAGGTCGGCATGCAGGCTTCTTCACAACATCCTTTTAAATATATCAATCACAGTCAATCCAACCTACAGTTGAGTTTATAAGACCGTCCAGCCAAGCCAATATACAATTGGGTTTATCAAGTCGTAGCCAATCAAGCCAATACACTACTAGGTTTATCAGGCTACTCAGCCAAGCCAGCTAACAGTTGGGTTTATCAGACTGCAGGTAGTCAAGCCAACACTGTAACATTCCCATAATTTCCATAGCAACAATCAATTACTATCCAGCCAACCACAATTTTCACAACATCAAATAATTACACAGTCAAGCCAACCTACAGTTGGGTTTATCAGACCGTATAGCTAGTACACCTTCATGCCGACTAGGCTTGGAACTTTACCATTACCATTTCCAGGTTTCATTTCCAGCAGTGAGCTCCAATTCCACTACCCCATACAACACAAGAAACCATTCCCTTCTCTGCTCTTCAGTCCCTCGAAAATGTCTCCTTCTCTATGCTCTTCAGTAAAAGGTAGGATGAGCCCAAGCCATTGTCCATTTAGTGTGAAACACTAGATTGCATTTGTTTATCATGACAACATAATAAATATAAGAAAACTCATCAATGTTATTTCTCTAAACCTGTAATCATATTTTACATCATTCCCTATCAAGTATTGAGACACCAAATGTGCTTCCACTCCCTAGGGTGTAATCAATATTGAAAGCCCTTTCATGATCCGACATCAGGAAAGTGTGCACCCCTTTCTGATGTGTGTCATGTAGGCCCTATTCATACTCAATCAATCTTCCATAATGGAAATAAAATCAAAACATGCTCTACATATTGAATTTAACAATTTCACATGCATATTCTTAGCTAGGGTCATAGAACATTTATCCATTTTCCGAGGTAGTATTCCTTCATTAAGGAGGAATCGGGGCTCCCTTCTGTGAGTTGACAGTCCCTTGGTTTTCCATCCCAACTCCTTTTTACATTTCATATCCATACATGTCTTACCGACATAATCTATACCATATCACTCATGTTGCTTACCAAACATGTAGTGTAAATGAGACATTTCCAAAATGTCCAATGGAGTTTCACCCGAAACCCATTTCCAAGATAGGGGAGAACCTCCCCATAAATTTTGGCTCCTTCAGGCCATCACACACGATATTCCTGCAATGTGTACCCCTGGTACATTCATCAAGTAGCCAAATAGTCAACATTATTTGATAATACAATCCAAATTGATTGTTCCATAACCAAGCAATGACATTAGTTATTAAATTCAATAGGAATTTGCAACTCTATCTACTACAAAAATTGATTTGCTTGGCAATGAGGTGATACTCATTTTTGGGTCTCTTATAAGCATCACCACTATTCCCATTATGATTTTATTCTCACTAGCATAACATGAACACCCACTTACAATGTGTCCTCCTAACACAATTCTATGCAAGCCAATAGTGATTAGTAGTTTTCAGCGATTTCTCAAATCTGAAATTTACAAATTTAAATTGACAATTCATTCAGCATACAAACTATTTTCACAACCATGAGACTCTTCTCATGAGGTTTGTCTCTTTCACATGGTAGATTCCAGTCTTTTTCATGGTCTTACCCACTTTTCCATGCCCCAAACAATCTACCTAAAATCTGAACTTCAATCAGCCACACACTTGGTAAGTCTTGATGCATATAAATTTTTCCATTTCTGCAACAATCACTGAAGCATTTCCAAAACTATAGAATTCAAATACTTCCAGCTTTTAGCACATCAATATTACCAAAACTCATTTACTTCACGCAATCATTATCATACTAAAATTGCAAGGTATAGTCATATCATTTATGCCAAATGAAATGTTTAGATACTCCTTACTTCACAAGCGTATCATTTGTACCACCTTTCCCTTCCATAGAGCATTTCCGGCAGCTAATCGATCATGACTACCCTCTTAATGCACTTACTATCCTGCATCCATAATATCTTTTCTTTGGGCTACTAAGCTCATAACAACATATACAGGCATGATACATTTATGTATGAATGTAGTATAAATTTCAAATACCCACATGGTATGAGAACTCTTTCTTTTACCACTCCATGCAATTTTCAGAATTAAACCATTACCTGGATGGATCCTACTTACACCCTTGACATTACCAGTTTGGTTGGTCTCTTGCAGGAGATTGCATAATTCTCTCACCAACTTTTGATTATGGACTTGTTGCCTTATCCCTTTATCCATAGGGTTGCTGGTCACATTCATTAGCATCAGCAACATATTTGGCCATGTCCATGTTGTCGTTGTTTTTCCCACTAATGCCAACACCAATGCAACAATTACCATTAGTGGTTCATTATAAATGGATAATTCTCACTACTCTTACCAACATGTAATATCCTATGCATGCAAGGCATATCCTCATACATTTCATCTATGAAACTTATAAAATGTAATTATAATTAGTAAGACAAGGTTTAAGGAAATTTCCCTTTTTATGTCCCTCATCTTTGCATGGAACTCCTCTTCCATACAACAGCTGGTTTGACTTCATGGTCTTGTTGCCTCTAGGCATGCAATTCCTGGATTTTCCATATTGACAGCAACACATTTCTTTTTCAAAAAACCCCTAGTACTTTGTAGCACCGCATTCAAACTTTGGTGATTCCTCCTTGTTCCCTATTGGATAATCTTTCCAACGCCTACCCACATGCTTCATTCTTACCTCAGGTGTGAAAACCACACCAATTCTAAAATGATGATTTTCACCAAATTTAGGAAAAACACACAACTGTATTTTGGTCTGAAATGCTAACTTCAGCCTTATAGAATTTCTTCTCCCTTTCAGCTGTAAAATCCTGCTAAGATTTTCACTAAAACTGCTGAAATCGCTGAAAAATCCACTTTGAAAAACTCAAAATTTTCTTTTTCAGATCAAGTCTCATCCCATCTAAAATTTCTACATTTCGGTGATCTAAGCAACAAACTTCTTCGGTGCTCATCGGCAGCCCTATAGACAATAATTTTCCTCCATATTGGCGGTTCCGTCGACTAAGGTTTTCCGATGTGAGCCTTACAAGGTTTGTTACATATTAGGAATAGGTGGCACTATGCATCGAGGGAACAGTCCCTTAGGCAGATGCAACAACGAGCAGAAAACTCCTTGTGGCTTCTGTGGCACTAATCCTGTCGGTGATCGAAACAGTCAACCCCTATGGTATCGACGATGAAATGAACTAGGAAACAGTAGCGGCAATTGGGAGCAGTATTCATCTGGTGGCTAGTTCTCTAGGTAGCCGCAACGGTGGCCAACAAACTCTCTATGGTTTCATTGGCCATAACCTTGTCGCCGGTTTTGTCAGCTGATTTCTGGCAATCCGATCCACTAGTATTCTCTCCTACACTAGTAATTGAAACAACAACCCTTTTCGGGGTGTCGGTGACCGGGGCACTATCCATCAGGTGGATAACGCCTTAGGAATCTGCAACGGTGGCAATCCAACCAACTATGGGTTTCACATCCATGTAGCCCATCGATGATGGGAACAACTAATCACTGTGTCGACGATTTAGAACTAAACGTGCCTGATGTGTCGGTGACTCATACCACTAAAAATTTCTGATCTTTTGGTGATCCAACAGAAAATTTCCTCCGATGTGTCAGTGATCAGAGCATCGATGGTCTAACTTCTAAACTTCGGAGTGCTAGTCCACATGGAAACTGCAACGGTGGGTAGCAATCCCACTATGGGATCCACGGACTACAAACTCATCGGTTGTCAAAACAACTAACCACTACAGAATCAACTATCATAACAACTAACCACCGTGGCATCGATGGTCGGGGCCTCTATCTATTAGAAGGATAGTCCATTAGACAGCCACACCGATGGATGCACAAACAGCTAAATTTTTCTGATGTCCATTGGTGACTAAAACAACTAATTTCTTTCGATGTCCACTTCCGCATCGATGGCTCCATCCTCTAAATTTTACCGATGGTTCCAACTAAGTGAGCTGACGTTTTGGCTGCTTCATCAACTAACTTCCACCGATCGGCACTCCAATCATCTAACTTTCGCTGATGGAAATGACGTTTCGGTGACTTCATCGCCTAATCATCAGCAATCCAAACCTCTAAACTTTGTCGATCGCCAATGGTTTCATGACATAGAAAAATTTTGAAATTTTCTCTTTAATCTTCTTTCTACCACTGTTGTTTGTGGCTTCACCAACTAAATTCCTATATTTTCCGCCGTTGTTTTGGTGCTTATGTCTTCTATCCTCCGTTGACGTATCATCGGTGCTTTCAACATCTAATTTTTGGTGAAAATTCTTCCTTTCTTCTCAACACCTTCACCTTTTTCCTATCGATGTATCATCGTTTCCATCACCTAATTATAGGTGATCCGAAAAACTAAACTCCATCAATCGTCGATGGCCTCTTTTCGAGGGTCTTTAAACTAAAAAGGGCCGACGTTTTGGCGGTCTTCGGCTTTTCTCCGCCGAAACTGCGACTCCAACTTCCACTAACTTTCACCGATGGAGGACGAACACTTAGAGAAAAATTCACAAATTCCTTCATCCATTGGGTGACCTTCCTTATAGCTCTCTGCTACATCGGAAGAGCTTCCAACTTAGTCTACCGATGGGCCGACGGTTCAGGCACTTAGACAAAATTTTCAAGAAAATTTCTATCATAATTTTTTATCTCTGTTTGGAAGAAGGAAACCTGCCTCTGCTAGCTGATCTTTCATGGCCCTCTAAGGCACAAATGCTGAAATGATGGTTCTATCACTGCATCTTCATGGCCCATTCAGGCCCATGCTACAACATGAGCTTTGATACCACACTGTAACGTCCCCGACCCTTCGACCGACGAAGAGGACGCTACGAAACCATCAAAAACCTCTGAGAAAATAGCCCCATGAACATGAACATGCATATAGACTGAAATAAAATGCTCAAACATAAAACATACTAAGATGTTTGGTCATTCATATGCACATCCGAAACCACATACATTCATTTAGGCATCAACATGTTCATCATGATTTATTAGACAATAGACAGTAAATGTAATGTAGAAGCAAAATGGACAAGAATGCTTATCTTATAAATATCTCGTCCCGCAACCAGCTACATCGTTGCAACGTTCAATCCAACCATAGGCCAGTGTGGTCATGAATCTCTCAGCAACACTGCAAACCCCGAGATAGGCATGATTCCCCCAAGGAATAAGGAACTAAGCAAGCTCACACATAGCCAAAAGTAGACAATCAGCCAAGTCAACACAGTTGGGTTTATCAAGCCATCAAGGAGCTAGGAAATGCTAAATTCTAAGCTAGTGAGCTCATAGAAGAAATAAGGATTCCTACACTAGATCTAGCCTAACTTCTAAGACACCCACACACACCCAAAATCAGGAATCAGTCCTTTCTCTGCTACACAGTCCCTCAGGCTCTGACTTCCCTTTCCAGTGCTATCTCGGGGTTGTGGAGAAGAAATCCAGCCATCTAACTATGTCTGTGTATCTCCCAAACACCAGGTTTCTCAAGCATACCCCACTTTTAATCCCACTCCACACATTTCGAAGAACAACCACTACATACCCACAGTAAACAATCAGTTCATAGCTCTGTGAAGAAAACCAAAGGAAGAAGGGTGAAAACCCAAAGATGGTGAATGCAGTTCCAGCCAAGCAAGGTGATTCAGATTTCTTCTTGTCCCTAGCATTGCCAAAACAACTCAGCGGAAACCCAAAATGTAATTGTGCACATAGCAACCCAAAACTAGGGGGAGAACAATAGCCCCAATCTCACAATGAAACAACAGCAGCATTACATAGTCCGCAAAATGGGAGAGAATCCAAACTCTCAGCATTGATAGGGGAAAACATAAACATAGACCACAATTTGTAACATACATGGCCACAATCGGTAAGGAGACATACGCCTACCACCGAAACCGGTATGGAACACACAAACACACAGCCCTAGCATGAATGGCTCTTGCACCAGGAAAATCGTTGGCAACAGTAACTCTTTTTCCAACTCACTGCGTGAGATGAACAAATGATGGAGAATCCCACAAATGGTGCATGTGATGAAGCCAAATGTCTCTGCATTAGAATGAGCAAGTGGAATCGTGGGAGAGTGGAGAGAGTGTTTTCTTCTGCCCCACGCGATGTGAAGAGGAAGAGTCTGCTAGGGGAGTGGGCACGTGGGCAAGGAGTGACAGTCCTGCCACACCCACCACTACTTAGCAATAACTTCTCTCAACTAACAGACAACAAAAGTTTAAAGGGGTGGTTGACAAATGGATTTTTCCCATAGACCCAAAGTTCAACATTCCCCCCCTTTTTTTTTAGGAAAATCATGCCCTTTTCATTAACGGTGCACCGTCATTTCTAGCTGTAGGTTCATTTTAATTAATGTGCATATTTACATGATGCCAAAACTATTATGTGCGGAATAGCATGATATACCGTTGGCAACGATCCCAATTGCCAAAACGTAACACAACAAAATCGATGGTGGGTATTTTTCCTTTAGCTCCACACCACGATTAATTACAATATATACATCACGTACCTTTTAATGCAACCGGGGTCAAAACCGGGGGTATTACAAGAATAGGCTATCATGGATTGACACAAGGCACTATCAGCCTAAGTTACAAATATTATCCCATACGTGTGTTGCCGCAAGATTATGCCATTTTTAATGACCACGATATTCACCTATCATTTTCCAGTCGTTAGCACCTGTACGCCTATACACTTTCCTTTCCTCCGTCACATGCATCTTTATTCCACCTATGCTGGTCCCTTTGCTTCCTTCATGACCTTCCTTCCTTCCTTCCTATCATTCGTGGAACATACCTTTTATTGCACATGAACTTCTTTCTTTTGCTCCTTTCCTAGCGTAATAGGCCCCCACCACTCACTTGTGGCTCATCCCAAGCCACTAGCAAAAATGGACATGTCCTCAAATTTTTCAGTCACAAAATTACTGTTCCTTCAGCCAAATTTTATGACTTTGGCGTTGATTGCACTAGAATATCAACCTTGTCCTAAAATTCTCTCACCATCTTTTGCTTCCCTGCAACTTCATCTGATACCTCAATTTCTTGAGCGACAAATTGCTCTACTCGGTCCATACTGATATGTTTCGACGGTCCCACATCTGTTGATTATGCGATACTCTCAATTTTTTCCTTTAATGGTTGCATAACACTGATGATGCATGCTGCTTCTGACTAGTGCACTTCAACTTCTTCTTCCCTAGCATGCTCTATGTTAGCACTCAAAATGTACCCAGGTTGTAAAAGGTAAATCCCAAGGTAACAACAAAAACCACTTTTAGAAAGAAATTGGCTTCTCTTTCCAGAGAGGGATCTCTCAAATACAGATTTAACAAGACTATATATAAATCAACACTCAAAAAATTGTATGGATTGTTGAAACAATACACATAACCATTGGGCAATGGAGTCATATATAAATAAAGATATCACAAAGACATATGCATGAGATTTTATCAAACGCAAGATAACCATTCAATCACAGTCGTTCATTTTAATTTCAGGTGAAAGAGAAGAGAAAAGGGACAATCCATCAATACAGAGCACCAAAAGATGAATTCTATATCAACTTTACTAGAAACATTCATAAAATATATGAGACAATGATCAGAGCATAAATAACATGAATTCCAACCATTCAACACTATGTTTCAGATATGAAGAAGACAAAATGGAGTGTAACAATGGAAAGACAATCACAAAGGAAGAGAAATACAGACTGTAGATGTAAACGGCATGAGAATATCTGATAACCGCATGCATTCAACTTTGTTATTCAAAAATATATGTCTTCAGGAAATATTCATCAACAAGATGGGTTCCAACCCCCATCACATAAAATAAATGCAATTATATACATAAAATGATTCATCTTCCAAGAAGATTTATAAATAAATAACCCGCTTAATCAAAGTCTTGTAACTGTATTCCTAACTCTTAGGAATAAACTACTAGCTTCTATCCTAACAGATCATTAAATTAAAATCAACTCGGTAACAAGGCCCGTCCAAGCAGCTCCTCGGCGGGCAACAACTGTCTTCATGAATGAAGGATATATTTCATTTTTTTTGAATCTTTCTATGGCTCTCCATTGCTCCATGCTTGGAATATCATACTCAATCATCTCCCGAATGGACACCTCCAGCTCCATGTAGGATTCATAAGACACTTTAGGCAACCCTCCCCTGATGATTAAGAATTTTTGTATTATCTCAAAATCTTCTGTCAGCTTATCCACGATGAATTTCACTATCAGCCCCTTTTCCAAATCATCAAATTTAGAGTGGTCCATATGAATTTGCACCAACAGACTATGATAATGCTCTTGAGAAAAAATTCGTCCTTCCTCATCCCAAAAGGAAGGAAGGTCATCTTCAAATAGTTCTTTGAACGCCTGTTTGAAGTCATTAACCTGGGAGACCATTTCATTAGCTTTGTCATGTACTGTTTTCATTAGATCGTGTTTATGAATAAACCTTTTGGCCCACAGTACCATTGATACTCTGTCCTTTACTCCTATACCATGCAATTTTTGCTAAGTCAATGAATTTAAGGAATTTAGTGCATTCTGAGCCGTGCCAAGGGGTTTCCTCTCCATAGTTTCATTTACCAACTTTAGTCTTTGATTAGCCAAATTGACCAATATACTTTGATCATCTATGAAGTTTAGATAATGCCTGAATTTGGTAATTTCTACAGATAAGGTATCCCAAATTATGTGCTTTGCTCCCTGGAGAGGACCTTTTCCTATGTTTCTTTCTTTCAATTCATTAAATTTCTTTTGTAGCTGATTTTTATCTTGCAATATCCTATTCTTATTTTCAGTCACTTTGGCTAGCTCGGATTTGACTCTTTCATTTTCCACCTTTAATTCTCTTATTTCTTCATCTTTCAGGATGACCTGGGACATGGGCACTAGTAGGTCATCTACAAAAAAATAATTTAATGGTTTTTCAATGTTCACAATAGACAGGTATTCATCAATGGGAGTTTGGCTCATCAGTTCCTCCATGATTTATTTTTCTTCATTCTGGTCCTTTTTCAGTTGCGATATTTGTGCTAATAAATCGTTCCGTTCTGCCTGCCACTTATCTTTTTCTTCTTGTAATTTGATAGATTTTCCTTTATATT
This sequence comes from Pseudotsuga menziesii, assembly GCA_001517045.1. Taxonomy (NCBI): domain Eukaryota; kingdom Viridiplantae; phylum Streptophyta; class Pinopsida; order Pinales; family Pinaceae; genus Pseudotsuga; species Pseudotsuga menziesii. The sequence goes on from LPNX010744540.1 coordinate 102,307, forward strand.
CCATCATATCCTGATGAACCTTGTCTTTTTCCTCCTGTAATGCTAATAATTCGGATGATTGAACATGTTCTGTCCTTGGGATATTCAACTTTTTCTTCAACACCTGGAGGGTGTTGTCCTTTTCTTCTAGAAGTCTTTTGATTGCCTGGGTGTTACTTCTTTCATTTCCTGAGCTTATGATGTCTTCTTGCAACTTTTTAATTTGAATGGAATTAGCCTTGTTTTCAACCTTTTCATGTTTTAACTGAACTTCTAACTTGTCTACCAAAATTTGTAACTTATTAACTCTCATCATAGCATGCAATAAATCTGAATAAATAATGTCTCCCGTTTTCTTATGTAACTGTATTTTGTCTGGTACACTTATCTTGTCTAATCTCAATTCCATTTCTGACATCCTCTTATCACTTACCATGGCCAATTTAAAATTATTTCTTTCTATGTCCCTGGTAGAAATCAAGGAAGTTTTTGGATTATTTAAACTCCTCACCCGCGGAAGTAGATTCCTTGTCTCTTCTAGGGACTTATTTTGTTTCTCCACATAACTAGTCATGAGCTCATCTTTAGACTTGAAAACTGGGCTTGAATCTGTATTATCTACACCTTCAAAAGAAAACTGACTTACCTATACAGATTTTGCAGGAACCAAAGCAATTCTTTTTAAATCATTTGAAATAACTTCATTCAAAACTTTATCATTTTGAAACAATTTGACTTTTTTATATGAATCCACTTCCTCATCCACTTCCATACTTTCAACTTCAGAAAGACTTCTTTTAACCAAAATATTAGGAACATCTGTCACTTGAGATACTGCAACTCGTTTGCTGCTTGTATTTTCATTAGATCCTGGAATTTGCATAAAATGAAACAAATTGGATGTCTCGTTCAAACCTTCAATAACTTGGTGGTCAAATGGCTTGTTTTTATTTTCCTTCTTTCTCAGGGAAATTATATGATGGGGATCATAATTTACCCCTTGCTCCTTTTTAAATTCCATGCTTTCCAACAATTTTTCTATAAACACTAGAGCACTTTTATTTTTGAAAATAAAAGAACCAACTTTGAGAGGGAACTTGATATTGGAATATTTCTTAAAAGCTCCAAAGTGTTCTTCTTCTGCATGCACTCTCTGTCTCATATACTCTAATGCAAAAATCCTGGGAGTAAGGAAAGCAGGTAGCTTGTAAGGCTCCCCAGTAAACCCATATATTCTCAAAATAGTGAAATCCTTATGCAAAAACCAATCTCCGACCCTATCCTAAGGTGAGGATTGCATCATGCTTTTAATTTCTTCTAATACCCGAGGTAACACTTCATCAAACAACATCTTGCATATTTTTGACATGATAGAATTTGCAAATTCAAACATGTTGATTTGCTTAGGTAAATCTGAAGAGAACATAGTACTCGGGAACTGTAATTCAGTGACATTCGAACATAGCAACATGTTTAGAGAATAATTTTGAAACTTGAAAAACCTGACTTTTGGAAACTCACTCAATTGGAGATGTATATCTTCTATTATATACTCGTCTAAACCGAAGACATGGATTGACTGAGACTCAGAACCAATCAAACTCATTTTTAACAAGAATCCTAGGATGACTTCATTGACATGACAGTCATCATCCAGGCCCAAGACTTGAAAGACTAAGGACACAACTAATTGAACTTCATCTCTGAAAATGTGAACATGATATGGCAGAAAATACCATCTAATGACTGACCCTCGTTCAAGATCTTGGACAAGAATTTGCAGCGAATCTCAGTTTCACAATTTTTGTACACTTCAATTAAAATGGACTCGTTTACAGGCTCACGACTAATGGGGTAGTTGTCGGGCAAGTTCAGGTTTTCACGGATGACCTTGGCATAAATTTTACATAGTATCCTAGACGTAGACTGACTTACAATAACTCTTTGAGAAGAATAATAGTTAACTGCGCACCACTCTGCAAACTCAAGAAAATGCAGGGTCTGCTCAACAGCAAAATGATATAAAAACAATTTAGAAGCATTTAGGATATCATTACCCTGTGAATTCTATTGCCATAATCTCTCTTTGCTAACTGATACACTTCCCACAGACAAGAAAGGGTCACATACTCCTCTGTCCCTATCAACCAGGTATTCTTCTCTGTCGTCCAAAATATGAGTAAACCCTTGTGAATCCTTTCCTTTGTCCATAATTCGGACAATAATGGTAATTCGGTGGATGAATTTTAGGCGTTCAGGACTTACCTGTTACCATGACCACATGTATTCAAGATTGACTATTAGAGGGTGGCGAGCACGCAGGTCCTTTTCATTCGTCCGGCACGAATAATAAATAGTTCTTCAACAAGTCAACTTCACTTATATAGGACCCCACTCCGGAGGCCCCCTTCAGTGGTTTTCACCAAACCGTTTTTGGCTACGGAATGCACCACAATCTACCATGTGTACAATGGCTTCCATTCTGCTACCACCTTTTGTCTGCAATCACTGCGCAACTCCCCGCTCCGGATTTGTCAACGACCGTTGATGTATTTTGACTTTATTTTCTAGCTGTCAGATGAGGCTAAACGTATCCTATTCCACCGAGATTCTCTGTTTTATTAAACATGCAAGTCTACGAGGTGGATTTTGTGATGACCATAGATTTCATCAAGCCAGATATGTGACCGTTGATTCTTCATATCTCATCAAACACCCATATGTCCTTAAATTCCTCGCATCTTCATAAGGCGGACACATTATAAGTCGTTGGTTTTCATTTCCTCACTTTACATCATTAGATTGTGTGGTAATTCAGTGCTTACTTGCCCTTCGTCATACTTTTATACCATAATATTTAACCAAAGTCTTACAAGTAACTATTATCTCCTCTTCACCATGGTCCCTTCGAGCCTCTGCTAGGTAGAGGTGTTAACAAATGGCTCCATCTGGGGATGATATCCTCCCTGTGAGGTATCAAAGAACCCGTAGACCAGGTGCCTATCTTTAATCATTCACAGTAACTTCCAAAAACTTATCTTTTCTTTTTCGTAAATATACATTTTTTTTATTTTTTTATTTTTTTAAAGGAATGGCATGCCTCCTGAATTTTAGGGCCTTAACCGTGGGCTTCAAACACAATCGGCCTACCACCCATATCAACTTGTAAATAAAATAAATATTTAAAGGCTATAATACAAGTTTTACCCTCCTCCTTAGGACAGGTAATGTTTCAGGTACCTTCCATTGACATGGTTACTTTCGAGAGGAACCCCGTTCAGATATTCTAGCAGAAATGCATTTTGTCCTCTGTATCCAGCAGCAACATAAGGACCTACCCACATATAATCAAATTTCCCATGTTTGTCTTATTTTAGGAGCACCCCAATTCAAAACCAAATCATCAATCTGAAACTATTCTTCTTTGATTCTTCTATCAAAAGTATTTTTCATTTTTTCTTGATGTCACTGCACCTTGTCATAAGCCTTATTCCTTCTCTCTTCCAACTCAATAATCTGATTTATACTCCTTTACATGTGATTTGGTTCTTCCTACTGATCCTGGAAATATCTCATAACTGGAACACCTAACGACACTGGAAAAACAACTTCAGTTCCATACGCCAATTGGAATGGAGACATGTCGATTGCCCTTTTGGTACTAATCCGGTCAGCCCATAGAGCATACTTGAGTTTGGTGTGCCATGACTTTTTATTATCTACCAATAGCTTCCTGATGATCCTTAACAAACTTTTGTTTGAAGATTCATCTAACCCATTTCCTTGTGGATAATAGGCAGTTGAATGATTGAGACTTATGTGATATTTGTGACAGAAATCAATCATTTTCTTGGATTTAAAAGCAGCTACATTGTCTGTTACTATTATTTCGGGGCATACAAATTGAGACAATATGTTTTCTTCAAGAAAATCCATAATTACTGTTTCAGTGGCTCTTCTGGTGGGAATCGCTTCAATCCATTTAGTAAAATAATCTGTAGCCGTCAGAATCCATTTGTGTTGTCCCAATGAATTAGGGTTTATTACACCAATAAAATCCAAACCCCACTATTGGAAAGGAGATTCTATAGTTATTGTATTTAAAGGAAGAGTAAGTAACTTCCTCTTACCATCAAAAATATGGCATTGATGACACCTGCTAGTTTCCTTATATACATCTGAAAATAACGTTGGCCAATAATAACCTGCTCTTAGAATTTTATTTGCAGTCACCTTCCAAGAATGATGTCCTCCACAATCTCCCTTATGAAATTCTTTGACTGTTTGTTGAGCTTCGTTTTCTAAAAGACAGTTTAATAACACACCCCTGGGGTCCTCCCAATAAAGATATTGATTTATAATACAAAATTTGGCGGCCTTCAACTTTATGTATCTTGCCCTTGACTTACTCAATCCTTCAGGTGCTTGTAAATTTCGAAGGATGTAAACAATATCAGAATACCGTGGGGATGCCACAAAATCAGCCATTACTTCCACTTCTGTATCTAACTGATTAAACTGGTGAGATAGGAAATTAATTTGTAAAGCATCACAATTTGAATTTGCCATCATCTTTGCTAATCCTTGTCCCTTAACCAGCTTAGTAAGCTTTATTTCTATATCGTACTCCAGCAATGTAGCTATCCATTTTGCTCTACCTTCTGGATCTGGTTATGTCAAAATCCCTTTTACTGCAGCAGTTGGAACATGTACGACTATATGTAAATGCAGAATATACACTCTGAAATATTTCAATGCTTTGAATAAAGCATATGCTTGTTTCTCCATGATGTCATATTTTAATTCTCCATCCCTCAACATTTTGCTAAAAAATGCTACAGGCTGTTCCAAATTCTCATCATTCTTCTGCAATAAAACTGTTGCTATAGTATATTCTGAAGCATATGAAAATACTGAGAAATCTTTGGTAAAATATGGACTCACCAACACAGGAGCATCTGATATTGCTTTTTTGTTTTCCCAAAAAGACTTTCTAGCTTCCACAGTCCATTTTATCTCATGACCCTTCTTCAACATATTTGTGACATTCATTAAGATTTCAGCAAATCTTGGCACAAACCTTCTTAAAAAATTCACTTGCCCCAAAAATGACTGTATCTCTTTTTTACTCCTTGGTTCACCTACTTTCAAAATTGCACTCACTCTCTGAGGATCAATTTTTATTCCATCTTTAGATATTATATGGCCTAACAACTTTCCTTCTTCCAATGCAAAATTGGACTTCTTTGGATTCAATGATATACCAAACTTCCTACACTTCATGAATTTTTTTTGCAAATGATGCAAATGTTCCCTGTCAGATTTTGAATAGAATGTGATGTCATCCATGTAGATTACCATAAAATTCCCAATTTTTCCTGCAAAAGCAATGTCCATAGCTCGCTGGAAAGTAGCCCCGACATTCATTAGGCCAAAAGGCATCTTTCCATACATAAAAGTGCCCCAAGGTGTAGTAAATGCATTTTTTTCTTGATCTTCAGGTAGCGCTTTGATCTGATTATAGCCAGAAAAACCGTCCAACATTGAAATCCTCTTAGCTCCCACTACTTTCTACAATATATGGTCCATCTTTGGCAAAGGATAATTATCCTTCTTAGAAACTTTATTTAAATTCTGGAAATCTATACTTAGCCTTATTTCTCCATTCTTCTTTCTAACATGAACCAAATTTGCAACCCACTTTGAAAATCTTAGAGTTACAATGATCTTGGCATCAAATAACTTTTTAATTTCCTTCTCAATAATGGGAAGCACCTTAGGGTTTATCCTTCTGAGTTTCTGTTTGAAATACTTCTCCCCAGGATTTATAGGAATAGTATGATGTATGATAGACATATCATACTCCTTAAGGTCTTCATAACTCCAAGCAAATACATCTATATATTTTTTCATTAATTTCACATATTCTTCCTTTTCCTTTTCCGGTAGACTCTTGGATAATTTTATAATCTTGGGATTCCCTTCAGTGCCAATATTCCTATCTTCAATGGCATTCTCAATAGGCTTTACTTTAGGATTCTTAGCAACGTCATTCTGATCAAAAAGTTTTTCCAAAGGGATCAATCCTCTTGGTATGAAATTATTTTTTAATTGAATAATATCCTTTCCTCCCAGGGTTGTCTTTAGCTTTTCAGCGCCCTCTTTTTCATTTTCAGGTTCTTCATCACCCTGAAAGGTCTCATTGTCATTATTTTCGGTGTCAATATGAGTATTTACAAATTCTCCAGGTAGTTCTAAAAATATTCTGATCTGCATGTCTTCTTCGAAGACTTGCCAATATTTAGAATTATCGGGAATACGGTCTATTCACAATTTCCACCTGGTATTCCCTCTGACCAGCAACAGGGGTTTTAAATTTTCCAACAGCCACTGCTAAAGAATCTGCTACAATATTTTCATGTCTGGAAACTACCTGAATCGTGTGCTCTCTAAAAAAGTTACCAATCATATCCCATACTTCATTCCTATAAGCCCTCATCCGGGGATGCCTGGTTTGAAAGCTATCATTTACTTGATTTATCACCAGCTCTGAATCTCCTAAGACTTTTATTCTATGTGCTTCCAAATATTTCAAAGCGTGAAACCCTAGTAATAAAGCTTCATATTCTACTACGTTATTGGTGCATTCGAATGTCAATTTATAAGATAAATATTTGAAATCACGAATAGGAGAAATTATATATACACCAGCCCCAACACCTATATTTGTAGCAGATCCATCAAAGTACATAGTCCACAAACCTTCTCTTTTTTGTTTTGTTTCCAAAGTGTCTTGTTCCATCATCTCTTCTTTCTTATTTTCTTCGGACTTCTCCTGCAATGTGGCTTCTAAATTACATGGGACAGTATCATTAAAGAGAATATAAGACCCCAAATCAATATTAACAGCATATATATGACGAAATTCACGTTTATCTTGACTACTTACTACATAAGGAGTTCTCTTTTAATTGTACAACCTTCTGCTCCCATCTTGAACAGGAATCGTAGCATAAGACATATCCATTCGTAAACTTCCTTTCAAATTTGAATTCCAAGATCTTGACAAAAATACCCCAAACTTAGGTGGAATATTGGCTACTACCACATCCATGACTATAGTTTTAGATGACAATTTATTCAAATTCACTACCATATATTTGATCAAACCAAGGCATTTTACTCTTCTAGAGTCAAAAGAATACAAATCCTTATAGGGTCTTATCACTTCTAGTCCCAAACTTTCGACTACTCCCTTCAGCATTAAATTATGTGATGCTCTTGAATCTAGCATAGCATTGTGGATTACCATATCATGCACATTCAAACTCAAATAGAAAGGAGGTACTTCTTCATTTTCTAAATTTTCAACCTTTGACCCAAATGAAATAGTAGGATTATCATCATTCAACTCTAAAATATCAGATTGCGATTCTCCTTGACCTTTGACCATTTTGGTTATAGTGTCTCTATATTCATTGTTTCTCAACAACTCGTTAAATGGAACATAAATTTTTAACTTTGAAAGCTCATCTTGCAAATTAAATCCAGAACCAACTCTCTCTACATCAATCAGGGCCACTTGCTTCATTCTTTTGTCTCTTTGTATCTCATCTTCGACTTCTTTATTCACCAAAGACTCTTTTTGCACTTCTTTTCCCTTTTCTACATTTAGCGAACTTGTGGAAGGTTGATTTGGACTTGCCTTCCACTTATTTATGAAAACTTCCCTGTTTCTCAATCTGTTTTTCCTCTTTACATCATCCATAGCATGTAAATAAACCCTTTGATACCGCTCTGTCGCCCTTTCAAATTCCTCATTTCCACCTTCCTATTCGAACATGTTATGTTCTTCTTCAGTAAGATATATTTTTGAATACAACTCTCCAAAAAGATGAATCTCATTTTTAGTAGGTTCCTCTTCATCAACAACATAATTCTCAAGGAATGGTGGTTGGATTTGTTGTTCTTCTTGATTTCTTGGGTTTCTTATATCTCTCTGCCTATTTTGCGGAAGAACAGGAGGATTTGGTCTTCTAAAATTGGGACTCCTGATTTGAGGGTCAGCTTGTTCTCTATTGAACCCCCTATTATCCATAGTTAATTTGTCCATCAACTTTTCCATTGTCTTCAACATCATTTCAAATTTGACATCATTAGTAGAAGGAGAAGTAGAAGGCAAATTCTCTTCCTTTTTTCTTCTATCAATATCTCTATGTTTCATTTTTCCACTTGCCATCATATTTGCTTCCACTTCTAAAGCATCCGTAAACATTGCAGCAAGAGTCGTTGATTTTATCTCACTTAATGAAAATGAAAAATCATTATCAAAGGCTCCAGTATAATGTAGTTTAGCGGTGGCTGTAGAGGGTTTTATGTCTTTCGGAATATAATTGTAAACCCTCATGAACCTGCTGGAGAATTCATGGACAGATTCGAAACCTCCTTTTTTGAGACTGTTATACTGAGACAAGAGCTATAAAGGATTCTGTTTATCATCCCACCTATCTAGAAATGCATTCTGGAAAGCTTGAAAATTCATTATAGACCCATCCGAAAAATCTTTAAACCATTTATTTGCCTCTCCTGATAAACTTTGGGCAAACAACCGCATTTTAACATCTAGATAATCAACTTCTTCTAAGTCGATGAAATGTTCAAACTTGGCAACATGCTGCTTTGCGGTTATGTCACCTTCTCCATCAAATAAAGAAATTCTTTTGGAATAATTCTGAGGGAGATCATGTAATAAAACAGGAAAACGCAGCGGAGAAAATCTGGCTGCCATTGGTCTAGGTGGGTTCAAAGGAACTAAATACTTTTGAGTATTTTGAACAACAAATGTTTCAACCTTTGTAGTTTGTTGTAAATCTCTCTAGAGGGAATCAAGCAAATAAGACTCTTATCTACGAGAATTAAACTCAGTATTCTTAAGATCAGATTCAGATTTGGTTTTCAACAAACTCCTTCCAACATTAACTTCCCATTCTTGATCAATAGGAGAATCTTGAGAAGATGATGCACCAAAGAAAGGAAAACCTAACTTTTCTTTATCTTTCCTCTTAAATAACTTTTCCGGATCTTCCAAACTTTTTAAGACTTTAGTATCAAAATTACCTCATGTGTGTCTTCTCGAAGCCAGAATGACTCCTTAGGATTTGAAAAAGGTTTTATAATGGATTCACCAGGACAAATAAACAACCTTCTTTACTGATAAAAATTCCTGTTTGCCCACAGAAATCTTTTTTCAAGCTCTGTCATTCTCCCAGGGCAGATATGCACTTTCGTTCCCCGGCAACGGTGCCAATTTGTTAGCGCTCAGAATGTACCCAGGTTGTAAAAGGAAAATCCCAAGGTAACAGCAAAAACCACTTTTAGAAAGAAAATGGCTTCTCTTTCCAGAGAGGGATCTCTCAAATACAGATTTAACAAGACCAGATATAAATCAACACTCAAAAATTGTATGGATGGTTGAAACAATACACATAACCATTGGGCAATGGAGTCATATATACATAAAGATATCACAAAGACATATGCATAATATTTTATCAAAGGCAATATAACCATTCAATCACAGTCGTTCATTTTAATTTCAGGTGAAAGAGAAGAGAAAAGGGACAATCCATCAATACAGAGCACCAAAAGATGAATTCTATATCAACTTTAGTAGAAACATTCATAAAATATCTGAGACAATGATCAAAGAATAAATAACATGAATTCCAACCGTTCAACACTATGTTTCAGATACGAAGAAGACAAAATGGAGTGTAACACTGGAAAGACAATCACAAAGGAAGAGAAATACAGACTGTACATTTAAACGACATAAGAATCTCTGATAATAGCATGCATTCGGCTTTGTTATTCAAAAATATATGTCTTCAGGAAATATTCATCAACAAGATGGGTTCCAACCCCCATCACATAAAATAAATGCAATTATATACATAAAATGATTCATCTTCCAAGAAGATTTATAACTGAATAACCTGCTTAATCAAAGTCTTGTAAATATATTCCTAACTCTTAGGAATAAACTACTATCTTTGATCCTAACAGATCATTAAATTAAAATCAACTCGGTAACAAGGCCCGTCCAAGCAGCTGCTCAGCGCGCAACACCTGTCTTCATGAATGAAGGATATATTTTGTTTTTTCGAATCTTTCTATGGCTCTCCATTGCTCCGTGGTTGGAATATCATACTCAATAATCTCCTGAATGGACACCTCCAGCTCCATGTAGGCTTCATAAGACACTTTAGGCAACCCTCCCCTGATGATCGGGAATTTCTGTAATATCTCAAAATCTTCTGTCAGCTTATCCACGATGACTTTTCCTATCAGCCCCTTTTGCAAATTGTCAAATTTAGAGTGGTCCATACGAATTTGTACCAACAGACTGTGATAATGCTCTTGAGAAAACATTCGCCCCTCCTCGTCCCAAAAGGAAGGAAGGCCGTCTTCAAATAGTTCTTTGAACGCCTGTTTGAAGTCATTAACCTGGGAGACCATTTCATCAGCTTTGTCCTATACTATTTTCATTAGATGGTGTTTATGAATAAACCTTTTGGCCCACAGTACCATTGGTACTCTGTCCTTTACTCCTATATCATGCAATTTTTGGTAAGTGAATGAATTTAAGAAATTTAGTGCATTTTGAGTTGTGCCAAGGGGTTTCCTCTCCATAGTTTCATTTACCAACTTCAGTCTTTGATTAGAAAAATTGACCAATATACTTTGATCATCTATGAAGTTCAGATAATGCCTAAATTTGGTAATTTCTACAGATAATGTATCCCAAATTATGTGCTTTGCTCCCTAGAGAGGACCTTTTCCTATGTTTCTTTCTTTCAATTCATTAAATTTCTTTTGTAGCTGACTTTTATCTTGCAATATCCTATTCTTATTTTTAGTCACTTTGGCTAGCTCGGATTTGACTCTTTCATTTTCCACCTATAATTCTCTTATTTCTTCATCTTTCAGGCTGACCTAGGACATGGGCACTAGTAGGTAATCTGCAGAAAAATCATTTAATGGTTTTTCAATGTTCACAGCAGATAGGTATTCATTAATGGGAGTTTGGCTCATCAGTTCCTCCATGATTTCTTTTTATTCATTCTGATCCTTTTTCAGTTGCGAGATTTGTGCTAATAACTCGTTCTGTTCTGCCTGCCACTTATCTTTTTCTTCTTGTAATTTGACGGATTTTCCTTTATATTCCATCATATCTTGATGAACCTTCTCTTTTTCCTCTTGTAATGCTAATAATTCAGATGATTGAACATGTTCTGTGCTTAGGATCTTCAACTTTTTCTTCAACACCTAGAGGGCGTTGTCCTTTTCTTCTAGAAGTCTTTTGATTGCCTGGGTGTTACTTCTTTCATTTCCTGAGCTTATGATGTCTTCTTGCAACTTTTTAATTTGAATGGCATTCGCCTTGTTTTCAACCTTCTCATGTTTTAACTGAACTTCTAACTTGTCTACCAAAATTTGTAACTTATTAACTCTCATCATATCATGCAATAAATCTGAATAAATAATGTCTCCCGTTTTCTTATGTAACTGTATTTTTTCTGGTACACTTATCTTGTCTAATCTCACTTCCATTTCTGACATCCTCTTATCACTTACCATGGCCAATTTAAAATTATTTATTTCTATGTCCCTGGTAGAAATCAAGGAAGTTTTTGGATTATTTAAACTCCTCACCCGCGGAAGTAGATTCCTTGTCTCTTCTAGGGACTGCTTTTCTTTCTCCACATAACTAGTCATGAGCTCATCTTTAGACTTGAAAACTAGGCTTGACTCTGTACTATCTACACCTTCAAAGGAAAACTGACTTACCTGTACAGATTTTTTAGGTACCAAAGAAATTATTTTTAAATCATCTGAAATAACTTCATTCAAAACTTTATCATTTTGAAACAATTTGGCTTTTTTATGTGAATCCACGTCCTCATCCACTTCCATATTTTCAACTTCAGACAAAATTATTTTAACCAAAATATTAGCAACATCTGTCACTTGAGATACTGCAACCGGTCTGCTGCTTGTATTTTCATTAGATCCTGGAATTTCCATAAAATGAAACGAATTGGCTGTCTCGTTCAAACCTTCAATAACTTGGTGGTCAAATGGATTGTTTTTATTTGCCTGCTTTCTCAGGGAAATTATATGATGGGAATCATAATTTACCCCTTGCTCCTTTTGAAATTCCATGCTTTCCAACAATTTTTCTATAAACACTAGAGCACCTTTATTTTTGAAAATAAAAGAACCAACTTTGAGAGGGAACTTGATATTGGAAGATTTCTTAAAAGCTCCAAAGTGTTCTTCTTCTGCATCCACTCTCTACCTCATATACTCTAATGCAAAAATCCTGGGAGTAAGGAAAGTTGGTAGCTTGTAAGGCTCCCCAGTAAACCCATATATTCTCAAAATAGTGAAATCCTTATGCAAAAATCAATGTCTAACCCTATCCTCAGGTGAGGATTACATCGTGCTTTTCATTTCTTGTAATACCCAAGGTAATACTTCATCAAACAACATCTTGCATATTTCTGACATGATAGAATTTGCAAATTCAAACATGTTGATTTTCTTAGGTAAATATGAAGAGAACATAGTACTCAGGATATGTAATTCGGTGACATTCGAACATAGCAACATGTTCAGCAAATAAGTTTGAAACTTGAAAAACCTAACTTTTGGAAACTCACTCAATTGGAGATGTATAGCTTCTGTTATATACTCGTATAAACCGAAGACATGGAATTACTGAGACTCAGAACCAATCAAACTCATTTTTAACAAGAAGCCTAGGATGACTTCATTGACATGACAGTCATCATCCAGGCCCAAGACTTGATAGACTAAGGACACAACTAATTGAACTTCATATCTGAAAATGTGAACATGATACGGCAGAAAAATACCATCTAATGACTGACCCTCATTCAAGATGTTGGACAAGAATTTGCAGCGAATCTCAGTTTCACAATTTTTTTACACTTCAATTAAAATGGACTCGTTTACAGGCTCACGACTACCGGGGTAGTTGTCGGGCAAGTTCAGGTTTTCACGGATGACCTTGGCATCAATTTTACATAGTATCCTAGACGTAGACTAACTTACAATAACTCTTTGAGAAGAAAAATAGTTAACTGCGCACCACTCTGCAAACTCGGGAAAATACAGGGTCTGCTCAACATCAAAATGATATAAAAATGATTTACAAGCATTTAGGATATCATTACCCTACGAATTGTATTTCCATAATCTCTCTTTGCTAACTGATACACTTCCCACAGACAAGAAAGGGTCACATACTCCTCTGTCCCTGTCAACCAGGTATTCTTCTCTATCATCCAAAATACAACTAAACCCTTGCAAATCCTTTCCATTGTCCATAATTCAGACAACAACGGTAATTCGGTGGATGAATTTCGGGCGTTCGGGACTTACCTATTACCGTGACCACGTGTATTCAATATTGAATATTAGAGGGTGGCGAGCATGCAGGTCCTTTTTATTCATCCGGCGTGAATAAGAAATATTTCTTCAATAAGTCAACTTCACTTATATAGGACCCCACTCCGGAGGCCCCCTTCGGCGGTTTTCACCAAACCGTTTTTTCCCGCGGAATGTGGTCCTGTGGAATGCACCAAAATCTATCGCATGTACCATGGTTTCCATTCCGCTACCACCTTTTGTCTCCAATCACCACGCAACTCCCCGCTCCAGATCCGTCAACGACTATTGATGTATTTTGCCTTTATTTTCTAGCCGTCAAATGAGGCTACACGTATCCTATTCTGCCAAGATTATTCGTTTTATTAAACGTGAATGTCTACGAGGAGGAGTTCACGATGACCGTAGATTTCATCAAGTTGAATCTATGACCATTGATTCTTCATATCTCATCAAACGCCCATATGTCCTTAACATCCTCGCATCTTCATAAGGCAGACACATTATAAGCCATTGGTTTTCATTTCCTCGCTTTACATCGTTGGATTATGTGGTAATTCATCGCTTACTCGCCCTTTGTCATAATTTTATACCATAATATTTAACCAAAGTCTTACAAGTAACTATTATCTCCTCTTCACCATGGTCCCTTCGAGCCTCTGCTAGGTAGAGGTGTTAGCACTCTATATCTTGAAGAGCCTAGACCTCCTGCTACAACCGCTTGATTTCAGTCATCTTGGCCATCTTTTATTGGAAGGATAGCTTCTTCATGTCTTCTTTCTCTGTGGTGATTTTCTCTTCATATGTGCAACTGTTTGCCCCTATGTTTTCAATGGTCATATCCTCCATACGCACTTCCCATACCATGGAAACATCTTCTAGTGCCTTAACGTGAACTATTTCTCCTTGTTTTATTTTTACAGCAGCTCAAATGTTGCTTTTCTTCACTCTTCAATCTCCTTAGGAGGTGTGCTCGACACCTGTATGGATTGTAGTTCTTGCACCTATTGTCAAATATTTTGTGCGATCTTTGCTATCCTAATTTATCCATAGAGTCCCCTTCCTCTTGGCCTGCTTTAGGTGGGAATTATGCAATGGAACTCTTGATGGTCACCGCTAGCGTGAGGCATTTTTGCTTGCACGCCAGTATTTCATGTTCCTTCTTAGGATGAAGGTCGACGGGCCCCTGAAGTTCTTATTCTTTGTCCTTTAGTAGGTTTTATAGCTCAAAATGACACATCACTACCTATGACCACTTTCCCATGATTTCATTGCATGTCGACACTTCCATAATGACACTTCATGAAAGTCATTGAAAGTCACTCAAAACACACCTAAATTGGAGGACCCATATCTGGAGTTCTATAAATTTGTTTGACCTCACCTCTACATCATTGGAAATGTATATGTGTTATCTAAAACTTTCCACAAGACACCAAAGTTTAAAAATGCCCAAAAATACCCTAAAAATGAGATTTTTTTATGTGTATGTGAGTTTCCTTAAGGAAACCCACCCACGTATGTAAGTAACTTGCTATATATAATACTCATGTATGTCTTAAATACATTACTATCTACATTACAACCTGCATATACCTCCTCATGTATGTGGTTGTTGTCTCTACAAACCGCGTACACCTACTGAAAATGTCAAAAAAATATGTATTTTGAAATTCGGGTAGTTTGGGTAGTTATGCAACTGACTCCTTCAGTTGTAACTACTTTTTCTTCGACCCTAACTCTTCATAAAACATATAAATAGAGGTAAGGAGGTCCATGAGAAGGGACTTGAATCTTTGAATTGTTATGCTGGAGGAATTGGAGCTCTCTTTTCCCACACCTTTGCCTTAGAATCTTTCTCCTTGTGTTGCAGAGCTTGGAGGATGATCTCCTTGGAGAAGAGAAGCAGCGGAACCAGATTAAGGTTTTGTGAGGTTCCCAACTTCAAGAGAAGGTATATTTCTACTTCATTTCATGATTAATAAAGAAGTGATGTTCTTCTTCTTCCCAAACAAATGTGTATTGTATATTGAATCTTTGATTATGATTATATGATGTTATTTATCAGATTATGTTTTCATGTTTCATTGAATATAATCTCCTGTCATATAGTCTATTTGGTTTGAGGAAGGTATAAATCATTTTGCAGGTCTCTTGGGGAAGAGGAGCTAGAAAAGGGCTAGAGAAAGCTTGGACCAGCATTTAGTTAATCAGGTTTGGACATTTCTTATCTCTAAATCTTGCTTATATACACTTGTAGAAATATATGCATCCACCTTTCAACCCCAGTACATTGATGGCCTCTTAAACCCTAGCCATAGGAAACTTTCCTTTACAACAGAATGGGCGATTCCGCTGGGGAGAGCCTTGTCTATTTAGGGTTTCTCTATCTTTGTTTTAGTCTTTTGCAAGTTTTCAGGTCCTTCTTGCCATTTAGGAACACCTTATAAGTCTGATAGTACACTTCCCCTACCTTCCTAAGGCAATGTTTGACCTTTTTGGGGATTTTTTCCACTCATACGCGAGTTATAGAATGAACAGTCGTGTGTCTAGTTTGGTACACGTGACTTTCTATACTGTTGACCCACGTATGATACGCAACTTGTTAGTGATACAACCCACATGTTATTGTACACACAACTTTTTGTATTGTCAACCTACGTATGACACACGACCTATCGTTAGTACAACCCACGTGTGCCCCTAAAATAGTGTTTTTCCTCATTTTTATGGTTTTTTCTATTGTTGTGGACTGTTTGGTAGGTATTTTGGTGTCTTATGCAAGTGCATGACTCCAGGGAGTTAGTGTCATCCTTTTTGGTTGTTCTTTATCTATGTGGTAATCCTTTTTATAGCATTAGGGTTTAGTCTTTGCTCTTTCCCCCCACCGACTTTGCTTCGCTTGATTTTTTGCTTATGATTCTGGTTAGCCTCTGTTAGTGATCTTTTTCTAAGTTCATAAGCTTGTTGGTGTTTTTTCCCTTCTTCTTTTGTTGGTTAACTTCACTATGCCAAAATATTTGACTTGTCTTTTATGCAAGCCTTCCTTCCAAATAGGGTTTATATTGACTTTAGGGAATTCTAGAGTCTGTTTGGTGGTTGTATAGCAAAGTTCCTTTTGCTTTGTTCTTGTTATCTGCATACTTTTCTTTGTAGGTATTTTTTCTTTCGCATTTATAAAAGAAAAATAAAACGAACATATACTTGTTTAATATACATGCAGATTAGGGTTTTGTCTTTCATACACTGCATATCATTAGTTTTGAAAAAATATAAATAATTTGATCTTTTGTGGCTTTCAAGTTTCTATTTGAAAAATAAAGAAAATAGTTTTTGCTTTTTTCATTTCATTTCTCTTTGCTTAGTCATTTTGTTTCAACTTTGAGTCAAAACACCACATAAGCTTCACGCCATTTACCCTCTGACTAAAAACAACCCTTAAAATAAACAATATAATTTAAAAATTATTAGTAAGTTTTATTTGATAGGGTCATACAACAACTAGCTTAGGTTGGACTTGTGGGATAGGGAGTTTAAACTATCCACAAGTGTTAAAATTTAGACATAGTTGGCCAATCACTAGGTAAACCCTTTTCTATGTTGATTGTATCTGGGAAGATCCTCTCAAATGGGAGTTAAGCACGAGGCCATGTGGAGACTTGGACTGAGGAGATAACCCTCCTATTCCTTGTCAAAGCATAGACGAAGGTTTTTTCACATCTGGGGATTCTGTCTTAGATAGGGTTTCGGGTTTTGCTACCCTGCCCATGATTATGAACCAGGCTTGTGATTGTTCCCCTAGACTATTAATATAGTGTTATAGAAAAATCTTGTCACGATCATGTGATAATACCCCTAACATAACTACTTCCCCTGAATCCCAGCACTTGGAGTGGAAAATCATACCATTTTGTCAATCTTTCACAAAAAAATGCTCAGCACTACGATTTCCCCTTTGCCCAAGAGTGGTACCTTGCTCACACCACCTATCCCTTGTTGTCCACAAGTGGTGCCACTGCTTATGGCCCTTAGTCCATAAGCATTTCTTATCAGAACCACTTTGTCATTGAAGGGGAAACACAGTACCCTGGGTAAAAAGGGAAAAAGAGAAGTTTCTCGAGGTTTCTAGATGACGACCCTCATGTACTCCCTTATCCCTGTCATTGTGGGTTAGTTAAGCTTGAGATCCCTCATCCTAGGATCTTAGAGGCCACGTCATCCACTAATCTCTCAACCATCCCTATCCATTGAGCCTTATAAATACAAGCTCATATCCATGGTTGAGGGGGAGAACTCTTAAGGTATTGTTATGCTGTTGGATTGATTACTTGGCCCAATCCATTGAAGAGCATAGAGAGAAAAATTCATAGCTTATGGGGATGAGAGTGCTTGGTTACATGGAGATGCATATCAACACTAAGGATTAATTAGTTATAAACTTCTCCAATTTATCTTAATGAAAAGTTGATTTCTATCCCACAGTATTGTTGTTGTTTGATTTCACATGTATGTTGTGTTGATGTAATTGTAACTTCGGAATGTATTCATCTGTATTTCTTATGTATTGTAACCCTATGTTTATTCTGGAATGTATTTGAGTCATGTCATGCCTCTATGTTCCGATCAAGAAGTTTCTAAAATGAGAAAGTCATGTCAAGTCATTATGGGTAACCCTCCTATTGGTGAAGGGTTAAAGTCCCGGCAGTTGTTGGGCCCTTGGATTATTAGACTATCCTAGTGAAGTCGACCCTAGGTGAGTCATTGTAAGTTAGGGAAATAGTCCCCACCATTGTGTTACTCTCCTATTGGTTGGAGGAGGCAAAGTCCCCACAAGTCGTGGGGCACTAGGGTTATTAGACACTCCTAAAGATGTCGACTCTAGTAAGTAATTGTTAAGTGAGGCCAACATGTTGGAGTGCACTTCAAGTGAATGGAATAATATAAATAGAGAGTGAAATCCTCTCTATTTATCACTTGAAACACTCACACTCACTCATAGAAGACGCATGAGTGAGAGAGGAGAAGCTCTCTCAGTATGAGAGAGAGAGACTGCTGCTGTCGGGAGATCATCTTACTGTTTTCTAGTTTTACCTTTCGGTACTGATTCTATCTCTGAGGAAGTTGTGGGGTTTTCTCCTTTATGGTTTCCCCGAGGAAAAATCTTTGTGTCTCTTGTCTCTTGTGATGTGCTTGTTATTCTCTTAGTGAAAAGATCCTAAGATCATAATGCTAGCTTATATGATGAAAAAATAACATGGTATCAGAGCTAACTTGAGAAGATGACATTATGCAGCTATAGAAGCTAGGGATTCTTAATTTTTGGGTCTCTCTCCACAATCTCTCAGCAAAAGCATGCTAGGTTGACTCTCCATTGAAGGGCGCATCTCTCTGTCGAAGCGAAATTCGATTCCGAGCATTTTCAGTTTTCGATGCGGAAATTAGGGCTTTCTACAGAAGAGCAATTTTTTAGTGAGACCAACAAAGGATTTTTATCCTCATCAAAATAGAATTTTAGAGACCTGGATCAAGAAATTTGGTTGGGTGAAACTCTGGGAAATTCAAACCCTAGTTTGACCCCAAGCTAGGAAAAACCCTAAATACTAAAAATGATACGTTTTGGTACATTCACTATATGCTGAGGTTGGAAAAGTATCAGAAGAAGAAAATTTTTAGAGATGAATATGAACTCCTGAAGAAAACTGTATCCAAAATTCAGCCTCATATTCAATGTATTCCAGGAGATATGATCTCTCCAAGTTAGGGTTCTAGCCTCTTCCAGAATTCATCCCTAAACAGGACACCTGGGGAGAATTTCAATATCTTGGGCTACAGAGGTCCAAATGGAATTCATAAAGATGTTATGGAAAGGAAAAAGAATTTAATTTCTTTGGTCTGAATATCAGACTCAGAATATCAACCCGTGACAAGTGGCATTCCGTACAACTTCTCTGTTCTAAAGAGTCCTGTAATAGGTCACCTTGGGAAAAGGATCATAAATCCCAAATGGTGAAGCCAATTTTGATGAAACCTATAGTTTTGGATTAGGGACATGTGAGGTTACCTCAATGAGAAATTTCAGACTCATAGGAGCAGAAATTTCATAGATATCATAGAAATAGTAACAGGCATTTCTGTAGAAGAAATTGGAAAATTAGGGCTTCCTGTTCCTGGAGCTTCCCTCCACTGTTTTCAGAAAAGGAGTGCATTGGACAGCTCCATTTGAAGATATATATATGTTTATCCAATCAGATCTAAAAGATTCCAAGTTTTGAAAATTAGGGTTTCTATGACAAAGCCTAGATTAGCGAGCTCCGGAACCAAGACGGACACCTCAAATCGGTAAGATCTAATCCTTTGCTATTTTCATTTGAGGTTCTCATTTCAAAGTGATCTATCACATCAGCTTGATGATAATCTTGGTGAATTTGACAACTTCCAAGCATGGAAGTATATGATCTCTCTGAAGAAAATGAATTGGACACCTACATGAGTAGAGAGGTTCCAGTTCTAGAGGGAGATGAGGCTAGAAGCCTTACACAAGAAGAACTTGGTCAAGGACAAGAAGATCATTGTTGATTCAGTCACAAATCAAATTGTACCACAAGTGTCTCCCCAAAGACATCGAAGATGTTTTATTCCTTAACCAAGCTATTTGAAGGGAAGAACATACATCAGAAGATGACCTTAAGAAATCAATTGAAGAATGTGAAGATCCAGAATGCAGAGACCATGCAGTCATAAGGGTATCTCAAATCAAAGAACAACTTGAAGCGGTAAAAGAAAAAGTGAAGAATGCAGAAGTGGTGATAGCCACCTTGAATGGTCTCCCAGTATCATGGGATTCATTCATTTGAGAATGTGTGCTAGAAGGAAGTGATTACTTTCAGCAGACTCCAAGAAGAGGAAGAAGCTCGACTCATAAGAAGAATAGAGAAGATGGGAGCAATTGAAGATCAAGCTCTCACCATCCAAATAAGATCCCTCAATCGATGAGGAATATGAAGAACTCAACTCTTGAAGCACCTCTTATCCTCCTTAGAATTTGGATAAGAAATGATGCTATCATGAATGAAGAAGATGATGAAGCTGAAGCCTCAAGAAGGAGTACACCCACGAAACAAATAAAGATAAGTATTCAATTGTCATTTCATGATATTATTTTGTTATGCATTTGTTTATATTCAATTGATGTATTATGCATGATAGGATGTTTGCATTAATGACAGTATACTACTAATATGCATGTGATGGGTATGTAGCTCATGGTGCTATACAACTCTCCATTGCTACTTATCTAGAATGAAACCTCTTTGCTGACATATTGGATTAGTGCACAATCTCAATGTTGTCCTGGTAGAGATGGAAGACATCTAGAAAGTTTCCGTGAGATATGGATGGATGTTGTATTGGATAAAGTAGTTGCATGATCATATATTTATGCATAAGAATTTTTCAGTATGAATATTCCTTATGAAATGTTTCTAACCATACAACTACATTTGAATTGTAGGAAAGACTACATACATAATCGCCTGCAAGAAAAGAAGAATGAAGACTTGTTCCGAAGAACAAGTGACGACAGTTCAAAGACAAAGAATAACATGATGAGTGTAGTGACATCATTGATGTAGAACCTTCCAGCCACCAAGAAGAAAGGGAAGACCAGTTCAAGAATAATGATATCAGGGTGCAACATCGAGACCTAAAGAGAATTTCATAGTTCCATCATGCAGTAGATGGAAACATCGTGGGATACAAAGCAAGATTTGTAGCACGAGGCTTCTCATGAAAAGAAGGCATAGACTATGAAGAGACATTTGCAGCCAGTAAGAACTTAAACACATACATGATGAGCCTGATGAAGATTTTAACCTTTGCTACAAGGTTGAAGATGCAAGTCTATACACTAGATGGTCACATAGAATATTAGTAGCATAGGAAGCTACTTGTCACTCTAGTACAAAATGTTTTCAGTGCATAGAGCACAGAAGACATGGGGAGTATGATGCTTCACTTCAGAGGGAGTGACTATAGAATATCTTGAGGTTCGACATGGTACGACATGATGGGCAGATTACTGATGATTCTAGGCTTTATTGAGAGTAAAGTGGATTCCAACCTTTGCTTCAAGGTTGAAGGCGGAAGGCCAGTGATGCTCCTGTTATGTGTCGATGCATTATTTTCTAGGCATGGAGGTGTGGACAAGGGAAGTATGCAGTAGAGATCCTGAATAGGTTCAGGATGATGGAATGCATGACCACACCTATGGCATCAAACATGAAGCTATTGAGTGATGCTTAATTAGAGACGGTTGATGCTACGATGTATCATCAGTTGATTGGGTCCTTGATGTACCTGAGACCGGATATTTTCTTTGATGTGAACACATTGAGATAGGTTCACATGATGGTTGCAAAGCATGCAAGGGTATAGTTGATTATGGGCTCAAGTACAATGCGAATCATAAGATTAACCTAGAGGGTTATGTTGATTCAGATTAGGCAAGCAGTGCCATCGATAGGAAGAGCACTTCGTGGTGTTGCTTCAGTATGGGATCAGGTGTGATCTCTTGGTTTAGCGGAAAGCAATCTTGTGTGGCACTGAGTACAGCTGAATCAGAGTATGTCCTAGCTTGTTCAGCTAGTTGTGAGGCAGTATGGTTGTGGAAGCTACTGTCTGATTTATTTGATCTGCAGATGAATGCTACTTGTATACATTGGGACAACCAGATTTGCATAAAGTTGTCATATAATCCAGTGTTCCATGACAAGTCGAAGCATATCGAGATCTAGTATCACTATATCAGGGATATGGTGCAGAGAGGAGCAGTGAAGATCCAGTATGTTGTGATGGAGGAATAGATAGCTGATGTGTTGATGAAGCCATTGGCTAGAGTGAAGTTTGAGTACTTCAGGGAGAAGCTTGGTGTTCTCCAGATCGAGGTTTCCTCCAATGGAAAGTGAAGAATCCCAAATCCATTCTGATGAGTAGGTCAGATGTAAGGGCTGAGCCATTCTATCATGGTGAGAGGATTCAGTTCCTTCCATGTCAGATATGAGTGCTAAGATCCATATCCATTCTGACGAGTAGGTCAGATGTAAGGGCCGAAACATTCTGTCATGGCTAAAGGATTAGGTTCCTCCCATGTCAGATGTGAGTGTTGGCCATTCTGTCGAGTAGGAAGGATGTAAGGGAAATTTCCACTCTCCAGGAGAGTGGAGGCACCTGGTCCGTTACCAGGTAGCTCAGTCTGGGACTGGGGGCCATTCTAACGAGGGTGTAGGATTTAGTTCCTACCAGGTCAGATGTGAGTGCATGCCTTTCTGATGAGTAGGTCAGATGTAAGTGCAGAAATATTTCATCATTGTGAGCAGGATGTGTTCCTTCCTAGATGAGAGTCTTTCATCATTGTGAGTAGGATGTGGTTACGGCCTGGGTGGAAGAACAAAGTTCTTCCATCATTGTGAGCAGGATGTGGTTCCATCCTGGATGAAAGTGAGGAAATATTCCATCATTGTGAGTAGGATCTGGTTCCATCCTGGGTGAAAAGAACAGAGTTCTTTCATCATTGTGAGCGGATGTGGTTCCGGCCTGGATGGAAGTGCAGAATTATTCCATCATTATGAGCGGGATGTGTTCCAACCTAGATGGATGTGAGTACTGTTCCCTTCTGATGAGTAGGTCAGATGTAAGTGCAGAGCCATTTCACATATGGTAGTAGATGTGCCTACCATGCTGGTGAATGTGAGTGTCGGGCCTTTCTAATGTGATTGTAGTTTACTACATGATCAGATGTGAGTGATGGGAGTGCCTTTCTGACGAGTAGGTCAGATGTAAGTGTTTGGCATTCCTTTCTGATGAGTAGGTCAGATGTAAGTGCTGGGAGAAAACCTACTGGATGGCTAGGCCTACAACCAGCATGAAGGAAGGTTGGATTTGTAGAACTTCCTATAACGAGATAGTACACACATGATGATGAACAGATGAGATCCAGATGGAGCTATGATCCAAATCTAGTTATGATGACTCCAAGAGATCCAGATCCAACAGTGATGATCCAGATCGAGTAATGATCTAGATTCAGTAGTGATGATCCAGATCGAGAGATGATCCAGATCGAGTGATGATCCAGATCTAGTGATGATGATCCAGATCGAGTGATTATCCAGATCCAGTGATGTTCTAGATCAACTATGATCCAGTGGTGATGTTTCAGATCGAGTATAATCCAGTGACAATGTTCTAGATCGAGTATGATCCAGTGATGATGTTCCAAATCGAGTATGATCCAGTGACGATGATCCAGATCAAGTGATGATCTAGATCCATATGAAAGATGACTAAAGATGAAAATGAATTGAAGATGAATATGATGAGAAGCTGACGATGATTCAGATGATACAGAGAAGAAGACTTATGCTAATAAATTGTGTCGAGAGAATACCTTCCTAGTTAAGAGGGAGTGTTGATGTAATTGTAACTTCAGAATGTATTCATCCGTATTTCTTATGTATTGTAACCCGATGTTTATTTCGGGATGTATTTGAGTCATTTCATGCCTCGATGTTCCGATCGAGAAGTTTCTATAATGAGAAAGTCATGTCAAGTCATTATGGGTAACCCTCCTATTGGTCAAGGGTTAAAGTCCCCACAGTTGTGGGGCTCTTGGGTTATTAGACTATCCTAGTGAAGTCGACCCTAGGTGAGTCATTGTAAGTTGGGGCAATAGTCCCCACCATTGTGTTACCCTCCTATTGGTTGGAGGAGGAAAAGTCCCCACAAGTGGTGGGGCACTAGATTTATTAGACACTCCTACAGATGTCGGCTTTAGTAAGTAATTGTTAAGTGAGGCCGACATGTTGGAGTGCACTTCAAGTGAACAGAAGAATATAAATAGAGAGTGAGAGCCTCTCTATTTATCACTTGCAACAATCGCACTCACTCATAGAGGGCACATGAGTGAGAGAGGAAAAGCTCTCTCAGTATGAGAGAGAGAGACTGCTGCTATCGGGAGATCATCTTACTATTTTTTGGTTTTACCTTTTGGTGCTGATTCTATCTCTGAGTAAGTTGTGGGGTTTTCTCCTTTATGGTTTCCCCGAGGAAAACTCTTTGTGTCTCTTGTCTCTTGTGATGTGCTTATGTTTTATTGTTGTGCTTGTTATTCTCTCAGTGAAAAGATACTAAGATCATAATGCTAGCTTATATGATGAAAAACTAACATGTTGTTAGATTCCTTAGTCACTAACATGGATCAGTAGATTATATTCTGGCACCTTTGATGTGTTTAATCTGATTGCAGGTACACAGGGTTACTATCAAAGCATCACATTCCAGGTATCTACAGCGTCTAGGGAGGGTCATCAACCTTTTGTCTTTTATTTGTTCTAGATCTGAACCATTCAGACCAGTGGAACACCTTGCTATCCGTAGAAGGTGAAATATTCCAGCTAGCAAATCTGGAAACTCCACTGGAGAATAGATATATGTATCGGTTGTTCTGATATTCCTCAATTCTTCAACTCTTGTTTGAATCCAAGGTCCTTCTCCAACTCTCTTCAGTCAGATCTGCTATCTGAATTAGTCTATTTGGGTTTGAAACTTCCAGATCTATTCAGATCTGAATCATTTCGACCTTTTATGCTCTGTTTTTATACTCAATATAGCAGTTTTGACCTTGATCTAGTCTTTTATGACTTGATCTATCGTTCTCTTTGTGTTTTGGTTTTCTACAGGGAACCGCACCTATGCAGTGTACGAGGAGCAGTGCCACCTCCTGAACAGAGTGGGAAGCATGTGGTGCCAATGCCTGTATCTCGTTGGTGAGAAGTGATCCTGGGATAGAATCACCCTTTCAAAACCAAAGAAGCACAGTGCCAGGTAGGCATCATTCCAAGACCTCCTTTTCCTCATTTTTTGTAAAAAATTGAGTTGTCTTTCTTTCAATCCTGCATTGTCAGGCTTGTGTGACAGAATCTGATGCTTGTGGCTTGAAATTTTATGGTTTAAAATTGGTATGATTGGGAAATTCAAAAGCTAGATTAGGTTTTTTTATTGTTCATCTGCTTCTATGCTTGTTGGCTGTGTTTGTGAGAGTATTTCTTGTTTTTTGGAAATCTTAGGGTGTTAGTAAGATATATTTTCGTTTCTGTCATATAGATTAAAATAAGAACACTAGATTAGCTTCTAGGTTTCATTTCTTGTTTGCATAGTAAACTTCTTTTTCTTCATTTAAAAAAGGATTTTTTTTACTGAGACTAGGTTATCATCATCGAGCGTTGGACATTGGTTCTCTGATTGGCTTCACAAGCTTTCAAACTCTTCATGTTCTTTCATCTCTTATGCATTTAGAAATATCTCGTCAAAATAAAAAAATGGTAGTTTTAAGTTAGATTTGCTTATGTCTTAAGAAAATTGAAAAAAGAGAGTACATTTGCATATAGTGTGATTCTTGTTTTTCTTTTAGGAAAAGATATTCTTCCCCTTCTTATTGCTTTTAGAAAAGAGAAATTAGTTTGGAAATTCCTGCTTGTCTTTGATTTTGTGTTCAAGACTATTGTTTGGAAGTATTTTTTGTTTTGAAACAAAAGAAAGTGCTCTCTTTCCCTCCCGTAAGTAGGCATACTGAACGGTAAAGTGAAATTATTGCACAAGAATACTGCATGGTTTTAGTTTTCTGTCAAAACATCATGCATTCACCTAACCGTCCATGTTAAAATCAATGGTAATTATAGGTTAAAATTTATGTAGCAATTGGAGTGATAGGTTAGAGACGTGTTCGGGCATCGTTAAGCATAGGAGCTATCGTTATTTGTCCGCATTACATTTGGGGACTCGCGCAGTTCTTCCACGTACTGTCGGTATATAGAATGGCCTTTCACGTACCCTTGAGGTATATAGAAAGGTACTTCATGTACTCGATTGTATATAGGAATGCCCCTTGTGTATGGTTATGCATTAGATAGAACTACTACCGATTCGAGTTCCCACGTACCTTGAGTATATCGGGACACCCCACTAGAATACCTTATCCATCTGAGAAAATCCCTTTAACTATCTTGCTTGGAGCCATACACTGAAAACAACATTTGGGGAGATTAATACGCATTTACCCTCGAGGTATATCGTGAGTGGCACCTTCTTGACAATCCTGGTGAGAGACCTGACTTTTTGAACTCCTACAATTTTAAGTGTGCTTGTTTTGACCTATAGCTTATGTAGGGAAATATTTTGGTGTGTTTCCTAGATTTTCATACCCTAGGTTAGATAGGAACTATAAAAAATGGTTGAGTTAATATAGTCCAGAAGAGTATGGGGCTTGCCACCCAATTTTACTCCTGGTTCAGGAGAAAATCCAATGGAAGCTATCGACCAAGGAGCTGCTACCACCTCCCAAATGGGAGATAATGTGGTTGCAGAAAGTGGAGTACCATATTATTCACACTCACCTCCCTTGGTCCAAAAACCTTCTTGGGGATTCCTTGTTCCATTCTCCCATGGAAGGTCATGTTGATGATACAACCCATCCGGATTATGGTCCTAATGCTCCATTTTGGGATACCTCTATAGGGCAGGCCATTGCCTCATTTGGAACCCGTTTAAATTCTTCTGAAGATGAAGAAGAACGTAGGAAATACCGTGATGCCATTCTCCATGCACATGAGATTGAAAAGCAAATAGATGAACTATTAGGCCCGACACCATCACATTCCACACCTATTCCTATGGAATATCATTCATTAGATGATTCTATGAGACCCATTGAACCGATTATAGATCATGTAGTAACACCACACAACACAGGTCAAATTACCACGCCCACCACCTCTCATGTTTTGTATGTTCCCAATCCTCCCAGGTCTTCTACACTTGGGGCCCAACCTTCAATTCCCATTTCGTCAGTACCTTCTAGTGCCGGGGGGAAACCCTCGACACGACCTACATTATCTAACACCGAAATTGTACCTAGTCAAGGACAAACCTCTAAAATAGAGCCATCTACAGTTTATGTCCCTCCCACCCATACTAATGTGGTTAATCCCCCACCTAGTTTAGGTCATCCCTCGGGGGCATAGCCTGTAACCATTCAATCTTCTAGAGATTATGGTTATCAAATACCTGTAGGTAATATTAGTCATCCACCCAATCCTATAGGAATGCCTTATGCTGGAATTCCATACCCTAGCAACACTTTTACACCATGGGGGCAACCCAACTGGTCTTACATGCCAGCTATGGGGGGGATACCTATACATACTACAGGAGGTGACAGAGGACCTCCTTATGGAGGTCCTCCCTCTAGGGGGGCTAATAGTCCCAGAGGATCTAGAAACTTCCCTCCTTATGGTCCTAGTGGTCTTGGTGGTCTTGGGCGGCCTGGTGGATTTCCTCCTTATGGCTCTCGAGGGTCCGGTGGCCCTCCGTCTAGTGGTTCCGGAGGCTCTAGAGGGTCTGGTGGTCCACCTCCTAGTGGTCCTGGAGGTCCTAGTGGTCCCGGTGGTCCTAGTGGTCCCAGCAGCCTTCGTGGTCCTCCTCCTAGAGGCCCTAGTGATCCTAGGGGTCCTGATCTCAGAAATAAACCCCCTTTGGGTAGATTTTCCATTAGTTATTCATCACAACAACCTGTTTTCCAATTAGCTTATGGTCCTACTGGTAATTATATGCCATATCAATATTACCACTATGTGCAACCCAACCGACAGTTACCTTTCCAAGCAACTTTGGACTTGCCTGACTTGTCCAAGTTGATTAATGACCCCATTCGACACAATCCCTCGTGACCTCACATTGCAGTAAAGTTACCATCGGACATCCCAAAGTTTGATGGGAAACAGGGAGACGATCCGAAGAACAATGTTATGACATTCCATTTTTGGTTTTCTTCAAACTTCCTCATGGATGACTCTGTTCGGTTACAACTCTTCCAGTGCACTTTGACCGGTACAGCCCAAAGTGGTAGATTAAACTCCCACAACATTCATTTGTGTATTTTGGCTCATTGGCAACCGTGTTTCTTACACACTTTCAACTCCCTATTCATTATGAAATGGGCACTGATCTTTTAACTTCTCTGTGATAGAACACCTCCACCCACATCTCTGACCATATTCATGAGTGGAGAAGGTGGAGAAGGCTTATTAAGGCCCCTATTCCAGATTAGTTATTAGCTGATTGATTTACTAAATCCTTTTTGCCTCCTATTGTCCAATATGTGGCTATGGGCAGTGCTATTACTGAAGAGTAGGATATTAGTCGAGCCCAGTATCTAGACTTGCTCTATGCCTAGTATGAAACTCTTTATGACTTGATTCCTCAAGCTCCTCGCCCAAGCACCGATCCCACCAAGCCAGCAACAGAAGCACCTGTTGATGGGATTGTTGGTTCAATCCAGTCCCCGTCAGTAGCAAAACCTGCCAAGCAACCCCAAAATACCACCCCTACTCCTTTGACTCCTAATGTTTTTTCCTACATCAACTCTATTCAAAGTACTCAAACCTCAGGTAATAATAAAAAGAAAGGTAAAAATAAAAATAAAAAACTTGGAAACCAACAAGAAACTTCAAGACCTACCAACAATGATAATGATTAAAAAAAAAAAAGGCAAAATATCCCTGTCTACTATGTGGAGGTGATCATTTTTCAAAGAAGTGTCCTCGTCAGGACGAAATCTCCCAGTTTTTGAAGTCCAATCTTGCACCCGTAGTACTTACAAATCCTTTTCCCTCTCAACAACAACTAATAGACCACATGTCTAATCAGGGTAACTCTAGTTCATCAGAGGAAATTCATATGACATCCTCAGATACCATCAATATGTAAACTCGAAGTCAGAATTATGACAAACCCGCAGATAAAAAAGAAAATAATTCTTCTTCAGGGAAAGCTCCCTCTACTAGTTCTCTTCAATCCTCGTCTACTGTCCCCTTATCTATCAACAATCCTACTCTCGACATGATTTTGCATCCACCTAAGAGCACTCTTCGAAAGGCAGTATTTCACCCTAATGCTTGAGCTACTCAATTTTATAATGTGGTTAAAGATCTCACTCAAGCACCTTGTACAATGTCTACCTTAGAGGTACTCCAAAGTTTCCCTACACAATGCAAAAACTTGTTGACATCATTAGGATCTTTAGACCCAAATAATACTAACTTGTTTCATTTCAATGTTGAGAACTATAAGCCTAGATTACCGCATAAAATTGCTTTTCAGATCATTCAAAAGTAGTGGGAATGAAAGTTTTTTGAACGGTACTAGATGAAGGAGCTTCGACCTCAGTTTTGTCTCTATCTTGTTGGAAGGCTCTCGGCTCTCATGAGCTTGTAAAATCATCTACAACCCTTAAAGCCTTTGACAGATGGGGTTTTCAACCCCATGGTCTCATATCATCCCTAACGGTCGAGCTGGGGGGCAAAACCATTTACATTCAAGTAGAAGTGGTAGATGCCCCTTTAGATTACAACCTCCTTCTAGGAAGAAATTGGTTTTATGCCATGACTGTGGTCGCCTCAACAGTATTCCAAAAATTCCAATTTCCACATCTAGGGAGAATTGTTACTATTGACTAGTTTGATTTTTGTATGCTGGATGTTACTACCTCCATAGCTAATAACATCCCCATGATGGGCTAGTCCCCTCCTCCTTACCAGTCGATTAGGGTAGGCATGTTGAAGGATTCATCCCTTATGGGGATTTTTCCATCCACTCCTCCTAACACGGATACCGCGACAATCCATATGTTCACCTCATTTGATTATGAGCCTAAGGGTAAACAAGTTGTTGAGTCCACCTTGTTGAGTTCATACGAAGCGTTGTATAACACCGTCCAAACCTTTTTCGATGATCACACAGATGACCTTCATCTAGTGGCTTCAAATCCTTACCATTTACCATATTGGTTAGAGCCTTCTCTTCCTATTCTATATTATCTCTCTGAGACTTTCCCTTCCGATGAGTCCATTATGGAGATCATGAATATGAATGAGTCCATTTCGGTTAGCCATGATTTTGCATCCTTGTTTCCTACTTATATTGTCAATGTACCCCAAAGTCCTATATTGCTGCAAGATACATATTTTGAAGGAAACCTTTGGAACATTACTCATATGAATCCGATTGACATATCATCCAAGCCTGATACTATCGAGCATGTTCATGTTGGGCAGAACTGCTCAGCAAATGAATTTGAAGCCTATAAGGCACTTTTTAAAGAATTCCATGATATTTTTACCTGTTCCTGTGAATAGATGTCAGGGATTGACCCATCCATTATGGCCCATGATATTAAAACCTATCCCACGGCTAAACCTATCAGGAAAAAACTAAGGCAAGTACATTCTCGAAAGGTCACAGCTATTAAACCTGAAATTGAGAAACTTCTCAAAGATGGGTTTATTTATCCTGTACCCCTGATGGAATGGGTATTGAACATTGTCCCTGTTAATAAAAAGCAGGGCACCATTAGGGTCTGTATTGACTTTAGGGATTTGAATCAATTTTGTCCTAAGGACAACTTTCCTACCCTGCACATCGATCAAATTATCGACAACTGTGCTGGAAGTGTCATCTTTTCATTTATGGATGGCTTCTCTGGCTATAATCAAATTGAGATATTACCCTCCAATCAACATAAGACAACATTCATTTTCCCATGGGTAACATTTTCATATAAGAAGTTACCTTTTGGCTTGAAAAATCTTGGAGCCACGTTCCAGCACGCAATGTCCTATGCGTTTCATGATATTAAACATATTGTTGAACCGTACCTTGATGACCTCCCTGCTGATTCACAGTGATGGGAGGACCATCCTGGTCAACTTAGAGAGATATTCCTGAGATGCTGCCATTATAATATATGGCTCAATCCACATAAATTTGTTTTTTTCATTGAGATGGGATGTTTGCTAGGTTTTGTGGTATCCAAAGATGGCATCCAAATCGATCCTTTGAAAATTTCCACCATTTTAGATCTACCAGCCCCAACTAATCTCCTTGAACTCCAAAGTTTGCAAGGGAAGGAAAAATTTCTCCGCCATTTCATGTACAATTTCACAGAGAAAATGCACGGTTATATGCGTCTCCTCAAGAAGAACACTCCATTCTTCTAGGATGGCCAGGCCCAACGTGCCTTTGATAATATTAAGCATGCTCTGATTCATTCACCCGTGATACACCCCCCAGATTACTCAAAGGACTTTCTCTTGTATATTGTTGTCTCCGCTACTACCATCGCTATGGTTTTAGTGCAGGAAAATCTCCATGGTCAAGAGCACATGATTTATTATGCCAGTAGGAATCTCATGGATTCTGAAACTCACTATTCATGTGTGAAAAAGTTAGCATTGGCCACGGTCATTGCTGTACAAAATTTTCGTCACTATATCCTGCTCCGCACTACCACTGTATTGGCAGAGCAGAACCCGATGTATTACATCCTGAATCGTCAGTTTCTCTGGGGAAAATACTCCGGCTGGATAGTCATCCTTCAGGATTTTGATCTAGAATTTTCCAAATCCACATCAAATAAATCCTTGGTCTTTGTCAAGATTATGTGTGATCTTCCCTATGCTTAGACGGAATCTGAGCCCAGTGATTTATTTCTAGATGAATTCCTATTCCTGATTAGCACTACTGATCCTTGGTATGGATATTTCATTGTTTATCTCCAAACACAATGATTTCAACCTCATTTATCCTGCGATGATCGCCGCTGTATCTGTCACCATGTGAAGTACTACCTCACCCTGAATGATACCTTGTATAGATGTGGGATCGACTCTATTCTCCGGCGATGCCTCACCCATGAGGAGGATGAACATGTGTTGAATGATTGCCACTCTAGAGCATGTGGTGGTCATTTATCCAGGATGGCTATAGCCCAGAAAATCCTTCGGGTTGGCTATTTCTGGCCTTCTATCTTCAAAGACTATCATGATACTGTTAAGAAATACCCACCTTGTCAACACTTTTATCCTAAAAAGTGCACCCATCTTGCTCCGCTACACCCAATAATTGTTGTTGGCCCATTCACCAAATGGGGGATTGACTTCATGCATTGTAAGCCTACCTCAGCCGGGGGGCATGGTTACATCACTGCAACCATTGATTATTTCACAAAATGGGTCGAGGCCATGCCTACATACGCAAAAGATGGTAAGACTACCGCTCTCTTCTTGTTCAATCATATCATAGCTAGATTTGGAGTTTCGCAGTCCATCGTTGCTGATCACGAATCCCATTTCCATAATCAAATGATGGAGGAACTGAGTCCTAAGCTAGGTTTTCACCATGAAAACTCTACACCATATTATCCACAAGGTAATGGTCAGGTAGAGGCCATTAACAAGGTTTTAAAATCTATGCTTCGTCGGATGGTTGGAGATCATAAATCCAACTGGCACCACGTTATTTTCTCCACTCTTTGGGCTTATCAGAATTCTGTGAAAACAGCCATTGGTTTCACGCCATTCCAGCTTGTCTATGGACTCAAAGCTGTCTTACCGATTCAATGTCAGATTCCATCTTTAGAACTTGCCATCGAACTTCTCCCAGACACTTCCACAGAGCAAGAAAGATTTTTGTACTTGAATAAACTTGATGAGACTCACAGAGATGCTGCCTTGGCTAATGAGTCACATAAGAAATGCATCAAGGAAAAGTATGATAAATCCGTCCAACCTCATGTCTTTAATGAGAGTTACCTAGTATTGACTTATGATCAGAGATATGACAAACTAGGGAAGGGTAAGTTTGAGTCCATGTGGTACGGACCTTTCGTTATTTCTAAGGTGTTAGAGAAAGGAGCTTAGGAGCTCATTGATTATGATGGAATCCCTTTAGGGAAGCCTTGCAATGGGTTATACCTGAAAAGGTACTATGCCTAGGTCCTTCTTGGATAGTATCTTGTATATATGTATATTTATTGACTTTCAGTGTGCTTTTAGTATTTTCAAGATGGTTTTGAGTTTAGTGTCTACATCTATTTATACCATGTTCTGGTCATGCAGATGAATTTCTATGGCTTCACTAATGGTGCTTTCCACAACACCTTGAATCTCGCCTCGGCTGCTTGGGTCCTCTATTCCCCAGCTGAATATTTGGTCAACTCAGGAGCGGTTTGTATAGGTCCCGCTACTAATAACATCGTCGAGTATGAAGCGGTCATCGGTCTTCTAACTGAAGCTACCTCTCAGGATGTTCATGATCTAGTAGTCTTGATGGACTCACAACTCGTGGTTTTCCATTTAAAACATGTTTACACCATTAGAAACTCTGTGCTCCTCTGCCTTTTCTGGAGAGTACGTTTGCTAGAGAGGTCATTTGAAACCATCACTTATAGGCATATCCCTAGAGAACATAATGTAGTTGCTGACTTACTAGTTAATTACATCCTAGATTGGCATATTTCCCATTCGTGAAATTGGAATCAAACATGATACATTGTTAATAAACATTCAAAGACACATAAAACTCATATAAAATGCATTTTCCATTTGAAACATATAAACACCAGGTAAAATTGTGTGTGTGTATATATATATATATATATATATATATATATATATATATATATACGAAAAAGTTTAGAAAAATAGGTCCCGAGACCTCATCTGAAGCACATAGGCTTTCAGGAAAAATCACTATAGAAAATCCTGAAGCTGTCAGCTTTCAATACATATCTCATACACTAGTGGTGCTCGTGATAGCACATCACTGCTCGAGCTACTCTATGTAGAAAACTACTAAACCAACCCGGTACTCCCACTATGGATCTCTGATATCTCATCAGGAGATCATCAATGGCAGCATCTGGGATATCCAATGCCAACTTCTCTAGGTTTTCCTCTAGCTCCGTGGTGATATCATCACCTTGTGCTATAAATCGGGCTCCAGCTTGCCTATCCAACAGAGAAGCTCCCCAGGTCGCGCTGCTCCAACATCTGCATGAGAATATACAAGTCTCGTCACTTAACATAAAAAATATAAAACATTAAAAAACATAAAAACATTTCATCCATTTTAGGGTTTCTTGCTTCTTACCGATGTCACCCCACTATCCACCAGGTGGGATTGGTAGGTCTGGATCTTCAGTGAATTCCGTACCTGCATAATCATAATCCTCAACCATGAGGATCTGATCTCGGATCCATCTGAATAAAGGGTCACGGAACTTCACCCTTCCCCTACCTGATCCTATACGAGCCATGACCTGGTCCCACCTCAGCATACGGGGGTCCTGCGCTCTAAGACTCTGGAATACCATCTAAGGTCTCATATTTGGAACCAAATCAAAGAAGAAGCAATCTAAAATTGGGCCAAATCCAAACTGCTTTAGCTCTCCCTGCCGACACTTAGTCAGCTGATCTTTGAATATTGGAAGAATGGCTTCTTCCCAGTTGAATACCGTGGGTGCCATGGCCTCTATGGCATACAACGTGTATGCCCTAGAAGCCTGGTGCACACCCTGACTCCCGGACACCCTCTGCATAGTAAATAGGACGGTTTATAGGGGCCCATTCGTCACTGCTCTGATGGGGATTTTCTTCCCCAATGTCCTCGTCCCTTGAACACAGTGACGATCTATAAGCTCTCGAGTGGTAATGTCCTTTCCATGGGAACTTGTCAGTGATATGGGGGCACCACGTCTCAAGAGACCAGCCAAGAATTAGATGTCCTCTTCTTCCACTATAATAATATGGCCCCCCACCTCGAAGTACTGCTGCTCTGGATTCCACATCCACAGTATGTGTTCTAGTAACTGCTCGTGTGACACCATGCTTGGAGCCCAGAAGAACTTCAGCAGCCCACAATCCCGTAATGCAGCAATACAACCCACATTTCTCTCAGCAAAAGCATCGTCATTGTCATGTGTTCTTTCTTTCCATATCACCATGTTTTGAACAACCAAGACCTGTCAAAAACAATCATAGCATGCATTAGAATCATCTTTAATCATTAAAAACCAAAAGAATGACTTTATATTTCTCATGCTATTAGTTTGAAATCTCCATGGATGGCATCGCCTATGTACCGTTGGAGACAGGTAGTGGCACCTCCTGTCAACTATGTTCTAGGCATGGTTCTCGGGTGGTACCGCATATCCTATAAGGGGTAGGCACGGTGACAACTTTTAAGGTTTTAGGGATTTCTATATGAGCCCAAAACCCAACCAAAACTAAAAATAAATGATATAAAATGAAAGAATAGGGTTCTATCTATTACCTACAACTAACGGTGCTCAAAATGGACAGTGGGAACTCTTGGTATCAGCTACTGAAGATCTGGCTAAGAAAGTACTCCAAGTGCTCTCCGCTATGGGTAAATAGTGAAATGATTTTATTTTTTACTATTTACATGACTTATATAGGCATTTTTGGGTCTGACATACTATAGTTTTGATATAAAATCATATTTTAGTCGAAGATTATCTGTCGTAATCCCTTAATGCTAGTTATAAATGCATTTAACACTTGTTTCTGATTCGATTGCAGGATAAGAGAACTATAGTAAAAATCTTTCGAAGTTTGTTTATGGATTTTTTGTACTTTCATAAAATAGAAAAGATTGATAAGCGTTTATTAAGAAATTTTGGTCATGCTCTTTAAAACCTAATATCAAAGGTCGGAGTCAGTTTCAGTTTCTTTCCAGGCTCGCAAAAAGTTGACTTTGTGTAAAGAAGCATCATG
Source organism: Pseudotsuga menziesii (assembly GCA_001517045.1). NCBI lineage: Eukaryota > Viridiplantae > Streptophyta > Pinopsida > Pinales > Pinaceae > Pseudotsuga > Pseudotsuga menziesii. Next base: position 138,447 of record LPNX010744540.1, read on the forward strand.
GAGTCTTCTTTTCACCTCCTTTTCAGGCTCCTTAAACACAAAAATATCATCGAGTCCGTTTCCGAATCTTTCCATGCTCGTAAAAAGTGACATTGTGTAAAGAAACCTCGTGGAGTTCTCTTTAAACTCTTTTCAGGCACCCTAAATATGAAAAAGATCGTCGAGCGGTCTTGTCTTCTTCACGCTTGTTAAAGTATTTGAAGAGTCATTTGTCCAACGGTGGGTTATCTCTTTTTCAGTTCAGATAGGACTATTTACAAAAAAGGAACACTCCATCCAATCATGACTGGAAGAGTTCCCTAAGGTATGATTTTATAATTGTTCAGGCCTTAGGGACTAAATCATAGGAAAAAGGACCCCTTTGGAATCTTCTTCTGTAATCATTCAAAATCTATAAACATGAATGATACTGAGTTTTCTTTCAATGGACTCGTTAAATTAAACATTGAGAGACCCATTTTCAGAATGAACCCCTCCTCTCTCAGGCTCGTAAAACATGGCAGGGAATCAACCATGATGGGGAAAATGGGAAGGGAATCATTTTGTAAATAATGGCAGTTGTTTTCCGTTACCTTTGAACATGGCACTTGTCTGCACATCATGTCAGTCAATTGGGTATTCAATATATCTCCATGATGATCCACTTTCATGAGTCATGTCACTCCTTTGAGCCTTTCAAAATAATCCATTGTCCACTGTCGCATTGTGTGTTTCTCCCGTTCAATCATGCTTCCAAGTATTTTTGTCATGCCACCCGATGTTTAAAGGGGATTTGAAGAAGTTTTACCTATGCAGTCTACACAGTATTTTCTGTCAGTATTTTTGAGTCAGTCTTATGGTTACTACATTCACATCATTCCAGAACTATGTTCTGAGTTTTGTGTCGTTGATGTGGGACTCATCATGGCCCTCCTTTGATGAGACTTTTCCCGTCGACATCAGCTCATCATCCGAGAAATAGTCTTAGAAGAAATATTTTGTACCTTGAGATCTGTATTCCTTAATGACAGATTCTCTCACTCTTGACATAGGTTCACATCATTTTCCTTTGATCGATGGAATCAACTGAGTGTTTGACATCAGGACATCTATTCTCACTTAGTACCTTGGGAATCATTGACATCAATGGTAATCTCCCTCGCACTTGTTAACGGTTCACATCATTGGCTGGTAATCAAGTGGTTTCTACCATGTTCGACTCTAGATCATTGTAATCACATGGATAGAATTGTATTTTGTGGAAGATGAGATGAAGACCCTGCGTGTTTTATTAAAGCATTCATTGCTTTCCCTAGGTTGCGATGGAGTTTTGTATACCTAGCATGGATCCACATTTTTATGGTCATGGCTATGCTCAAATTTGTGTCTGTATCACATAGATTTACATTATATGTATGGTATCTATGTCCAATTTTGAGTCCTCTATCACGTGGATCTACACTGTATTCTGGTAGCCATGCTTGTTTATTCCTCTCATGGATTTGTCTTGTATTGGTCTATAGCCATGAGTTGGTTACTTGTGTCTATGAGTCAAAATATTGATGTGCTACAGAGGCCTAATTGACTACATGCTTCGATCGATCTGACATTTTCACCTCGTAGCAACGACTTGTTCTCTCAAAGCTCTCATTTATCATATCACTCTAAGACTCATGCTTTTGAGGGCATCCTATTATACCAAAATCATGTCACCATCATGTGATAAGACTCTTAACATATCTAGCTTCTCTGAATCCCAGCACTTGGAGTGGAAACTCATACCATTTTGTCAATCTTTCACAAAAAATGCTCAGCACCATGCTTTCCCCTTTTCCCAAGAGTGGTACCCTGCTCGCACTGTCTATCCCTTATTGTCCACAAGCGGTGCCACCACTTATGGCCCTTAGTCCATAAGCGTTTCTTACTAGAACTACTCTGTCATTGAAGAAGAAACACGGTACCTTGCGTAAAAAGGGAAAAAGAGAAGTTTCTTGAGGCTTCTAGATGATGAGCCTCGTGTCCTCCCTTATCCCTATTGTTGTGGGTTAGTTGAGCTAGAGATCCCTCATCCTAGGATCTTAGAGGCCATCTCATCCACTAATCTCTCAACCATCCCTATCCATTGAGCCTTATGAATACAATCTCATATCCATGGTTGAGGGGGAGAACTCTTAAGGTAATTTTATGTTGTTGGATTGATTACTTGGCCCAATCCATTGAAGAGTATAGAGAGAAAAATTCAGAGCTTATGGGGATGAGAGTTCTTGGTTTCATGGAGATGCATGTCAACACTAAGGCTTAATTGGTTGTAAAATTCTCCATTTTATGTTAATGCAAAATTGATTTCCATCCCACATTATTGTTGTTGCTTGATTTCAAATGTATGTTGTTAGATTCCTTAGTCACTAACATGGATCAATAGATTATATTTTGGCAGCTTTGATGTGTTTGCATGTTTAATCTAATTGCAGGTACACATGGTTACTATCGAAGCATGACATTACAGGTATCTACGGCATCCAGGGAGGGTCTTCAACCTTTTGTCCTTCATTTGTTCTGGATCTGAACCATTTAGACCAGTGGAACACCTTACTATCCATAGAAGGTGAAATATTCCATCTAAAATAGTTAAGGTATCCTTTAGTCTCTTTGACATCTAGGGTTCATACATAGGTACATCGGAAGGCTATTTATGGTTGACCTTAGACAAGCTTGGAAGGAAACCCCAGTAGAAAGTGTGGGAGGGTGGTGGGTGATTCCTCCACTTGTGCCTAAGAACATGTATAGGGATGCCAAGTAACTATCTATCATCTTTCTTCTGGAAAGCATATCTTATACCTGTTTATCTGTTTGACTTTACAAATTTTTAGTGAGTGCTGTGTGGTTTGTCTATACTTAGTTTGCCTTCAGGTGTATGCTTTGTAATTTTGGTTTCTTGTCAACTTAAGACTCTATCTTATTGTTTGAAACCATGTCTAACACCCCTTCAAACACCAAGAAAGAGATCCCCATGCTGGGAACTCCTTGTACTATTCCTCTCATAGGGAATGTTGTTGTTCCTTTGATGGCCACCTTGAATCTTCCTGGATTCACCCCAGGGCTACCGGTGTGGTTGTTTTCCACTCCAACTATATTAAATGTTCCTGATGCTTCTCAAGTAAGATCCTTATATGAAGGGAATAAAAACACTACTTACCCTTCTCCTGTAGTTGATTCTCCTACTCCTTCTGCATGATGTGGTGAAAGTACTAATACTAGTAACTGACAATCTAAAAGGAGTAAACAAAGGAGGAATAGGAAGAAGGGACATAAGAAAGGGGGCACCCATTCAACCTCTACAATTCAAGTTGAACCTCACCACCCAGCCTCTGTATTTCATGCTGGGGGCACCCATCCAACCTCTGTTGATCATGCTAGTGGGATCCTTCCAACCTTTCCAGGTCATGTTGGATCAAGTCACTCAGCCTCTGCAGTTCATGTTGAGGGCATCCATTCAACCTCTAATGTTCAATTTGATCCTCCCCATCCAGCCTCTGCAAGTCATGTTGGATCCATCCACCCAGCCTCTAAAGTTCATGCTAGGGCCACACACTCAACTGTTGTAAATCATGTTGATCCTAACCATTAAACCTTTGTTGTTCATGTTGGTGGTGCTCGTCCAACCTATGCAATTCATGTTGGACCCAATCTCTCAGCCTCTGCAAGTCATGTTGGGGGCAGTCTCTCAGCCTCTGTGGTTCATGCTGAAGACAACCATCAGCCACTGCAAGTCATGTTGACACTATTGAAAAGGATAACCGTTCAAAACACAAGCCCAATTTTCGTTGTAAGCTTTGTGAGGGAAACCACCTTAATTATAAATGCCCTTATATAACAGAGGTGCGAAGAGTTTGGTTTCATAATCATCTTGTTTCTGAACATTTTGAAATTTTTCAACAACCAGACTCTCTTAGTCAGGTTGGACCCAATCACCCATCCTCTGGTGGTCATGCTGGGGAAAGACTCTAAGCCTTTGTAGGTCATGCTAAGAGAAAATAGTTAGCCACTACTAGTCATGTTGACACCGTTGAGAAAACTGGTCATTCGAAGTGCAAACTTAAGTTCCCTTGAAATCTATGTGAGGGAGATCATCTTACTCACTAGTGCCCTACTATCGCAGAGGTGCAAAGAGTGTGGTCTGAGATTCGAGAATTTCCTTCTCCTAAACAACATATAGTTTCTCAACAACCTAATCAACCTTTTCTTGATCAAGTGGTTGAGCCAATATTAGCTTTGGTCAATCCCACTCTTCTTTCGCTGAGTGATCCTAATGTGATTGAACCAATGTCACCTTTGGTCAATCCCACTCTCCCTTCGGAGAGTGACTTTCATGAAGTGGTTGAATCGATTCCATTGTCGATCAATCCCAGTATTCCTTTGGAGAGTGAAGTGTCTTCTAGTCACATTTTCTTCACTTCCAATTCATAACATACTGAACAAGGGTGAATTGAAATTGCTTCGGATGAACCCCGACCAAGCTCTCAGATTGCTTCCTTTGATTGGGATATCCTAGTTGAGCCACGCCTTCCTTCTGACGCACCTTTCCAGATAAAGGTCAAAGTTGAAAAATACATGATTGCTTGTTGTATTGTTAATGAAGGATCCTTAGTTAGTATTTTTTCTGCTCATGCTTGGCGAGGCATGGGATCTCCCAGCCTTGTGTCGAATGCTAGTTAGTTACTGGAGTTTGATAGAAGAAATTGTATAGCCTTGGGAACTCTTGCTCAAACACTTGTTATTTTGGGTGGGAAGACCGTTTTAGTTGACTTCATGGTGATAGAAGACCCCTTGGACTTCAAAATGCTCCTTGGATGAGATTATGTCTATGTCATGCAAGCTATAGTGTCAACATTCTTTCATGTGATGTACTTTAATCATGGAGAAGAAATTGTCACTATCAATTAGTTGGATTTTCTTGGTCCATCTCCTGACCCGACTATAGACCATTTTTTTCCTTTATTGATTCCTATTGTTTCTATAGACACTACCCCATCACATGTGAGCTCCTTTGCATTCAATTACTACTGAGAAGCAGCCTCTAATTTCATGCTTACCTTCTTGGGACATGGTCCCAGCAGTTGACCAAGAGATTCATCCTATACAAATCATGGAGCTTTCTCTCCACTATGTCGATCCATTTTAAAGTTTAGACATGTGTCCTATCTAGGATGATCTCCTTCCTTCAGATGAAGTCTTCCTAGAGTCTTTGATACAGACTGATCTTCTCTTGGATGTTAGTTCAGTTGTGACTAATTCTAACCCTGATTTTCCTATTAAGATTGACCTTTCTTCTTATGTTGGTCTTATTGAGTCTTTTGACTCTCCCTTCGAAGCAAGTCAGTGATCCTAATGAGTTTGATTTTTCATATGAATTTTTCAGCTCTTGTGATACTAAGTTTGTTCCTGCCGACTCTATCTCCCTTGTTGATTTTTTCTCTCCTTCCGAGGTTGATCTTATTGATTATAAACCCTCGGATATTGGCACTATATATTCCTCTTTCGTTGATTATGCTTTGACTACACATTTTGTAGAAGATAGAAAAGTCACATGCATTTCTGCCAAAGTGACCTGCATCAGATCTTTTCTTCTGAATATGATCCTGATGTTGTTGTTTCTTGGAGATAGGATTCTTAGTTCGATTCACAACTGTTTACTAGCCTTGTCTTATTGTTCATGTTGTAACTACATTTCCATGTGCCCTGCTCACGCTTATGAGCCTGATGTCAGCTTCCATGCTTTTAGCTTATTGTATAAGCCCTCATCTTTGTTCTCATCGTCGCTAAGCCTTGTATCATTTTTCCTTTGGAACTTGACACCTTTTACCCTAAGGAGATGTTCCCTGAGTGTCCTTATCTTGATCACTTTCCTTGCATTATGCATAGGTTTGTTCCTTGCGCTTGGAACTAGTTTCACCTGTCTATGACACTCGTCTCCTCGCATTTAGAGCTTTCTTTCTACTCTCCTTCGAGCTCGTTAAAAATAGTAAGAAGGCCACGAGTTGAATTTTATGGACTAATTAAAACTTCACGGGAAGGATATTGAGTTTCTTTAGGCCCAGGTCCGACTCCCAAAAATAGACATTAATGCCGAGTAAACTTGTCCATTTAGGCTCGTTAAGAATATATGAATCGGCATCCACATTGGTGGTAGGTTATCGCTTTCTTGGACCATGTGGAATAATACAAGAAAGGAACACTCTCTTTTCTTTGGAATTGAGAAGAGTATTCTTAGGCATACGTTTATCACTTTTCTAGACCTGAGGGACTAAACTTATGGAAAAGGAACCCCCTGTATGAGCTTAGTTTTCTCTTTTTCATGCTCTAAACCTAAACATGAAAAATATTCCAACTGTACTTTATGTCTTTGTCATGCTTGTTAAACCCTAAAGAAGAAACCATCAAGTTTATTTCTCTAATCCCGATTTCTCGTAATCAAATGGATCTTTCTGAGTGATCTTTCCTTCCTTCACACTCGTAAAACTCAGGCTACATGCTTCTTTTGAAGGAGCATTGGGTAGGTGGTAATTTAACCTTTTTTGGACCTTCCTGACTAAATATGAAAAAGGTTCTCCTTACTTCTATTATATTTTTAACATTAATCTAGCATTACATTAGGATCTTTAACTAAGAGAATAACAAGCACAAGAATCAAACACAAGAGACAATGAACACAGTGTTTTTCCTCGGGGAAACCATAAATGGAGAAAACCCCACAACTTCCTCTGAGATACAATCAGCACCAAAGTAAAACCTAAAAACATAAAGATGATCTCCCAATAGCAGTAGTCTCTCTCTTGATCCCAGCAACTTCTCTCTCTCACTCATGCGCCCCAATGAGTGAGTGTGTGTGTGATAAATAGAAAGGCTCGCTCTCTATTTATATTCTTTCATTCACTTGAAACCTACTCCAACATGTCGACCTCACTTAACAATTAATTACTAGAGCCGACATCTCTAGGAGTGTCTAATAACCCTAGTGCCCCACAACTTGTGGGGAATTTTCCTCCTCTGACAACAAGGAGTTTTATCCTTAGCACAATGGTGGGGACTATTTCCTCGACTTACAATGACTCACCTAAAGTCGACTTATCTAGGATATTCTAATAACACTAGCGCCCCACAACTGCGGGGACTTTAACCCTTGACCAATATGAGGGTTACCCATAATGACTTGATATGACTTGTTACATTATAGAACCTCCCAATAGGAACATCGAGGCATGACATGACTCAAATACATTACAAACACATCCGGGAATAAAAATCGGGGTACAATACATAAGATATAGGGATGAATACATTCTAAAGTTACAAATACATCAATACTCCCTCCTAACTAGGAAGGTATTCTCTCAACACAATTTATCAACACAAGTCGTCTTCGTTGTATCATCTATATCATTGTCAGGTTCTCATCATCTTCATATTTAAGTCATCTTAATATTCAAGTCATATTCATCTTCAAGTAATCTTCATCTGCAAGTCAACTTCATCTAGATCTAGATCATCACTCAATCTAGATCATCATCACAGGATCTAGATCCTCACTCGATCTGGATCATCATTAGTGGATCTGGATCATCACTTGATCTGGATCATCATCATTGGATCTAGATCACCACTCGATCTATATCATCATCACTTGATCTAGATCATCACTGGATCTGGATCATAACTAGACATCATCACTGGATCTAGATCATCACTCAATCTGGATCATCATCACTGGATCATCACAGGTGCTATCTCATGATTCTTCTCGTCACAGGAAGTTCTACAGAGCCGACCCTTTTTCATGCTGGTTGTAGGCCTAGCCTCCATGTAGATCTTTCTTCATTGCTTATATATGACACCAAGTCAGAATGGCCCATCCAACACTTACATCTGACCTGCTCATCAGAAAGGCATGCCCAACACTCACATCTAATCATGTAGGAACCAATCCTACAATCACATCAGAAAGGCCCAGCACTCACATTCACCATCATGATAAGAAACAACTAATATCATCTGTGAAAAGGCTCAACACTTACAACCACCAGCATGATATGACATAACTACTATCATCTATGGAAGGGCACATCACTCACATCCACCAGCATGGTAGGACACACCTACTACCATATGTGGAAAGGTACAACACTTACAATCACCAGCATGGTAGGAAAGACCTACTACCATCTATGAAAAGGTCCAACACTCACATCCACCAGCATGATAGGACACGCCTACTATCATCTGTTGAAAAGTATCTACACTTACATTTGATCATGTGGGAACACATCCCTCAGTCACATAAGAATGGCTCTCAGTCCTTGACTGAGGATTCCCGGTACCTCACCAGGTAGATCCATTCCAAGAATGGTGATAGCCCTTATATCTGACACCAAGTCAGAATATCCAGCACTCACATTTGATATGGAAGGAACCTAATCCTTTAGCCATGATAGAATGGCTTAGCCCTTACATATGATCAAGTGGGAACACATCCCTCTATCACATCAGAATGGCCATGCAATCATATCTAATCATGTGAGAACACATGCCACTGTCATATCAGAACATCCCTCAATACTAGACCAAGTATTCTTGGTACCTCACCAGGAAGCTCCATTCCAAGAATGGAAATAGCCCTTATATCTAATCATGTAGGAACCAATCCTACAGTCATATCATAATGGCTTAGCACTCATATCTGTCATGGAAGGAACCAATCCTCTCACCATGACAGAATGGCTCAGCCCTTACATCTAACCTACTCATCAGAATGGCTTATGGATTCAGCACTCATATCTGACATCGAAGGAACCAATCCTCTCACCATGACAGAATGGCTCATCCCTTACATCTGACCATGGAAGGAATCAATCCTCTCACTATGTCAGAATGACTATGGGTCCAATCATTTTCCCTTGTAGGAAACCTCCATCTAGAGAACACCAAGCTTCTCCCTGAAGTACTCGAACTTCACCCTAGCCAATGGCTTTGTCAACACATCAGCTATCTATTCCTCCGTCGCAACATACTAGAGCTTTACTGCTCCCCTCTGCACCATATTCCTGATATAGTGATGCTTGATTTCGATATGCTTCGACTTGTCATGGAACACTGGATTCTCTAACAACTTCATGCAAATTTGGTTGTCACAATGTATACAAGTAGCATCCAACTGGAGATCAAATAAATTAGACAGTAGCTTCCACACCCATACTACCTCACAACTAGTTGAACAAGCTGTAGCATACTCTGCTTCAGTTGTACTAAGTGCCACATAGGATTCCTTCTTTCTAAACCGAGAGATCACACCTGATCCCATATTGAAGAAACACCCTGAAGTACTCTTCCTATCAATGGCACTGCCTACCCAATCTGAATCAACATAACCCTCCAGGTTAATCTTCTGATTTGACTCATACTTGAGCCCATAATCAAATATACCCCTCAGGTACCTCAGAATATGCTTTGCAGCAATCAAGTGAACATGTCTCAGATCTTTTAGGAACTAGCTCAAGGTGTTCACAGTAAAACAAATATCTAGTCTCGTGTTCTTCAGGTACATCATGGACCTAATCATCTGACGATACATCATAGCATCAACCATCTCTGATGAAGAATCACTCAATAGCTTCAGGTTCGATGCCATAGGTGTGGTCATGGCCTTACAATCCATCATCCTGAACCTCTTCAGGATCTCTATTGCATACTTCCTTTGTCCAAGGAAGACTCCATCCACATTCTTCCACACCTCCATGCCTAGAAAAATAGTGCATCGACACATAACAGGAGCATCACTGGTCTTCCACCTTCAACCTTGAAGCAAAGGTTGGAATATGCTTTACTCTCAGTAAAGCCTAGAACCATCAGTAATCTATCCATCTTGTCATACCATGTCAAACCTTATATCTTCTGTACTCACTCCTTCTGAAGCGAAGCATCATACTCCCTTTGTCTTCTGTACTCTGTGCACTAAAACATTATGTACCAGAGTGACAAGTAGCTTCCTATGCTACTAGTATTCTATGTATCCATCTAGTGTATAGAAATTATTCTTCAACCTTGTAGCAAAGTTTAAGATCTTAATCAATCTCATCATGTATGTTTTTCGATTCTTACTAGCTGCAAATGTCTCTTCGTACTCTATGCCTTCTTTTTGTGAGAAGCCTCATGCTACGAATCTTGCTTTGTATCCCATGATGTTTCCATCTACTGCATGATGGAACTACAAACTTCCCTTCATGTATCGATACTGCATCCTAGACATCATTCTTCTTGAACTGGTATTCCCTTTGTTCTTGGTTACTTCTTCATGGCTGGAAGGTTCTCCATCAATTATGTCGCTGGACTCGTCATATTATTCTTCGTTTTTGAACGGTCATCACTAGTTCTTCGGAACAAGCCTTCATTCTTCTTTGCTTGTATGTGATTATGTATGCGATCTTTGCTACAAGTCAAATGAATTTGTATGGTTAGAAACATTTCATAAGGAATATTCATACTGGAAAATTCTTATGCATAAATATATGATCATGCACCTACTTTATCCAATACAACATTCATCCATATCTCACAGAAACTTTCTAGATGCTTTCCATCTCTACCGGGACAACATTGAGAATGTGCACTAATCCAATATGTCAGGAAATAGGTTTCATTCTAGATAATTAGCAATGGAGAGTTGTATACCACCATCAGATACTTACCCATTACATGCATATTAGTAGTATACTGTCATTAATGCAAACATTCTATGATGCATAATACATTAACTGAATATAGACAAATGCATAACAAAACAATGAAATGACAATTGAATACTTATCTTTATTTGTTTCGTGGGTAGACTCCTTCTTGAGTTTTCAACTTCATTGTCTTCTTCATTCATAATAGCATCATTTCTCATCCAAATGCTAAGATGAATAAGAGGTTCTTCAAGAGTTGAGTTCTTCATGTTCCTCATCGCTTGAGGGATATTATTTTGATGGTGAGATCTTGATCTTTAGTTGCTCCCATCTTCTCTTCTATTCTTATGAGTCGAGATTCTTCTTTTTCTCGGAGTCTGCTGAAAGTAATCACTTCCTTCTGGCACACATTCTTCAAATGAATGAATCCCATGATCTTGGGAGGCCATTCTAGGTGGCTATCGCCACTTTTGCATTCTTCACTTCTTCTTTTATCGCTTAAAGTTGTTCTCTGATTTGAGAGACCCTTGTAAAGTATGACTGTATGGTCTCTGCATTCTGGATCTTCACATTCTTCAACTTGTTTCTTAAGGTCATATTCTGAATTATGTTCTTCCCTTCAAATAGCTTGGTCAAGGAATCAAACATCTTTGATGTCTTTAGGAAAGATACTTGTGGTACAATTTGATCCATGATTGAATCAATAATGATCTTCTTGGCCTTGACCAAGTTCTTCTGGTGTAAGGCTTTTACCCTCATCTCCCTCTGGAACTGGAACCTCTTTATTCATGCAGGTCTCTAATTCATTTTGTTTAGAGAGATCAAATACTTCCATGCTTGGAATTTATCCACTTCACCAATCTTACCATCAAGTTGATGTGATAGATCACTTTGAAATGAGAACCTCAAATGAAAATAGGAAACAATTAGATCTTACCGATTTGAGGTGTCCGTCCTCGTTCCAGAGCTGGCTGATCTAGGATTTGTCACAGAAACACTAATTTTCAAAACTTGGAATCTTCCATATCTGATTGGATATAAATATATATCTCTTCAAATGGAGCTGTCCAATGTACTTCTTTTCTGAAAATAGTGGAGGGAAGCTCCCAAAACAGGAAGCCCTAGTTTTCCACTTTCTTTTGTAGAAATGCATGTTACTATTTCTGCGGTATCTCCGAAATTACTGCCCATATGTGTCTAAAATTTCTGAATGAGGTAGCCTCTCATGTTCTTGTTCCAAAACCACATGTTTAATCAGAATTGGTTTCAAAAATTGGGACTTATTGTCCTCTTCCCAACATGACCTGTTACGGGACTGTTCAGAACAGTGAAGTTGTATGGACTTCCACGTGTCATTGGTTGATATTATGAGTCCAAAAATAGGATCATATAAAGTACAATCCATTTATTGTTTGGAACCCTAACTTGGAGGGATCATATATCCCATAATATAGCGAATCAGAGGCTGAAATTTAGACACAATGTATATCAGGATGTTATCTATGGCCTCTAGAATTTTCAACTCTTGAGACCACTCCAATATCAATATATAGAGAATGTACCAAAACTTATCAAGTTCCGTATTTGGGGTTTTTCTAGCTTGGGTTCAAACTAGGGTTTGCCTTTCCCGGAGTTTCACCCAACCAAAAATATTGATCCAGGTATCTAAACTTTGATTTTGATGAGAACATAAATCCTATTCCAGGCTCACTAAAAAATTCCTCTTCTGCAAGAAGCCCTAATTTCCTGCACCAAAACTGAAAATGCTCGGAATCAAATTTCGCTTCGATAGAAATATGCGCCCTTCAATGGAGAGTCAGCCTAGCATACTTTTTTTGATGGATTATGGAGAGACACCCAAAAATTAAGAATCCCTAGCTTTTGCAGCTGCACAATGTATTCTTCTCAGGTTAGCTTTGATTCCATGTTAGATTTTTAACATTAATCTAGCATTACATTAGGATCTTTAACTGAGAGAATAACAAGCACAGCAATCAAACAAAAGAGACAATGAACACAATGTTTTTCCTCGGGGAAACCATAAATGGAGAAAACCCCGCAACTTCCTCAGAGATAGAATAAGCACTAAAGTAAAACCTGAAAACATAAAGATGATCTCTCGACAGCAGTAGTCTCTCTCTTGATCCCAGCAACTTCTCTCTCTCACTCATGCACCCCAATGAGTGAGTGTGTGTGTGATAAATAGAGAGGGTCACTCTCTATTTATATTCTTTCATTCACTTGAAACCCACTCCAACATGTCGGCCTCACTTAACAATTAATTACTAGAGTCGACATCTCTAGGAGTGTCTAATAACCCTAGTGCCCCACAACTTGTGGGGACTTCGCCTCCTCTGACCAACAAGGAGGTTTATCCTTAACACAATGGTGGGGACTATTTCCCTGAATTACAATGACTCACCTAGGGTCAACTTCTCTAGGATAATCTAATAACCCTAGGGCCCCACAACTACGGGGACTTTAACCCTTGACCAATAGGAGGGTTACCCACAATGACTTGACATGACTTGTTACATTATAGAACCTCTCGATAGGAACATCGGGGAATGACATGACTCAAATACATTACAGAAACATCTTAGAATAAACATTGGGGTACAATACATAAGATATACAGATGAATACATTCCGAAGTTACAAATACATCAACAACTTCTTTGGAAGCTAAGAGAGTTCTTCTGTTGTTTTTTTTATACTTTTCTGGCCTCAGGAGACTAACTTGGACAAAAAAGTCTCCCTCTATAGTCTTCGTAGGAGTTTTCAGACTCTCAAAATATGAAAAAACCAACGATCATGTACTAGTTAGGGCTAGTAAAATCCACAAATCAGTGCTTTATCAAGCATTCTTCTATGTCTTCTTCAAGCTTTCCAAAAATGAAGAAGGTCCCGAGTTTTCTTTCTTGGACTCATTAAACCTTTACAAGAAAGAGGGGAAGGGAAGTTCATTCACATGTATTTTACATCATGGCAGCAAGTCTTGTTTCCTTTAACAAAGCACCAGTCTTGAGTCTGTCAACAGTTGGGTCCTAGTATTTTGACCTTATCCTGATTCAGAGTTTCTTACTCCTCCAATTGGTCTCTTTTCCAATTATATGGGGAATCTCTCAATGTCTCCTACATTGCATATTTGTTTCATTGGTCCTTTTGTGTCAAAATTTGCCTAAGTCACTTTTGTGTCATGCTCACTGTTCAAGGATTAAACCTTTGTTGGCCATTCTGCAGTTGCCTTGACCTTTTGTGTCAGCCATTTTCTGGTATCATTTCATTACATCATGTCTTCGGTGGTCCTTGTTGTGAAATTTTGTACCAATTCTAGATCCAATTAGTCTCTGACTTACCTCATGTTGTATTTTCACGTCCCTGACCCTCTGACCAGGAAAGAGGATACTGATAAACACCAAACATACAGGCATATAGCCCCCATGAACATTGACATACATACATATAGTGCTGAAAGATGATACTTAAAAGCATAAAACATATTATGAAGCATTAATCATTCATATTCAATTCAACATTCAACATGTATATCATCATTCATCAATGGTAAATGTGATTATAGACGCAAGTTAAGAAAGAGTACTTATCTTATAGAGAACTTGTTCCGCAACTAGCTACGTTGCTACAACATTCCACCCAACCATAGGCTGTGTTCTCTTTAATCTCTCGGCAACACTGCCACCCCGAGCCGCGCATGATTCCCTAAGGAATAAGGAACAAGCAGGCTTGCACATAGCCAAGGATAACAACACCACAAGGGTACACAGTTCAGCCAAGCCAACACGGTTGGGTTTATCAGGTGAACAATGGATCAGCCAAGCCGACCAAGTTGGGTTTATCAGGCCATTCAGGAGTTGGGGAAGGCTAAATGCTAAGGTAGTGAGCTCATTGAAGAGCTATAGACACCAACACAAGAACTGGCCTAGCTTTTAGAAAACCCACACACACCCAACACAAGGAAATCAATCCTTTCTCTACAACACAGTCCCTCAGACCCTGATCTCCCTTCTAGTGCTATTAAGGGGTTGTGGAGAAGAAAACCAACTCAATAGCTCCGTCTGTGTGTTTCTCAACCCACCAGGTTTATTAAGCACCTTAGGCCCCTCATTCACCACTCCAATGCAGTCCAGGGGAAAAACCACTGCATGCATACAGCCAAACAACTATTCGAGCTTTAACAGGGGAAAACCATGCTTGAGTCATTATTGGCCCTATCGTGACCAAAACGACTCAATGGTAACCTACAACTGCTCTGAAAACGTCAGAGAGAACACAACCAATAAAATGTAGGTGAACTCGCAACAATCGAACAGTGTGGCGAAAATCACGGCCTCATCCCAACAATGAAATGATAGCCAAAGTTACTCAGCCCAAAAGTGGAAGAGTAAACAGAATCTCAACCTGGGAAGAAGGAAAACATGCAACCTATAGCAGTTAATTCACAAGGGATATCGCAGCCAACAAAATATTGGATATAGAAGCCCACAAACAACAACAGAAAACCACAGCAATCCTTCATAGTCTAGAAATGGTGGAGGCAAAAACACTGACTCTATGCATGATCAGGAAGAAAAGAACACAACCACAGACTGGTAAATGGTGAGAGAGAGGGAAAGGTGAACCCCCAAACAAGAAATCGCACCCCTTATTAACTCAGCTCTACGTGAGGAAGATGAACCGGCCCCCTGCGCGTCCCTGTGTGAGAGTGAACCCAATGACCAAGTGAGTGGCGTATTTATGGTTCCCTTACCCACGTGAAGGTGGAGAGATGGCTAGTGGAGTGAGTGTGTGGCAAAGACTGACAGTCCTACCACCCTCCAATTCCAGCAATAACTTCCTCAACAACTCAGTAGAACATTAAAGTAGTGGTTGGATGAGACAAGGGAAGGTGAGCAAAACAAACAGGGTGATGACACATGGATTTTCCCCCATGGGATCAAGGTTTAGCATCCCCCCCCCCTTATCCTTAGGAATCATGCCCCTTCTCAATTTTAGTTGCAGTGAACATAGCTGGTTGGGTTATTTAATTAAAATGGATAGCTACATGATGCTACAATGTTAATATGTGCCGTATGTCCTGATATACCATCGATGACAATTCCAATTGCCGAACATAACAAAACCAAATCAATGGTGGGGCCTTGGCCTTTAGCTCCACACCATGGTTAATTACAATATATATATATATATCATGTATATTTAATGCATCGAGGTCAAAACCGGGGATGTTACATTCCCCTCCCCCTTCAATAGCACTGTCCCCAGTGCTTTACAAAATTGAACAAAATGATACACTGGTATCACCTCAGTGTTCTGCAGAATTGAACAAAAATGGATGTGCCAATTGCATGGCATCCTCTATCTCCCACATAGCCTCTTCAGGCTTGTAGTGCTCCCATTGCACCTTTACCTACCCTATGGCTCAGTTCCGAAGCATTGTGACCTTCCTGTCTAGGATACACATTGGCTCGATTTGGAACTCTCCCTCGGGTTCCACCTGAATCGCATCTCAATTTATCACATGGTTAGTATCATGTACATATTTCTTAAGCAAAGAAGTATGAAAAACATTATGAGCTCTAGTACTAGTAGGCAATGCAATTTTATATGCAATAGGCCTTATTCTTTCAAGCACTTCAAATGACCCACGATATCTTGGTGATAGCTTGGCACAACTCCCAAGCTTCAAGGAACTCTTCTTTTCCCTCACTCTGAGATACACGTGATCCCCAACACTGAACTCTCTATTCTTCCTATGCTTATCTGCATAGCTTTTCTGTCTATCCTGTGCTACTTTTAGATTCTGCCTGATCTTTACAACCTCTTGCTCAATTTTCTTGAGTAGTTTAGGTCCAAGCACAATCCTGTTCATTGGGTTATCCCAAGTCACTGGTGTCCTACACCTTCTTCAATACAAAACTTCATATAGACTCATCCCCAAGGATGCTTGTTGTCCATTATTGTAAGCAAACTCTACCAAGTGCAAGTAATCTTCCCACTTGGTTGGTTTTTCCATCACATACATGCAAAGCATATATTCAATCACTTGATTAACTCTTTCTGTCTACCCATTTGTCTGAGGATGGTAGGCAGTGTTGAAGTTTAGCTTTGTACCCAAACCTGCAAACAACCCCTTCCAAAAATTGGAAGTGAACTTGACATCTCTGTTAGAGACTATTGCCTTCGGCAACCCATGCAATTTTAAAATCTCCTTCATGAAGATCTTTGCAATATCATCTGTCTTATGCATAGACTTTACCTGTATAAAATACATTGCCCTTGTCCACTTGTCTAACACAACCATGATGGAGTCATGTTGTCTCCAAGTCATCAACAATCCTGTAATAAAATCCATGGAAATAAATTCCCATTTCCATTTCGGAACTGGAAAAGGCTGCAACAAATCTGCTAGATGTTGATGCTCAACCTTTACCTGTTGACATTTCATGCACCTTGAAATGTACTTAGCCAGTCCTTTTTCATTCCTGGCCAAAACTACTGCTTTCTAGCGGTAGCAATTGTCTTCTGGTATCCTGGGTGACCAGAATATGGAGCTTGATGGATTTTATCCATAACAACTCTCCTCAAATCCACTACATTCGGGATATAAATTATGTTTTTGTAGGTGAGAAGTCCATCTTCTTCCAATTTATATCCTTCATACTTTTTCTCAAGACTTTGTTGCTGCAATTTGTCTTTTACCTGTTTGTACAATTGATCTTCGGTAACATGATTAACAATTTGCTGCCCCAAATCTGATTGGAAAATACTAAGAGATGCCACATGCATTTCTTGTACCTTCCTGTTGAGTGCATCAGCTACCTTGTTTCCTTTCCCCTTTATGTGCTTGATTTCAAAATCAAACTCATCTAAAAATTCTAGCCATCTTGCTTTCCTAGCATTTAGAGTAGGTTGATCAAACAAATACTTCAGACCATAGTGTTTTGTCCTGAGCTCAAATCTTCTACCCATCAAGTAATGCCTCCACATATTGATAGCATGTAGTATGGCTGCAAGCTCTAAATCATGAGTGGCATACTTATTCTCATGCTCCTTGAGCTTTCTTGATTCATAGCATATCACGTGGTTGTATTGCATAAGGACTCCTCCAAGCCCTTTCCCGCATGCATCGGTGCATACCACAAAATCCTTCTCTGGATCTGCAACTTTCAATACTGGTGTACTGGTAGGAAGATTCTTCAACCGCTGGAAGATTTCTTCACACTTCGAAGTCCATTCGAACTTTGTCCCCTTCTTTTTCAAAGAAGTGATGGCATGTGTAACCCTGGAAAATCCCTCAATGAATCTCCTGTAGTATCCTGCAAGTCCCATAAAATATCTTACATCCGTCACATTTCTTGGAGTAGGCCAATTCATAATGGCTTCAATCTTCTCAAATTCCACAGATATACCCTCTTCTGAGATAATGTGACCCAAGTACTGAATTCTATCCTTGTAGAAGGCACACTTGCTCAGTTTTGCATACAGCTGATGTTCTCTGAGCACTTGCAATGTCAATCTCAAATGCTCTTCATGTTCTTCCTCATTCTTAGAATAAACAAGAATTTCATCAAGGAAAACAAGAACAAACTTGTCCAAATACTTGCTGAAGACACTGTTCATAAGGCACATAAATGTAGTTGGTGCATTTGTGAGGCCTAATGGAACCACTACAAACTCATAATTCCCATACCTCGTCTTGAAAGCTGTCTTATGAATGTCTTCATCCTTGATTCTCACCTAATGGTAACCATACCTCAAGTAAATCTTGGAAAATACCTTTGCTCCTCTCATTTGATCAAAGAGGCCATCAATCCTAGGAAAATGATATTTATTCTTCACAGTAACCTTGTTCAACTTCTTGTAATCAATACATAACCTGATTCTGGCATCTTTATTCTTTGCAAACAAAACTGGTGCTCCCCAAGGAGACACACTCGGCCGGATATACTTCTTTTCCAACAACTCTTGCAGTTGCATCTTCAACTCTAGTATCTCAGGTGTACTCATCCTGTAGGTTGTCTTGGACATTGGTGCTACTCCTGGAACTAGTTTAATGGTGAAATCAATGTCCCTCTTTGGAGGAAGCCCTAGAATCTCATCAGGAAACACATCCTTGAATTCTTGTAACACCTGATATTCCTCCAACCTGGGAATTTCATCTCCTATTGGTTCTAGGATATGAGCTGCATACAATTGGAAACCTTTACTATATAAATTTTTCAACTGCATTGCTGACACCTGTCTTACTGAAATTACCTTCGGAATACCTTTCACAATTACTGGGTTTCCTTCTTCATCTGTGCATTCAAAAGTCTTATTGTAAGAGTCAAGCTTCACTCTGTGAGCTTCTAACCAATCCATTCCAATGAGAACGTCATAGGAATCAAGTGGTGGAACATTTAGATCTACACAAGTGCTCAATCCATTCATGACCAATGGACATTTCTCTACCACTTCACTGAACTTTCTCTTAGTTCCAGTGGCTAGCTGAACTGGCCAAGATTTCCTATGCTTTACCTTCTTAAAAGCACAAATATCCACTTCTCTAGGAGTGATGTAACTATGAGTGGAATTAGGGTCAATCAAAATAGAAACAGATTGTTCAACAATATTACCTGCAAATTCAACCACAATTGACTGATGATATTCCTAGAGGTCCTCCAGTGCTGCATAAATTCTAGGGACTACCCTTGCTACTTAACCCACTATTCCTACTTCCTACATGTTGTAAGCTAGTCTTGCGCTTTCTTTCTCAAGTAGACAATATCTACGCAAGTGGGGTCCTTCACATTTCCAAAATTTGAGTGGACCTTTATTCTGATGTGGCTCTTTAGGCTTTCCACCTGTCACTCCAACTGGATTACTCATAGCTTGGGATGGTTGCTTCTATTGATTCCTACATCTAGAAGGTTTGAAACCTTTCCTTATTTGGTCAAACTTCTCATTCTTCTTGTCCTTCCATGCCTTATGGTAATCAAGTTTACCTTTTCTTTGTTCATAGAAATACTTAGCCTTTCTTATTGCTTCTTCGAAAGTTCTTGGTTCATAAAACTCAATCCTATGTTTATAGGCTTGAGGCAATCCACTTAGAAACCATTGGATCTTCACTTTTTCATCTTTGATGTAATGGACATACCTCAACAATTCCAAGAATTTATTTGCATATTCATCCACGGCCTACTATCCCAATATCAGCTCATGGAACTCCTTAATCTTATCATCATAATACCTGTCAGAGAGGTATTTCTGCCTAAAATACTTCTTGAACTATTTCCACTTTAGTCTCCTTTCATTGATCCCCTTTACTTGCTTGAAGTGTTCCCACCAAATGGATGCTCATCCATTCAGATTGAATATGGCAACTCTTGCCTTCATGTTTCCTGAATAATCGTACACTTGAAAATACTTCTTTACCCCAAGAAGCCAAGCTTCAGCTTCTTGTCCAGTATTTATTTCACCATCAAATGTAGGAGGTTTAGCTTTCATAAATTCATTTTGATAGAGATCCCTATGGTGCCTTCTTCTTTTCCTTTTATGGGAAGAAGAACTTGTATCTCCACTGGATTCTTCAGAATCAAATGATCCACTAGAATTCCTTCTCTTTCTCCTAATGTTTCTCTTACTGCCTTCTAGTTTTACTGTACCTCATCCAGAATCTATCTTTCTCTGCAAGTCTGTCAAACTCTGCAACATGGCAGCATTTAGCTGATGCTACTCTTCCTGGGATTTAATCAAGCTTTTCATGGTGGCTGCAACATCTGACGGTGTCTCTTGGAATCTTCTTGCATTAGACTCTATGTCATCATTTCCATTACAGACATTTTATCCCATGGCATCTCTCGCACATTTGTAGGAATCCCGAGCATCATACCCATGATGGGTTCTTATGACTGAACAACCTCTTGCTTTTCCACACTGTTCTTCTGGAGTGTTTCTCTTGGGAGTTGTCTATAATTATACAAATGTGTTAGTAGAAAACTGTTAGATGCATATCATTAATATGAATCAAAACTACTTACCTTCCCCTTTTGGAAATTCATAAAACACAATTTTGCTGAAAACACAAAATTTTTCTCTCTTTCTATTCAACCTTGTGACCATGGACAATCTACTGAAATCTGCTGAAACCTACTGAAATATAGTTGAAAACTGCTTGACAAATCACTGATAAATTCTCTCAAAAACCCCAACTTCCTTTGGCCCAATCAAACCTCCTCCCAAATATCTTTCCAATACTTCGGTGGTCAAAACACCTAATTCAGCGGCGGTCTATTTGCTTATTCCTTTCCGGCATTTCGGTGACTAGAACATCTAAATTTCTCCGCTGTATCGGATGTTTCTTGTCTATTTCCTTCCACCCTATTGGGCTTGTAGTGGTCTATCATTCCAAAATGGTTTCCAACAATCCCATTATAATTTCCATGGACCAAATCTTTGTCGGCGGTCGGAGCAGCATCCTACTATGGTATCGGACACTTAGTCCTCTAGGCGTCCGCAATGTGGTTCCACAAGTCCTAACTCTTCTGATTGTTGGATCTATCGTTTCATTGGGTGGTTGGTATCGACGAGTTAAACCTTAATACTTCCACAGTGTTGGCACTCCCGATCACTATCGCCCCCGTAATTATACATTGAAACTCAGAGCCATTATCTCCTAAACACCTCGGCATCAGCGAGTGGAAGGCTATTGCATCGGTGAAATAGTTCACTCGGTAGCCACAATGGTAGATGTCTGGACAACTAAATCCTTTTGATGATGTTCATCGGCAGTCCAATCTCCTATAATTTTTTGATGTTTTCTTCACTTATGCAAATTTTCACAATTTTTCCTTCTTGTCTTCCACCATGTCGGCTGTTAGAGCAACTATCCGTCGGGCGGATAGTCCATTACATAGCTGCAATGACGGACACATCATCAGCTAATTCTTGCTGTTGTTCATTAGTGATCAATACCACTAACGTCCGCCGATCGCCTATTATTTTCTTGCCTTATAAACTTTTTGAAAACTTTCACTCCACCATCGTCGTCGGCGATTCAACCAACTAATTTTCGGTGATCGTTCACCTTCTCTCACCATCATATCGGCTCAACCATCTCTTATCCAACACCGATCAAATCAACTATTCATTTTCGATCAGCGAGCTGAAGCACATCGGTCATCGGTAGTTGGAACTTGTATGCGTCGAAGGGTTAGTACACTAGGCTTCCACAATAGTGGGCGCACGAACCACTAACGTCTTCCGATGGATGATGATTTTGTTACTTAGAGAATTTTTCAAAAAATTTCCATTGCGTCGGTTGCCAGAACATCTTTCCTCCATGGCATCGGCGGTCGAAGGCTCTATCCATCAGAAATATAGTCCTCTAGCCATCCGCAACGGCGGCACTCAATCAACTAAGCATAGATGATCCATCTGTCTAAGCTTTCCGATGTGGCGATGGCCAAACACTTAGAATTTTTTTTTTGTAATGAAGGTTGTTTTTGTGAAAGTTCTCTGATCTTCGTTGGGCAGAAGGTAACCTTCCTCTGCTATCTGATCTTTCATGGCCCATTCAAGCCCATGCTACAACCAGAGCTCTGATACCATTTTGTCACGTCCCCAACCCTCCAACCAGGAAAGACGACGCTACTAAACACCAAACATGCAGGCATCTAGCCCCCATGAACATTGACACACATACATATAGTGCTGAAGGATGATAATTAAAATAATAAAACATATTACGAAGAATTAATCATTCATATACGTAGTGGAAGCAAAACAACATGCATTCATATTCAATTCAGCATTCAACATGTATATCATCATTCATCAATGGTAAATGTGATTGCAGGGGCAAGTTAGGCAAGAGTAATTATCTTATAGAGAACTTGTTCCACAACCAGCTACGTCAGTGCAACATTCCACCCAACCATAGTCTGTGTGCTCTTTAATCTCTTAGCAACGGTGCCACCCCCAAGTCGGGCATGATTCCATAAGGAATAAGGAACTAGCAGGCTTACACATAGCCAAGGATAAAAACACCATAAGGGTACATAGTTCATCCAAGCCAACATAGTTGGGTTTATCAGGCGAACAACGGATCATCCAAGCCAACCAAGTTGTGTTTATCAGGCCATTCAGGAGCTGGGGAAGACTAAATGCCACTAGTGCAAAATGAGTAATTAGCTACTAGGTGACTAAAAATTCTAGTCACCGTAGCTTTTTCAAGTGAGTTACTACTAAATATGAGCAATTTTGATTGACCCAACTATAAACGACTAAAATTAATGACTAATTTAGTCACGAGTTAACAAATATGACTAGATAATAAGTGAAAAAGTTAAAAATGACTAACATAAACGACTAATTTAGGCACATCATAAAAAATGACTAGCTAGAAGAATATGAATTAGTCATTTATGTTAGTCATTCTTAATTGTGTCATGGAAAATTGCAAATTTGACAATGAAGTGTTAATTTTGTAAATTGACTACTTTCTACTAGTAATATTGGTGCCATGCACCTCGATCTTCTGAGATCCAACAAATAAATTGCACGAATTTTCTCTTGACCATCTTTATCCCTATTGCACAATTGAAGCAAACCCAGTTGACCGTGTGCCAAAGGAAAATTAGGTTCCTACGTCAATTACGAATTAGGTGCTAGAACCAGTACCATATCGATACCTATCTAGAAGTATCATAGCTAGTTGTTGATCCTTGACAATGTAACAGTCCCTGCAAGTCCCATATGTCTGAGGTGCTTTTCTAACTTCAATATAACTATATTATTCATGATCCGTGACTGTTGAACGTCTAGATTCACTAGTCGACTTAGCTTCACCAGGTTAAGTTCCTTTAAACATCATAGCAGTTGATCTAATATATAATAATTGAACCGGTGGAAGCACCAAGAACAATATTTAACCAATCAAAGACTCAATTATAATTAAACTCAGGTGCTGACCCAAAACCAATCTCAAATCCAGAAGCAGTATAAAGGTAGAGACCCAGCCCCATCTTGGAGTTTCAGGTAAATATTTTGATTCCTCGACCTCTGAATACAGACCTCATGACCTCGCAGAATATGATACATATGCAGTGATGACCTCTCCATATCACTATCAAGTTAAAACTCCTTTATGCATTAGTGGCCATGTAAATCTTGCATTTGACGTCATGACCGCGCACCTGATTCATGATGTGCACAACTCTTCTCGGCCAGCGTCCTCGATCCAAGTTTATTATATGTACTTATACTATAACAAAAAAAATACCATTAAAACAAATATTATATTTATAAAAAACACAAATTATTATATTTATATAAAACACAAATTAATTAAATTTTATATTTATCCTAATTTATAAAACTAAACAACTTATATGATAATTATTAAAAAATTATAATATATAACCAATAAACATAATTTATATAATAAAATAATAAAAATAAAACAATAAATATAATATATATATATATATATATATATATATAATTTATATAATAAAATAGTAAAAATAAAACAAAAAATATATAACAAAAACAAAAAAATCTATTATGCAAATGTAGTTGTCTACTCAACTCTCTACCCTAGAGCTCTCTACGCACCTCTGTGACGGTATTCATGGCTAATGGTCGATTTTCCCAGGAGATTTCATCCTACAATTCCTTCAATGACTACTCAAGAAGCTAGTTGGTGCCAAATAGCCTATCCAAACCCACCGGTTGGACCCAAGTATTTTACGTTTTTCCAAGGAGCCACTATGCAATTTTGAACTCATCTGTGGACAAATCGTGTTATTCTCCAAAACTAGAAAGGATGAGCAACTTTTTTTCCCTAGATGATGCGCTAGGTGGCATGTCCACTGCAAGATTGCTCTATCCATCGTTGGATAGGGATGATGTAATACCCATCTTGAATATGAGGAAAGAGAAAAACCCAGTAGTGGGTAAACCGATGCTTTAGCCCCAGCAAACTTCTCTGTTTACTTCTGTCAAGAACCTTATATCATGAACAGATTCATCAGGTACAAAGACAATTACGAGTTATTTGATCTCCATAACTCCATATGTTTGCAATGGCTTTGTTGCTCTGAACGAAATTCATGGAAATGACTGATTTTTGTTTCTTTACTGTGAATTGATTTTAATGACAGAAACATTTCATATAGGATTTTGAATTTGAGCTACGGTAGGGTGTTAAAACCATGTGACTCCTATAGAATATTGATGTTAATCAGTTTCACGGTCAGTGGATGTGATTTTGTAAAAACTTTCCCAATTTTAGGGATCGGGTGGATTTGATATAGTAAGTGTGTTTAGATACTAAATTCCTTATCTGTTTTAATGGTTTTCTTTTGAATCAAGGGATTTGACAGTAAAATAGCAAAGATTCATTTTCTTAGTTTCCTGGTACGGATTGCTCCAGTAACAACACAGTAGCATGATTTTGATCAACATTGGGATGTAAAGTCCGGACTAAAGCATATTTGATCGACATTTGGGGTTTTCCTGGATTTTGCATCCCTTTTATCATCATTTTTAATGCTCGATTATTACCTTATGAAATGCAATGGCTAGGGAAAGAAGTGGGTTTTCTGTCCTTAGGAAGGGGATGAATTTCTTAGCCATTTGTTGCATTTTTTTTGTAATGCTAAGTGTTTACCCTAAATATGTTTAGGTTGTGTTGATGTTGCTTCTCAATTTTGGATTTTTCCAGTAGTTTTTATGGCATTCTTGTTTCCACTGGAACTTCAGAATCACTACGATGCCACAATCCTAGTGACAGATTGCTCCAGCAACAAGATAGTGGCATTCTGCATGTATCTGGGGAATACTGTGGATGTGAATTTTATACTGAAGCGTATTTGATCAACATTTAGGGATTTTCTGGATTTTTCATCCCTTTTATCATCATCCTTAATGCTCTATTATTACCTTATGAAATGAAATGGCTAGGGCAAGAAGTGGCTTTTCTGTCCTTTTGTTCTTATCAAAGGGATGCATTTCTTAACCATCCATTGCATTCTTTTTGTAATGCTAGGTGATTTACCCTAAACATTTTTAGGTTGTTATGCATTCTTCTTCTCAATTTTAAATGTTTTCCAGTGATATTTTCTACCATTCTTATTGCCACTGGAACATCAGAATCACTAACATGCCACAGTGGTTTTTTCAATATTTCATAATTCATCTATTGTTTATTTAGAGATCTATTTCCTTTATAACCTTTTCTTTTTTTATTGATTTTAGGTTAGCCTACAATAGCCATTCCATATGGTAGGCTTCCTGTTCGACTGGACATCTTAAAGCATTTTGAGTTACTGGTTTAAAAAACGGACAAATTGCCAATATTTTGTCAATATAAAATTTCATAATCATGTAGTTTGTTTAAATGTTTGATGAAACAATGGTTTTGTCCTTGATTGATGTATCTTTAATACATCTATATTTGTAGGTCTAGTTCTATATCTTCTTAATTGGTGCTTCTAAGTGTGTTTGTTTGCATCTTGTAAAAAATGCATAATGGGTAACCTGCTTGTTTTCTGACCTTTTTCTATTGCTTGTAGATGATCTAATACAACTCAGGACTGCATCAACCTTCTGAAGGATCATAGAGGCTATCAACATATCCTACTTTGGCATATGTTATGGTAGTCTAAGATATATTCAAGACTAATAATGAGAAATATGATGATTTTCTTGAGATCATGGAAGATTTCAAGGCCCAAAGGTTTGTACATTTTTTTATAAATATTGGGATTATCAATCAATGAGACAAGTTGACTTTCCTTTGTTTTCTTCATAAACTATAAATCATAGTACTATGGACCACTCTTTTGGCAATTCTGCAGAGTTATTACAGTTGGTGTTAGATCTCATCTCAAAGATTTATTTAAGGGCCATAATTCTCTTATTTTGAGTTTAAATACCTTTCTAGCGAAAGGGCATGAAATTATAGTTCCTCCCGAGGAACTCCCAACAAGCAAACAACCAGATGAGTTTATCCTCACAATCAAATATGTTGTCAAGGTCAAGGTAATGAGGATGACATTAATTCTTTGACATTTGAAATCTATGTTTGATTTACAAACTAATTTAAAGTGATCGAATATGGTTTTGAAATGGTGAACTGGTATAGAAGACCTGTTTAGAACATTGATGGTTTGAAAATTTAAGGCTGTGAGTTTTTTCACGTACAATTTTTAGCTTATCAATTTCATACACGATTTCAAAATGATGAACTAGTATACAAGAACTTTATGGACATACTAAATATGTATAAGAAAAGGAAAAAATCAAACGATGAAGTATACCAAGAGGTACTTTCTATTATTTTGCAAAAAATGGGAACATCGATGTTTTTTTTGTTTGGATCTCCTGAGCTATGCTATTCCTTCCAAAAATATATCATGCAGTGCCTCTATGGACGATTGAGTCCATAGGAATCCTGAAGGGTAGGTCAGGCTAGGCTTATCTCAAATCTAAAAACAAAATCTAGAGAGTACACGGGTTCTTGTTTTTGAGCCGAGATGTGATCTTTAAGATTAGATTTCATGGCCACCGATATTGTAGTAGTGGATCCATACATGGACTCTTCAAGTGAATGCACAGACTATGAAGATGAAGGAATCGGCGATTATAGTTAGGGAGGATACCATGCAGTTCGATTGGGCAATTCGTTCAAGAATGGGAGATATGTGGTGTAGCAGAAGCTTGGATGGGGTCATTTCTCTAATGTCTGGCTTGCTTGGGACCTCCAAGAATCTGTATTTTATCAACCCTTTTTTTTGTATTTTGTTTGGATTTTTAATTATGTTCTGGAATATTTTTTACTTCGGAATATCTTAGGCATCATTGTGATTTTTTCCTATGGGATGAAAACCCCATTCTTGCCATTGTGCAGAGCTGGATCATTTACCTTTGCTTTCTTTTCTATTTGAGTGTAAACATAGAAAATAAAATAGCCAGATCACTTTTTTTTTATTGGGTTTATAGTTTTTCATGCTGAGAATGCATGCTTACACCCCTGGTATCAAGTGACAATACCAGATCGCATTCATAATCCAGGTTTGGGTCCCCAGATTCGAACCTCAAACATGGTTGCGTTGGGGTAACTAGATTTGGGTTGTTTTATCTTAAACCGTGCATCCCCAAGTGGGTTTTGTTTATAGTTGCAATGAACGGACATTGAAATGGAGTTATGTTTGAGTGCACAAGCATGAGACCTGTTAGGTTTTCATTATTTCAAATTGTTTGGTCTCTTTTATTTGTGTATTAAATATCATTATGTTGAGTAGTGCTGCCAATGATCATGATTTTTATCGGGGGCCTTTAAATATAAACTAAATTTTGGAGAGATGTTTGAATTTTGTTTCTATTTGATGGTACAAAGATATGTCTATACAACATTATGCAGAAGCATCTATGGATGAGATCAACATCTTGAAGAAAATTGTAGAAGGAGATCCAGAGGATAGAAAGGGTGTTGTGAAATTGCTAGACCATTTCAAGCACGTTGGACCCAATGGACAGAATGTTTGTATGGTTTTTGATTATTTGGGTGATAGCTTGTTGTCTTTGATAAAATATACTCGCTACAAAGGCCTTCCCTTGGACATTGTTCGGGAACTCTGTATCCCTATTTTAGTAGGGTTGGAGTATTTGCATCGAGAATTGTCAATTATTCACACTAATTTAAATCCTAAGAACATTATTCTATACTCTTCTATTGATCCATCAAAAGATCCAAGGAAATATGGAGAGCCTCTCCTACTTTCTCCTATTATTGATAAACCAAACCTACTTTTGAGGTCTTCCATTAGGAAGTACATAGTTAATGGATCCATTTCAAGGACTTGGAAAAATAAACTAAAGAGAAGGGCTAAGAGGGCTGCAAACAACTGTGTGAGCAGTGTCATAGCTCAAGAAAAGGAATTAGATTCAGCTAATGCAGACCAGGGAAACATAAAAATTGGACAAACTAGTGTTATAAAGAAAAAAATCATTCTGGCTGGTGACTCTGCAACTCAGCATGAGGCAGAGAAAAAAACATGTTATTCTGCTAAAATTCAGAGCCTAAAATAAATGGTTTTGAGATGTAAAATAGTAGATTTGGGAAATTCCTGCTAGATCCATAAGCAGTTTACACCTGATATTCAAAAAAGGCAAGATCAATCCCCAGAGGTTATTTTGGGTTCAAAATATTCTAGATCGGTTGACATGTGGTCATTTGGTTGCATAATTTTTGAACTAGATATAGGTGATATGTTGTTTGATCCTCAGAGTGCAGAAGGTTATGACCGTGATGAGGTACAATAATCTCTTTCACGCTCCTTCTGGATATTTTCTTTGCACAACTAGATAGGATTTTCTAGTGGCGTTTATGTTGTCTTATGTACAAAATAGGCAGCATAGTGGTTTATTTGTGCTTATACATCACATTTACTTGTTGGTCACAATGTTGAATGGTGTAGGATAATATTTATTTGGAAGTATTGGATAAATTCAATCATACAACTCTTCTAGAGTGTTATATTTGGTTGGTAATATAAAAACAACGTCTACAAGTTTTCCCTTCTGTTTAATCCTTTTCTAATGGGCTTGTTAAATTCTATTTCAGGACCACCTTGCCCTAATGATGGAGCTTCTTGGAAATATACCTTGTAAGGTGAGTTGTTATAAAATATATCTGACTTACTTTTTGAATATTTCATAGGTTGTTTTTTTGTCCATAAACATTTGTGGGGTTTCTCTAGGGATTGAGCCATAATTTCACTCAAATGTGTCATTATTTTGTGCCATTACATGCATGTGAAATAGTTATCACCAATATGTGTGATACAAACAAAATGCAAAATTATCATCAGAAACAAAAGGAAAAGATACATATGTCTCCTCTAATTAAGGAGAGACTATCCGTTGGCATATTTGTAAACATAAGTTGTGCTCTTAGCAATTGTTCTATTTTTCTCACATTCAATCACATGGGTTTGGAACTAATAGTGCTTCCCACAAACTACCAAATATACATTAAGTTAGATCACTCATTTTGTTCTTCTAGAGTATATACCATTTTGATATTTTCCAATAGTGATTTTATAACTAATTCTGTAGTCAGCATCTTCTAATAACAAAACAAAGTAAAAAAAACTATAGGTAGGGGTGAATCCACTGACCTGGGTAACACTTTTTGGCAAGTGAATTTCAGCAAAAACAGAAAAACGCACCTCGGTCGAGGGCTTGTTAAGCCCTCGACCGAGGTCTTAATATCTCGACCGAGGGCTTGTTAAGCCCTCGACCGAGGTATCTAAATACCTCGGTCGAGGTATTTAAATACCTCGACCGAGGTATTGCGGGCTTTACAAAACCTCGGTAGAGGTATTTAAATACCTCGATCGAGGTATTTAAATACCTCGGTCGAGGTTCATACCTCGTTCGAGGGCTTTAAAAAACAGACTTAGCCCTCATTCAAACAAATGGAAAATTTCCTGTGCCTTGCAGAGGTGTAAACCCTGCCATTCCTAGCACATAACTGAGCGGAGTTGATACCGATAAATTCACCAACGAATATTCTATCCATTGAGGTATCATACACGCATTTTGGCATTCATATGATATTTATTTTTTAATTACTTCTAAAACTTATACTTAGAAAACCACATTGCAACTTCAAAGCAGCTCAAAGAAAAATCCGCAGAGTTAAAACTACATACCCAAAAAATTCTTTAAAATGCACACATCCCATATCGACGTGTCCTCTTCAAAAGGGTATCTTTGGTTTTTCAATTTTTCAAAAAATAGAAAAAATTCCTTTACGTGGACAAATATGTGTTTAAAACGATNCCTTTTTGGTGTATTTCCCATGAGTTATACCATGGTGGCATACAAAAAAAATTGTATTTGGAGACACTATAGCAGTTAGTGTCTATTTTAAAACTATGGGAGAAGGTTCCCAACCACCACTAGCATATAAATCAAGACTTCATTGCATATAATTCACTTGGATCATTAGCAGGCATAAGAATAAAAACTAGGAAACAAAATGAATATATTTTAACCTAAGGTTTGTGAAGATTGTCATTTCTAAGAAAACACAACAGCAAAATAAAATGCCACTCATAGAGATACTCTAGGAAATAAAATACAATAAACTAAAAATCATAACTCCCAAATGATCATGCTTGCATTGCTCCCAACCACGTTGAGAGATTTATGAACCTTCAAGTGAGACATTCCTTTGTCATAGGACTTGATGTTTGTTGAAGGCCCTTAGAACATGGAAGAAATCTATAGATGCAAATCTCCTTTACACTTGTTGAATTCTTTGAATAAGCCTCACAAGAGTGATTTCCTTGGGGTTTAATTGATTTCTCAGGTTTTGGTTTTTTATTGTATGGATCCCCTAATACAGTCTAAAACTTAATCCCTTTTAAACTAAGTATATAGTACTTCTTCTAGGTTATTGGAATCTTTTTCTAAAAGGCCAATGCAAAGCTTAATTCATGATTTCCTTCAACATCAAAGGTGATACCCACACACTTTCCATCCCTCTATGCTTCTTATTTTTGCATATGGAATTTCCTATTGCAATCTTTATGTTTCTACTATAGTTATGGAGTCTTTTAATATGAGGTTTTCAGGCACTATCTGCATTGGAAAGTTTGGCATTTTACAGGCGGGCCTGCCATTTTGGCAACCAGAATTTCCTATTACGGTATTCTTGAGCACCTTTTGTTTAATACTATATTTCCAATATATAAATGTTTATCAATTTTCAATTTATTCATAGTGACTCTTGTTTGTATTCTTTTTAATACAAGGTATGATGCAACCTATTCATTGGACTATTTGCTATGCTTCAAGCGGGCTTTCCATTTTGCAACTAGAATTCCCTATTGCAACATCTCTAGATCTACTGCAGTTATTGAGTCTTTTAATGAGGTTCCAACTTTCAAGGAACTCTATGAAAATTTGGTATTATACAGGTGGGATTACCATTTTGGCCACTAGAATATCATATTATAATTTTTTTTAACACTTTTGACTTAACAATCCATTTCCATAACAGAGACATCCTTATTTTGATGTTTTGAGTGAGAATTCAGCTATCATTACACAATTGGAAATAATGTTACATGTCCGCAAATAGAGCTACCCATAGCTACAACAAGAGAAATATCTATCTCCTTAGATCATTCTCATAAATTACCATCACAACTAAATGATTCCGCTTTGAATTTCAATGAAAATTAAACACCTTGTATTCTCAATGCATAGAAATATAAGCTCATTAAGCAAAGAGATAGAGGGTTATCTCCTTAGATCATTCCCATAAATTTCCATCACAACCAAATGATTTTTATTTGAATTTCAATGAAAATTAAACACCTTATATTATCAATGCACAAAGATATAAGCTCATTAAGTAAAGTGACACAGGATTATCTCCTTAGATCATTCTCATAAATTACCATCACAACCAAATGATTCGACTTTGAATTTGAACGAAAATTAAACACTTTGTATTCTCAATGAACAGAGATATAACCTCATTAAGCAAAGAGACAGAGGGTTAATTTATGACATATGTAATATGAGCATGAGACAATATCATACATGATGGTATTAGGTGCCAAATATCTCTTTCAATAAACATAGAAGGGATCAATTGATTTCATGACTGAGCTATGCTCATGGTCTGTATGCAAGACAAAATAACCCACAGAGAAAGGAGTAATATGAAAGGATATTTAGAACTTGAATTTTTTTTTGGCATACCTAAATGGTATATGAGGTTGAGCCTTGTCATTGCACCCAAGACTTTGACCTTAATCCCAATGAAGCTATATGCTGGAGAAGTACTAGATTACATATGTAATATATGTGCTAACAAATTAGGGATCTTAGAAAAGAAAGAGGGTTGTAAATGAAAGGATTGTGACTATATTATACAATGTAAAGTAAGGAGAATGATGAAAACTCAATAAGTCTTCAACAAATGTATGATAGCATGTAACATCCATGTAGGAGATGAAACTTGCTCCAGCAGCAAGGTAGAAATTCTACTTAATTAAAAACCTTTACCGAGTGTATATGGGGAAATATGTTTTCTTTTATAGAAATTTGAAGTAAGTGAAAGTCTGTTTTCTCTAAAGGCATACCGATACTGGGCTAGTGGGTATTTATTATTTACTATTTACTATTCATGGGTTCCTAAGATTCCTAACAGAGAGCACCTATTGGTAACCTAGAACTAAGAAAAGTGGTTGTATGTAGTCTGATAAATTCTCCAGCTCGCCTTTCAGAATTTGTTTCATTCTGAAGGCCAATTGTTGTGCAAATTCTGAGTAACTCCTCAAACATAGATGACTCTATGTTTTGGAGTTACTCTGCAACCATGGTTGATCTATGATTAAATGAAGCCTACTCTGTGGATAGAAATGCCTTCCAGGACTATGATAAATAAGGGATCTAATAGGTTGGTTAGATTGTCAAGCCACACTAAATAATGGGCCTCATATAGGCATGAGGCAAATGTCTGAACCTAGAGTCCTACCATCTTAAAATGAAAGTAAAAAGCACAGTGAATGTTTAATCATTGAACAAATGATCATAATCGTGAATTTGAGTCTGCTGAGCTAAGTTGTGTGGAAACTGATTCCAATCTGGAATCTAGATACAAATTTGCTGTAATTTTTGAAATGTCAAGATCCAGGTTTGGAGAAACAACACTCACATGTCATTAGAAAAAACCATGAGCCAAAAATATAGAAAATTCAGAGGACCAAATTGATCTCATAAACTGAGTACGAAAATTTATGTTATATGTTTTAGAGTGGGGATCCTGGCTATTTTATAGTCAAAATTTTGGGTTTAAGGGTCTCAGGATGAATTTAGCATCCTCCATAGGAGTATGCAACAACATAGATATGGAGTATGGCATTTGGGTAAGTCCTCTGTAGTGTTGACTAAGAATTGGGAAGTCAATATTTGTAGATATAATGTTGGGTTCTATACTTGTAGTGCTCTTGTCGGTATGTGCTCAGCTCAGCCCAGTAAGCCCACACCAATTTTGCCAGTGCATGGAGAAGATTAGAATTGAAATAAACTCAACATTTAACAAGGGTGCCAAAATAGTTTTTGTTTGGTGCATCTTGATCACAAAACTATTTTTGAGTGTCAAAATATGTAGCAGTTGATGAATAGTACCAATGTTTACATGTCAAAAATATATTTTAAATAACTTCAAGACATTTATCTCCTTGTAATACCGTGCAGTGGTTAAAATTACTAAAAATATATCTAGAACAAGTATGTTTGCTCTTGATGCCTAAAAGCATTTAAATCCAATATGAACATTTGATTGTTAAGAGTTTAAGATTTCCATTTCACGGGTGCAGTTACCATAAGCCCCATATGAAAATTGCCTCAATCTTTAGTGACAACAAAACATAATTGTTTTGCAGATGCACACAAAATAGATGGTCCAGTGCCACTAGCATACTCTGACTGATGCAAAAATGTATGACTTCAACTGCATTATGGTGCAAGTTGTTTTTCTTGTGTGAGCTTAATCTTAAATGCACCTATTTTTAACACATTATTTGATTGATAAGAGACTAACATAATAGTTTGCTCAAGTTATATTCATAGATATCTTGAAGATTGTGATCTGTAAAGGAGGCATGTATAATAGTTTTCTAGGCTCATATTCATAGGGCTATGAAAATTGAGGTTCTCTGGAAAGTTGGAACAAGGAGCGACCATTGTTCTTGGCAGTTTTCATTGAAAACCATTGTTTACTTATTCTTATAGCTTAGGTTTCTATGATATATTTTATTTAATACTAATTTTTGGTTGTGATTTTTTGGTGCTTTTAGGCAGATTTGAATCAAACAATTGCGATGGTTTCATATTATGCTTCATCATCAGAACCTTCTCAGGTACGGGAAAAAAGTGTTTACTTGCAATACTCAAACATGCAAGAAATTGTAAACAATAAAAGCACTAGAGATGTTGCCAGCAATGTATTATGCGTGACAATTAAGGGTGACGATTCTGGGTATGTCAGCATTGATGTTTTTCATTTG
Source organism: Pseudotsuga menziesii (assembly GCA_001517045.1). Taxonomy (NCBI): domain Eukaryota; kingdom Viridiplantae; phylum Streptophyta; class Pinopsida; order Pinales; family Pinaceae; genus Pseudotsuga; species Pseudotsuga menziesii. The sequence continues at coordinate 173,248 of LPNX010744540.1, forward strand.
GTAAGTTTTGAGAACACTTAAGAAGCAAAAACAAAGGTGATATTATATTAAACTAATCCTAACTTTATTTAGATTGAGGTTGTAGGCTATGCTTATATTTTTTTCCATAAAACAAGGTAGAGGGTATGTAAGCATTTTTTATGTGTCTTGTCTTGTGTATTTTAGTTACAAACAAGGGGTTATATTTGATGTTATGGATTTTGTTTGACATAACTCTACATGGACATGTTTTCGATGGCAGCCCACTGCATCGGGAGAAAATGCACGTGTGTTTTTCTTAACACTGTCTCTTGACCCTACTACTCCTAACCCTACAGCTTGATAAAGTTCAGATTGTTCTTGATTCATCTCACTCTTCTTTTTTTATATCCTTAAAACCTAGTTTAAACATTAAATTACACACAGCCTGAGGATGGCCACTTTGAAGTTGATAAATTATTTTCTTTGGGTCTACCTTTCTGTAAATGGGCTAGTATTTTTTTTCCTAATTACTAATATTAATTTCTTTTAATTGTTCTAAATCAGTGAGGAATGCCTATTTTTTGAAGATTTGTTGTAGATTTCTAAGACGGAATTTCATAGTGTATATTTAATAGTATTTGCTCTTTAAATTGTATTATGCTTGGATGAAATCCCCTGCTATTATTATTATTATTGGTAAATAAAAACTCTCTCTATATTTAAAAAAAAATAGGGCTATCAAAAGCTCTTTTGAAGCATCTACAAAAGACTCTAGCTAATCAAAGATCAGAGATCTACAAGTGTATCTGGCTCAACATGACTATGGGAGCTGTGAAACTACCCTAGCTTTTCATCTATTGGGGTTTTACCTTGAATCTATTAAGAATCAACCAAAAATTTTAAGATATTTTTCCCTTGATTTCTTACCAGTATTTTTTTAGGAGAGGCCTTGAATGGAACAGATTCTGGAACATATTTAGTATTAACTTTGATTCTGAGCTTCCCTTACCTTCTTCCTCTTAATAGGTGTCTTACATATTTTGATATTGAGGAAAGGGATGGTTTTGAGGATGATCCATTATAATATTTTGCTAAGAGAATAAACCATAGGATTGTTGCAGGTTGGTTTCAATCTGCAAGAGAATTTGTCGAACTAACTTTGGGCCTTGATATTTCTCTGCTTCTCACTTTAGTTTCTTGTTGGGATATTCGATTGAGAGGGTGAATCATAGGATTGATGTAGGTTGGTTTCAAGCTGCAAGGGAATCAGTTGAACTGACTTCGGGCCTTGAAATTTCTTTGCTTCTGAGGTTGGCTTCTTGTAGACTTTTTTTTCCTTCTGATCTGTCCCATTTTTAGAAGAGGGAATTAGGATTTGGATGTGTGCCTCTGTGAGAGAATATTTCTCTTTATTCCCTTGGGTATGAACTAATTATGATTCTTGCAAGGCCTAAAATAGGTTCAGATCCTATGCTTTAGCTTTAACAAGTTGCTTTGGATTTACTGCCTTTGGGCTGCTTCCAGCCTTCCTTTTGACTGTTTGGCAGTCTTAATATGTTTCAAGCTTTGATGAGGGACGGGATATTATTATTATTATTATATGTAACATATTGGGATATGTTGTATTTCCTTCATTTTTATATCTTACTGATATTTTTATTTTTTATATTGCGTCACAGCAATAGGATTTGAATTAATTTTTCTATTTTTGTACATGATTGTGGCATCCACAATGGATATCATGAAAGGCTATTTACTTATAACTTTTCAATCTTGATAACTATAAACTGCTTTTTGGTACAATTATTTTCAGCATTTGGGTTCATTCATAAGATTGCTACTTTTGAGAAGACTGCAGGTTTTTAGGTTTGGAACTAAAACAGTGGAGTGTGACCGTAAAAATTGTGATGTTTATGTGCCAAGCATTAATATGTTTATGTATCAATATAATGCATTAGTGAATAGCTGGAAGGTTTTTCTTTTAGAATCCTTTTTTAGTCCATTACCTCTCTAATTATGTGTTCTACCTGGGCAACTGTGAAGACCTGTTCTAGGAAGATCATCAAATTTATTGACATCCATATATCATATATAAGAAAAACATGAGAGCCTGAAAAGTTGCTACAGTTTTGTCACCAATCCATTCCTAGACAATCTACCAAGCTATGCCTATATATATCATCTTGATCTGTCCCCTGTAACCTGTGATACATCAAGTCATACATATCTGGAGAAGGTGCACAATACGAACAAGTGATCCACAGACTTAGCATTGCATTTGCATATGATACATCACCCTTGTCTACATCAATCTCTCATTTTCCCACTAGTAGTACTTTATTAGATAGTACCAACCACATTAGTGTTTTTGTTTCTAAAGGGATGAATAGCTTCCAAACAACTGTCCTCCAGGATGCTCTCTCTTACATGAGTTCCTCCAGTTTGGTAGCATAACCTATTTTGACCCATGGAGCGCATTTCCTTGTTCTCTTGATCCTTGAACACTTTAAATTCTCGGATCCTTGATGATTGGGAAAGTCAATGTAATCATCTTGTTCCTTTGGCTCACCTTGTAAACTTAAGACTGTCTGCTGTCAGCCATCCTTAAGATTAGGGATTTATTTCCAAATGTGATTCCACCTCTCTATGGTAGTATAGACCACCAAGCATGTAAAATATCTAGCAGAGCATCTGAAATTTGAAATTTCCTTCAATCCTGATCCATGGGTCCTTTCCAATTCTGACTTTTCCTTAGTTCCCTCATTTATTTACCCACCAAGGGGAAAAATTTACCAAAGGATTTCCTTGTAATGGAAGCATTCTATGAGTGTTTTTTTAAAGCCAATATTCCATGGATGCATCTCTTAAGTGTTTGGATTTCATAACTTGACCTCAGTGTCCATCATTATAAAGCAATTTGTAAAGCCTTTTAGTTGCAAATTTTGAGCTGAAGTGTTTTATGTGTTATAAACCCCATTCCCACCTTACTTGGAATTGGCTACCCTGTTCCATTTATAACTAGTGGAATTTATTGGCCCTCCCTCCTATGTGAAGGATGTTGAAACACTTCTTTTTTATTTGATTAATATTCCTTTTGGTTTCTATGCTATAGACATCCAATACTCTTGCATGCTCTCTAGAATATATTAATGAAGGTTAATATACGAACCACAGGACAGTTACGACCAAAATTTAAATTTCAATCATATGGTTTCAAGATGAAACCTAGGTATTTGACTTCTTGAAATAATTAATGGGAAATATGATTTTGGTCCAGTATTTAAATTACTCTTCCAATCCACTTTACATTTCTGAAGACTTAATCATATTTATTACCATTCCTGTAGTCTTGCAATAGAGGTCTAGAAGCCCCTTAAGCTTTTCCATCTCCCTAACAGAACTATTGACTGAAAATCAATGTGTCATCTACCAAAAGTAAATGGGTGAGATGAACGAGTTTGTTTCTTTAATCCCCTATAATTATGTTCTAGCATTTAATTAATTTAGAAAGTTTTCTTTATTTGGCTAAATTGTTTTAAAAAATATTTCACAGTTAGGTTTTATGATTTTTTTATTTTCTATGTCCTATTTTTCTAGAGGCAAAACTCAGAAGTTCTATGATGTTACAAATCCTTCACAGCAACATTGGGGACTTTGTTTACCTCCACCATTGGCAGATATTTCCTTACATTTTCATTAAGGATTTGTTTTCTAACTTAGATTTTTGAATGCTTATCATCCCATGGGATTGTTTATATCTAGTATTATCTCGTTAACATTTGAAATAAGTATATTTAGTTGAAAAAGAAAACTGCAATTATTTTGGTAAATGAAAAAAAAATTAATTAAAGTGCATATTTAAAATATAAGATTCAAACAAAGAACAATTGCGATGGCTGTTATAAATTGAATCAATGCTATGTAAAAAAATAGGCTACCAATCATGAACTAGTTCTAATTACCTTTGCAACTAATACCTGATGGGTTAGTTTGTGGGGTATCTTTCATCAAATGATAAATATTTGATTACCAATATGCTTTTCTATTTCCATTGATTCACATGGATAGACATTTCAAGTAAGGTTCATTTGCAAATTCGTGGGGAAAATCCCTAGTTATTAGATACTTACTAATCTTCTCCTTCTCTTCATCCCATGCCTCACACAAATTATGACTGCCTTTCACTTATTTTTTCTTATCCGACATAAAATCCGACACTGAAGAAACTACCTCAGTTACTGGATTCTTGTAGTCAAACCGTGTCACATGCATCTCTACATCATTTACATCAATCACCAACTCCAACATCCTGTGAATATTTACAAATGAAATATATCCATGTGCAGTTACTCCAGCATACTCACTTCTTTCATCTAGTAGGTTATCTAAACCTCCTCTCATTTCTGCCTTTTGAACACTCTCAGGAGACTCCTCTTTGACATGCTTCACAGCAAAAACTGACACCCAATGGCTTTCTATATGTCCCAAAACATCTATCACTTCATGAGAAGATCCATTCATAGTCTTATTCTCTCTTGCCCTCTCAATTGACCTATCCCTGTTTCTTGAAAACTCACACATTTTATCTTCTTTGTTATCACTTGCATCCATATTATTAAGGCAACCTACAAAGGTGCACTATTTCTCCCCATCTACTAATTAGTCTAGCACTCCTTGCATTTTGGCTGCTAAATGATCTTGCTGAGAAGGCACTTTAGCATGCATTGTTATCTGATATTCCTTGCTTACATCAAATATCAAATCTAGCGTTTCCTCGATGTCTACCAGAACAGTATGCTCAGGTGAAACAACTGAATGTGTCTGATTACTCTCATATAACAAAGATTATGGGGTTCCTCTCATTGTCGCTCCTACAATAGCCTCCTGGGCACCTTTTCCTGAGACTCCACTTAATTCCTCCATAGCAACACAATCCTCATAAGGCTCAATAAATTGTTCCTCCACATTTTCTTTCTTATTTTCATGTAATAAAAAATATGGCATCCCTTGAATCTGAGTGTGTTTAAAATATTTTCTCTCTTGATGAGAATATACATCTAAGGTGGCATTGTCCAACCTCTTTTCAATCCTCGTGAATGGACACAAATATCCTCCTCATTTATTCCCTGCCTCCATTTATTTCTTGCTGCAAATAGACATTTTTTCTTCCTTCTATCTTGATGTACAATCTTCTGTTATTTTTATATTCAATGTCATAAAACCATAATGGGGAGTCTCTTACACATTGTTCTCATATCTTTTAAATGAGCATAAATCTAATAGTCCTTGCATTTCTGGAGAAAGAATATCTTCCTATGAAACCCTGTCCAACTGCTTCTCTTGGCTACCACCATCACCTTCGTCCCATATAGAATCTGACATTTGAGTGTCTACTTGGCCAAAAGTAATGCTTGGTTCATGCTGAGATTGAACAAAAGGATCAAAATCTCTCCTTTCATGGGGCATTATCACCATGCTTTGATGCTTACCTCTTTTCCCTTCTCTTCTATCTCAGGACTCCAAAACATTGCCAGTGCTCACCCTTTCTGTCTCCTCTTCCCATAGAGAGTTCAACAACATTTCATCCTCAGACTTTTCTGCTCCTTCAGTTTGAAAACCAAAATATTCATTTTCGTTATTCTTGTTTCCAACATTTACTTGTGGTATTGAATCTTTATTTGGTGCTCAGTTATAAGGATAGGAACATGCCCCAATCATGGGAACATACTCAACATACTTGTTTTATGCAGGCCTGCAATCCATGACAGAGGAGGAATTGGCCGCAAACAATGAACCATGTTGCTCAGAGAAATTTTACAAAATTGCCAGCTCTTTAGTGTTTTCTCTCAAATCCATCACTGACTGATCATAAACTTGATGATTCTTCTTTCCTGTATTCTCAAACTCAGGTTTGTTCTCACTTGTATTCTCAAACTCATCTCCCAAAATTTCTAACAATTTTGAATGTAAAGACTCTCTCTTTGAGCCCTTTGACACACTCCACATATTAACCTCTGCTCGATCATCTGAGCTGCTTGTGAACTCACCAATGTATGGTCCAAACACGTTTCCTTTAGTGGTCAGATTGGCTTCATCTTGTTTGGTCCAAACAAGTTTCCAAAATTGTTTTAAAAAATATTTCACATTTAGCTTTTATGATTTTTTATTTTCTATGCCCTATTTTTCTAGCAGCTAAACTCAAAAGTTCTATGATGTTACAAATCCTTCATAGCAACACTGGGGACTTTGTTTACCTCCACCAGTGGTAGAGGTTTCCTTGCTTGGATCAGCTTCTTCAAGTAAATTGAGCAAATCACTTGCTCCTATAAGTGACTTTAGGATTTTAGTATATTGTACTTGCATCCAATTATCTTTAGCATTTGTTATTGATATATGTGCAGACAACTTTTTCTATGCTTCCATATTAGATTATTTAATAGATTTTGATTCAGTCCTAAATAATCATTAGTATAGAAGCTAATATGTATTTTCTTTAGACAGCTTATGTTTTACTTCAGTGATTGTCTTCTAGATTCTTTATACATGGCTTCATTTTTATTTCCTAATAATATATGCATGTTCATATTTCCATGTGAAACTAGAACACAAGAGGTAATGCTAAGACTTCCCTTGCCAATCAAGCTGCTGGAAGATCAGTTGTATTGCCACTAGTGCATCTTGGTATGAAATCTATTTCTTTTCATGGAATATTTGTTTAGTTTTCCAACACCCCCCTGGATTGGTGCAGAGTAACATTACACATTAAGTTTAGTGAACATAAGCTTCCATATGATTTCGGAGTTTGTGGTAGAATATTATATATCTTACTGAATATTTAGACATTAATGGTTGTTGCAGGGGCTCCCATGCTGCATAGGAAAAATCATTTAGTATGAGGATCCTAGCTGTTTAGGGCTCCTCTAATCCTAAAACGAGTTCATCTCATTCACTTTCAGTGCCTCCAACATTAAATCTCCTTGCCTTGGTGCTAGAAGTTGTTGCATCAGGGTTGAGTTCTAATCATGGAAAGTTGTTGGTTAATAAGGGTGATTAGTCATCAATGTTTATATCTAAAAAACATATTGATTCCAAACCTAATGCAATGAGTGGAACATATATAAAATTAAATTCACGTGTAAATACCGCTAGGGAATATTTCCATGGAAAGAATGCTACCTTAGTTGATCCTACTATGAAATGTAGGACTCATGAAGGTTTTAAAAGTATTTTGAAGAATTAATCCTCCAACACACACAAGGGTTCATCTGAGTTGGGAAGTGGGCACGATGAAACAACAAGAAGTGAAATAATAGATGCAGCGTCAGTGTCATATGGTATTGTCTATCTTCGACTTTCTAAAGATAGCTTTCCAATCTCTATCCCTCAAAGAAAATATGTTGTTCAAAGCAACAATGAAGTGAATGTTGTTGATCTAAATAAAAACAGTAGAATGCTTTCAGGAAACCATGTTGATGTAATATCCTTCCAGAAGTTTATATGAATGGCTCAGATGTTGGGGAAAACATTATAATTTCAAACATATTGTCTTTGAATTTTGATTCAGATGATATTGTTTTAAATAGTCCTCGCAATTTAGCAAATTTGCTCCTTGTTGAGACTGATAAATGCAATGGGATATCAAAGGAAATATCGAGTTCATGGAAGTCTCAAAATAGCAAGCAGTCAATATTTTTATTTCCAAGGTTCGAAGGTTCTATAGAAAGATCAAGCCATTATTCCACTCTGAATTTGGTATCGTCTAGGCAATTGCAGAGGGAGTGGGAAAATGGACAAGATGTTTTGGAAAAAAAAAATGGACATGAACTATTGAATATTAATGGACTATCTAATAATGCTTTTGGCCCAAATGTGCAAGGATTTCAGAGTAATTCAGAGGGAAGCACATTTTTGGTTCCTTCAGAGACCAAGGATGAGTTTTGTCTTCTTTTGTTGTTGGATATTACTAATTTTCTTTTAATAATTGTGTTTTACCTCTTGCTAATATGGCCTTTACAACTTTCGTTTCCTTTTATCCAGCCATTTTAAGCCTTTGTATTTTTCCAATTTTGTTATCTATGGATATAGACTTATTTTTATGGATCTAAATACAAGAGATAACCATTTTCAAATGAGGCTATCTTTTAAGATCTAACACTGCATAGGGGATATCCCTAAGTTGCATCGGGACATTACCATTGTCATGTAGGATTGCCAGATATCCCTTGGCCATCTTGGGGACTTCTTAGCATCACTTTCCAAAATCGGTGCCTAAGAGATAAGAAAAATAAGGCCTTAGTGCTACACTCACTCACCAACACATTACCCCTTACCAAGAGACTATTCAATCTCTAATCCAGCCAAGATTTAGATTTTTTTTTAAATTAGCTAGGTCAGACCCTCTCTTACTCTTACCGTCTGCTCTTGCCTACCTCTATCCTCCCATAGAGGCATACCCTATGTTATAATGTTGTACTAATGGTAGGTTTTGAACAATTCTTCATGAACCTTGAACTTTGTACTTGTAAATATAACTCCACACCAAAATACGAGACCCGAGTCTTAGTGAGGCTCTTAGATTCCATTGAAGAAGCAACACATCCCACGTGGGGAGTCAGAGTGGAAGGGGTAAACATGCCATAGGTCCTGAAGGGAATTTGAACTTAAAACTAATTCATAATCAGATAATCAGGGTAGGGCACTTTCACATTCCACTCAAGCAGGATGGACACATGCTTTATTACCCTTACGAAGAAATAGTTTCTTGTAGGCATTTCAAATGGGGAATATGAACCTCATCATGATTTTCTATATCCTTTTCTTCATCATAAATGTGTGTTTCATGGTCAAGTAAATTCATTCATTTTGAAAGTCATAAATCTTGATAAGAATATGCCTTTATGCAACTGTGCATTATAAGAACACTATAGAATACCAGTCTCTCCAACCTTTTCGATAGGTTTAGTCAATCTCAAAATCTTACTAGAATCTAAATTTAGTGTAGTCTTATTTTAGGTGACCATACATTCTAAGGAAAGTTCAATTCTCATCAATGGTTATTTCTCTCTGTGAACTATTGTCCAATCATCATGGAAGCTGTTTCAAATCCTGTACATCTGAAAAAAGAGCTGATATATATTTTGTTATACCTAATAGTTTGCAATTTTTTCAAGTTTAATTCATGCTTAACCAGTTGTCATGCCTTTCAAATAACTGGTATCATCACCTAGAATCCAAATATACAACCCTTTAAAGGTTTCTCTAAAGACGCAATGTTGTAGGAGCAGGGTATTTCTCTTTATATTTGCAACATGACTCTTTAATTATTCAATCCACTATTAGGTGCCCTTATAGCCAAGGAATACTGATTCACAAAGCATAACTCCTCCATACAAAATGGTACCTTTGACACAGTAAATTATTCAATGCTAAATACTTGCAATAATTGCAATTCCCCAAGTCAAAATACTTGCCATTCTTTCAATTCTAGGTCTAGAGATCATTTTTGCAAGACATTACGATGCATAGGGATTCAAGTCTCTAATTTTGCAAATGATAATCGTCGAATCTCCATTATCAATAAGTTTGTAAATATTCCTATCTCTTAGAATGTTTATCAATTGATTTAAAGTTAAAATAGGCTTCACAATAAGAGAAGGAACCTTTTGCAGTTTGATCACAACCATAGACCTGCTTATTATGGAACCTTCTCAAAGAAAAGGTGAATATACTTTGCACAATTTTAAGTTTATTAATTATCAAAGCAACTGGTTGTGTTTTAATTTTGATAGCCCATGATGTGGAACATATAAAACACCTTGAAGCTCATGGATTCTTAATATTGCAGTAGACATGAGGAAAAGTTTTGTTTCTAACTCTTTGTTTTTGATGTAGTGATGGCATTGGGCTTCGAAATCCTTTCAAGAAGGACTCTTCTTTGGACTATGAGAATGATAGTGATGAAGAATGGGAAGAGGTACTCATCACTAAATCTCTTTCGTAAGAGTATTTGTAGTATTTTTATTAGCTTTAGTTACAGGGAAAATTGTACATAGCTCTTAGGAATTAGTTTATCATAAATACTAGTTACTAGTAAGTTGTAATAGTAATAATTATGTAGTTTGTAGATTGATATCTATCATAAATTTGTTTGAATTTCATCATTGTCAAGCAATAAAAAATTCTTAAAGGGTGCTAGCTCAATGGTACAACGCCTGCCTAATTATAGGTAGGAGGTTGGTGGTTTGATTCCTCTGTGCCCTATCATAAATTTGTGACTACAAAAATGACTAAATTTGCATATATACAACTATTAGTAGCTAATTTCCCGTATCTTATTCATATTTAGCTTAGTCATTAATATGTTAACATCTAGTAGTTTATTTAGTCGTATGTTTTTTCATTAATGGTTGCAATCAGTGACTAAATCAGTGACTAAATCAATGATTAACTCAGTGACTAAATCAATGACTAAATCCATGACTAAATCAATGACTAAATCATTAACTATCAATGACTAAAACAGTGACTAAATCAATGACTAAATCATTGACTATCACTGACTAAAGCATTGTCTATCAATGACTAAATCAATGAATAAATCAATGACTACTAAGTCAAGCTATTAATGACTAGTGAAATACGACTAGATATAAGATAGTGGAAATTTGCTACTATTAGTCACCGACTCAAAAATAGTTGTTTATAGCATGAGTTTAGTCATTTTTTTAGTCATTAATTTCTCATTTTATACTAGTGTGCTAAGCTGGTGAGCTCATTGAAGAGCTACAAACACCGACACCAGAACTGGCCTGGCTTCTAGAACACCCACACATGCCCAACACAAGGAAATCATTCCTTTCTCTGCAACGTAGTCCCTCAGACCCTGATCTCCCTTCCAGTGCTATTCAAGGGTTGTGGAGACAAAATCCAACTCAATAGCTCCATCTATGTGGCTCTCAACCCACCAGGTTCATCAAGCACCTCATGCCCCTCATTCACCACTACATGCATACAACCAAACAACTATTCAAGCTTTAACAGGGGAAAACCACACCTGAGTCATTCTTGGCCCTATCGTGGCCAAAATGACTCAATGGTAACCTACAACTACTCCCAAAATGTGTGAGAGAACACATCCAATAAAATGTAGGTGAACTCGCAGCAATCAAATAGCATGGGGAAAACCACGACCTTGGCCACACAATAAAATGACAGCCAAAGTTACTCAGCCTGAAAGTGGAAGAGTAAACAGAATCTCATCCTGGGAAGAAGGAAAACATGCAACCTACAACAGCTAATTCACAAGGGATATCGAAACAAACAAAATATGGAAAACAACAGTCCACGAACAACAACAGAAAACCACATCAATCCTTCATAGTTCGGAAATGGTGGAGGAAAAAACGTCGACTCTATGCATGATCAAGAGGAAAGAACACAACCACAAACTGGTAAAAGGTGAGAGAGATAGAAAGGTAAACTCCCAAGAAATAAATTGCACCCCTTCTTAACTCAGCTCTGTGTGAGGAATATGAACCGCCCCCCTGCGCATCCCTACGTGAGAGTGAACCCAACGGCCAAGTGAGTGGCATAGTGATGGTTCCTTTACCCATGTGAAGGTGGAGAGATGGCTGGTGGAGTGAGCATGTGGCAAAGACTGATAGTCCTTCCACCCTCCACTTCCAGCAATAACTAACTCAACAACTCAGCAGAACATTAAAGTGGTGGTTAGATGAGACAAGGGGACGTGAGCAAAACAAATAGGGTGATGACACATGGATTTTCCCCCATGGGCTTAAGGTTTAGCATCCCCCCCCTTATCCTTAGGAATCATGCCCCTTCTCAATTTTAGTTGCAGTGAACATAGCTGGTTGGGTTATTTAATTAAAATGCATAGCTACATGATGC
>LPNX010744543.1:3121-79393 GCA_001517045.1 Pseudotsuga menziesii
CTGGTGTTTTTGGTGTTTTTTTTGCAAAAATCATCATTTTTATGGGTAGAGTTCTCGTTCATAGTATATAGTTCTCGTTTCATAGTATAAGTGGTTCGGTGTCGAAACATTCACAGGATCTGCACATCGCAGCTTCTATCTCTTTCCAGGGTGGAATCATCTCAACATACTCCAAGCGAGGAGGTGTCCAAGTTGGTGCGTGGATTGTTCCAGATGGTAATTAAAGACGAATCTTTGGCTATTGTGGACGTGAGATCGATGATGGGTTTTCTTATATTTGATATTATTGTAGGATCAATCTCACCTGACAAAAGCTACCCGGCCAACGCGGAAGAGGTGGAAGAGTTTAAGAAGATGATCAGCATCCATTTCAAGCTAATGGGAGCATTTAACGTGGGGATTATATTCCCTCTCTCAGATGGCTCGATCTCCAGGGCTGCGAACGGGATATGGAAAAGTATAGCAGCCAGAGGGATGAGATTCTGCAGAGAGTGATAGATAAGTACTGTCTTAATAATACTAAGAAGAAGAATGATGAGTGTTTGATACATGTGCTTATAGATTTAGTGGATAAAACCCAAGATTTTTGTTGCGACGATACTATCGTCAACGGCACCATCGCGGTATGTGTCCCTTTTCCTTTCGATCTTAAAGGAAAATTTAGATAATTTATCTCGTGATATGGGGGTTGTTTTTCATTGTGTCAAAGTGGGAATGTTTTTGGTAAGCATGTATGTGAGATCATTTCTCGCAGTAATTGATACGATGGCCGGGACAACGGAATGGGAAATTTCATCGCTGCTGCAACACCCGAAAGTGCCAGAGAGGGCACAGGAAGAACTGGATGTCGTAGTTGGAAGAGAGTGTGTGTTAGACGAGTCGGATCTCCCCAATGGAAAAATTGATCATGGTCGCCAGATTTTGGTTTGCCAAACATAATGATCTCTTCTCTGCCAACGGGAGCTCTCGTATGAAGGCGAAGGCGAACGTCTGATAAGTCAGTAGGGGCGGACGGGTAAATGAAATGGTAGCAAATCGATTCAGTGCTATCATCAACAAAGTTGTATCTTTATTTGTTGGGTAAAAATGTTTCCCCATTCGACTTCAGGACTCATGGTTGGTAGAGCAGGTGGGATAGGAATTACACCTTACATCCTGAGTCCTGGGAAATCGTTTACGGGCTGCCTTGGGATAATTTCAATACCCAAAAAGATAAGTTTACCCATCAAGGTACAATCAACCAGGGACGACATCTTATGGCTTGCTGCGTTTTGCCTTGTGATCTCTTTTTTCTAATGTGAGAGTCGAGGACTGTGCTCTTTGCTAGTTGGATGGATGGAATCAATAATCAGGATAAAGATGGCTAGGATAAAGATGGCTAGTATAATGTGGAGAGGGAATTAACTTACCATCCAATAAATTTTTTCGCTAACTCTTTTCATGATTAATCCTTCATCTATCAACAAAACTCATAAGATCCTTTTGGAAGGGTGGGTCTTTCATTGACTTGGCCGAGAATGTCCTAATCAACATTTTAAGGTCTTGTCTAAATAAAAACTCATTTTAAGCTATGGTTTAAAAAGGATTTCTTTGATCTAGTGGTGAGCTATTCTCTACAAAGGATTTCTTTGGTCCAGTGGTGATAATGAAAGGGTTCAGAGTTTGATAAATCATAATTGATTGATCGAATTGATGAGAGAGATCCATTAAGCATTTGCTTAAGCACTCACTCACTCACTTGTGGATTTGGTTGTTGTCTTTGGTATGCATGTTAGTATAAAGGTATTGGTGCTCGATGCACAAATTAAACTTGGGAAGTAATGTTGTGGTATAAACGCACTAGTATTCTTTGTCAGGCAAATGTGGTGTTGTGACCTAGTTACATAGGCATAAATTTCAATCATATGATATGCATTACACAACATAGTACATTGACTCTTGTTGTAAACATAACGTATGAAATTGTGAATACTTGAATAGTGAGTTACTTGGATATTTTTCTCAAATTCAAGTTGTCCATACCTTGTAACACATTGTCACAAACTTAATGGGAATTTGGAGTTGCTGAATGAATATATTATCTTTTTATTAGTTCACTAAGTAATTTGAACAAGATAGTGAATAAGAAATATATTTATGGGTGTATGTCATGATCCATACTTATTGGTTGGCTCAACAAGAACAAAAATTTGTGTCTTAGGAAAGTGCAACACAGAGTTGTATAGGACCTTATTGGCCAAGTTAATCGAAGACCCACCCTTCCAAAACAATCCTTATGAGTTGTGTTTATAGATGAAGGATCACCCCTGGAAAGAGTTAGCCAAGGGATTTATTGGGTGGTACCATAAACTTATATTATCTACACACACAACTTTCTCTCATTTTTACAACATATCTAAATTCTCTTCGGTGTTTCATTTCCCCCTCTTTGGGGGTATGCGAGTTTTATTATTGTTGCCAAGCGTCTTATCCTTTGACTTATGTTTTTTTGGTCTATTTTCCCGTGCTTCTTAACAAGGTCGCATTTCCATGCAAGGGAGAGTATCTCTCATTTAAGTTTTTTGGGAGCTTCGTTCTTTTTAATCTATTATTCCATTTAGCCATGAAATTTGAGAAATTCTTATTCTTTTGGTTGCAATAGATCTTGTGTGAGGATCCATGACTGCTAGGGTTGCAATCAGAGGAGAACAACACTAGAGAATGAGGCTGGTGTGTGCCAAAGATATGTGGGGATTATTGTCAATTAATTAGTAATCCAGTTGTTATTATTTTCCTGTAGCTAGTATGTTGATGAAGGGAAACACATGGGATATACAATGTTGTTGTGATGGACATGGTGTTGTTGAGAGCCATGGAGCTAGTGACAATATTGTCCTTGTTTCAAAACCATTTCAAGGACTATATGCATGAGATTTAATGTTGGAACTCTTAATGTAGAAAGATTGTTGGCTAGACTACACTCTTCAATGGACTGTTAAGTAAAGAAAGGGTGTGTTTTTGTGAGGTTGTATTGAAAAGAAGACATTTTGCAATGCTTGAGAGTTGGTCGAGTTTCATGGAGCTCATTCCTTAAAATATTAAACCCCATTTATGCTATTGATTGGGTTGGGTATGCGCTTGATAGTTTTAGTAGCTAAGCTGCCATTTTTTCTACATTGTCGAGCTTGGGGTGGCACCTACAATAGTTAATGCTTATAACTTGGAGGAAAACCACTCACATGGAGGTATTTTTCCCAGGTGCTTCACTATCATATATGTAACTCTATCAGTTTTATTTAGATGTTAAGAAGTCATTCTCGTGGTTTCTACTTTCTCTGAAGATTAAGTCCATGGATCGGTAGATGCCATTGTGGTTATGATCATGTTCCATAAAGATGTTGTGGGTTGTTAGGGAAATAACTACGTGTAGATTCTAAGGTTGTTACGATCATCAATTAATGATGAAGAATTCACAATTCAACATTCATTGTGTAAATTAAGATGTAACTAGGCCAATTGTATGGAATTGGCATTACGAGCATGATTGAAGATGTTATAATAGTGATAGGATTAATATATGATGTATATAACTTGTAAATGATGTGTATTATAGTGGGAAATTTCACTAGGCATGTGTAACGTATAAAGAAAACCAATTTGGGAGTTTTGTGGGTGTATGCATGCCTTATAAAAACCAGTTAAAACAAATGTATGTAGTAATCATGCATGAAGATTCATTACTGCGCTAAAGAGGTGCATTCTACAACTCGGTAGGGGGAGGTGTAACTCCTTCTGATCTTATCCTAGAGCTTACACATGTATTTTTAAAATATAATAAAATATTATAAAAATAATATGTCTCCTCAAATTAAATTTAAAAAACATTTAGAATGACACACACACACATATATATAAAAAAAACGATTGAGAGTCCTTTTATATTTATAAATCAAATGAAATTTTACATTGTGCCATGGAAGGATTGTTTCCCGAGTTGGACGTTGCACAAAACTCTGTGTTCAACTTTGATATAGCTGAAATTATTTGTATACTTTCCAATTCTATGGAGACTATATCTCCTCATAAATTGTCCTAAAAGAGCAATATAAAGCTATTCATTGATGCTCGGATACTATTCTCTTCTTAAGGCAGGCTCTTGATATACTCATTTCAATTATAGTCTTCTA
The DNA here is from genome assembly GCA_001517045.1 of Pseudotsuga menziesii. Classification (NCBI taxonomy): domain Eukaryota; kingdom Viridiplantae; phylum Streptophyta; class Pinopsida; order Pinales; family Pinaceae; genus Pseudotsuga; species Pseudotsuga menziesii. Next base: position 7,288 of record LPNX010744543.1, read on the forward strand.
TCCTTTACTTTCAATCCCCATTATATTTACTGACTGCTTCATCTAGATTAGATTTAACAAATTTGTGAATCTTAGGTAACAGTATAAGCCTGGAAGAGAGGCATTATTTTTTATTTGTTTGAATCTTGATCCAAAAGGATAACGCTGCTGCTTCAGCCAAATTTTCTACTTGCTAAGAGTGCTCTTCAAACTGAATTCATTATTCCCTTTTCTTCCATTTTTTCTATTTTTTGTCCATGTAACCGAGTGATTCTTTATCCTGCTTTTACCAAGAGATCTTCCCCTCCTTCTGCCCAACTCATTGACAACCCTCTCTCCATCCTTTGGTGTGGGGTTCCCTTTATTCGTTTCTCTCCTCCAATATTCATTCGTGAGCTGCATGATCCATGTACCATCGTTCCATCTGCCCATCTCATTGACAACCCTCTCTCCATTCTTTGGTGTGGTGTTCCCTTTATCCATTTCTCTCCTCCAATATTCATTCACGGGCTACGTGATCCCTGTACCATCGTTCCAACCTCTATTTAACTCCATCTTCTGCTTTGTTTCACGGTTGGCGTCACTTCCCATCTTTTGTGAGGATGGCACCAAGTAAGATCCAATCCATCCCTTCTCGAAGATAGGTTGGAGGTTAGGGGATCCAACTCCTTTGGTGTCCTTCTTCATTGCAAATAAGTATTCCACAGCCATTAAGAACCCCTTTATTGGCCATTTGATCTGCTTGTTTGTTGTTTTCCCTCATAATATGAAAGAATTGTAAAACATTAAAATTGCTAATTAAACACTTGAAGGTATAGTACAGTTTCATTGATAGGCTATTGTGGTTGTTAATTAGTTTCCTTGCTTCTTTGTTACCGTAAGAGAGTCTCCAAACATTGTCAGCTCCTCTATTCCACAATTGTTTTCTATCTATATGCCTTTGATTAGAGCAAGCCACTCTACCCCATTGTTATATTTCTTCCCTATACCCCAAGCATATTCCTTCTGCTTTCTCCCTTTAGTGTCAAATATAGCTCTTCCTTCCCCTGCTATCCCCGGATTGCCTTTGGAGGCATCGTTGAAAAAAAGAGATTTGCATCCAAGATTCCATCACGATCTGGTAAAGTCTTCATTACTCATTCTCAGTTGCCAATTTAATGAGTGAGGCCTTTGATCAAATGTTCTCCAAGTGTGAGTAGGAGATGGCACTAGAAAAGTCTTTTGCTCGTTCTTTTTCCTCCTCATTGAGTGGCTCATTTTGGATATGGTTCATCCCTCTTGTCAGTAATGCTTCAACCCACAAGGATTTTGCAGCAATGCCTACTTTCTAGTGATTAGAAGCCTCTCCTTCAAAGATCTTTTTATTTCTTTCTACCCATATCTTCCAATATATATATTTTGGGAAGGAAACCCATGTTCTTCTAAAGTTTGGCTTTTGATAGAGTGAGCCATGATAGTAATCTTAGCCCATGCTCTTGTGAAGTCTGGATTTTGATAGAGTGAGCCATGATAGTAATCTTTCCAGCAATCAAACATGTCATTCCAGTTTGTTGGCAAAATGAGATTCATATGCAACTCCTAGAGGGCATGGGACCACACCGATTGAGAAAAATTACAATCCAAGAAAAGGTGCTCTAGTGTTTCTTCTGATTCTTTGCATATTATATAGCGTGAGGGTCCATCCAAGGCTCTTTTTTCTCAAATTCTTGGTTGTCAAATTTTTCCTATGTGCAAGCATCCAAAATAAGACATTATTTTTTGGAAGTCTCTCTTTACACCATTTTTTACTACATTTGGTATCCTTTTTGTTACTTTCCTTAATATTGGAGATAAGTCATTACCCTTCCTTCATAGTATAGTGTCTTGAATTTCCCCAGCCCTTGCTATTCGCAAGTTGTATATGCACTAACGCAGATCCATTGAGCAGAGTTAGGAATGCATCGAAGTCTGGTTGAAGATGGTCCGACACTTCTAGCTGCTTCCATCCCTTCCACCTTCTGTTGGTATTCCATGAGGAAAGATCAAATAGAGTGGTAATGTTTGATTGGTCCATCCATTGCTTGAGTTATGAGAGAGCATCCGTGTGATTTGAGGGAGAAACGGTTCCCAAGTTATCCTTCCAGATCCTAATTCTTTTACCATTTCTTGAAACCCAGTGCAATTTGTCTTTAATAATGTTGGATGTCATTTTACATAGACTCCATAATTGTGTTCCATTCCCTTGCAAGGGGAACCCATCCATGCATATTTTCCTTATTCCTTTCATATACTTTTTCCAGATTATCTCTTTCCACCACATTTTCTCTGCAAAAACAACTCTCTAGAGGATTTTTGCTCCTAATGCGAGGTTCATTAGACATGGATCTCTTATTCCAACCCTTGCACAGTTTTTTGGGTTGCATACAATATCCTAGTTAGTGAGGTGATCTTTTTTTTGATCCGTTTGATTTACCGCCTTGCCATAGGAACTTTCGAATCTCTTTGACAATTTCCTGCATTATTAGTTTTGGAGCTAGAGAGATCGAGCAGGCATAAACATGATAAGCCAAATGGAGTTAATTAGGACAATCTTTCCTGCTAGCTTGAGCCACCTTACTCCCCAAGAGGTTTTTTTTTTTAACCTTGTCAACAATTCCTTTCCATTCCACTGAGTTTTTTCCCTTTGAAAATAGTAAACCCAAGATAGTTAGAGGAGTTCCAACCGAGCTTGCATTCAAAACCTAACACCCTTTCTATCCTATTCAATGTCTTGGGCTGGAAATTCCATCCATAAACTTTGGTTTTAAAGGGTCCACCTTGCCATCAGAAGCTTTTACAAAAGTTTGCAGCACATCTTTAAACCTTTCTGCAATCATAATAGAAGCCCCACCTAACATAATTGTGTCATTTGCAAACTGGGCATGTGTAGCTGCTTTGACTCCCCTAACGATCTTAATTCCCTTTAATTCTCCAATTTCTTGCATGGCTTGAAGTTTTCTGCTCAAGGATTCAACTACTAGTAGAAAGTGATAGGGAGACAAGGGGCAACCTTGCTTAGGCCCCCGAGTGGCTTGGAAAAAAATTGTTAGCCTGCCATATATTAATGGAGCAATCCCTAGGTTGCTAATGCACGCTTTGACCCACCTAATGAACTCTTTAGAGAAGCCTAGCTCGAGCATAATTTCAAACATGAAAAAATAATTAACCCTATCAAAGGTATTAGCCATACATTGTCGCTTTCTTCCCAGGCCGGTGTGGATGGCTTCTTGGACGACAATGATATTGTCTAAAATTTGTCTCCCAACTACAAATCCTCCCTGAGGTTCCGTGATCAACTGCCTCATGAGTTTTTTCATTCTGGTGGCTAGAAATTTTGTGACGATCTCATAAGAGGTGGTACAAAGAGAGTTTGGTTTTAATCTCTCCAATGAGGTAGGGTTTTTTTTTCCCCTTTGGGATCAGGGTCAAGAATGATGTATTGGTGGCTCCCCTTATTTTGTCTTTGTTCCTTGTCCAGTTGAGCATTCTTCTTAGGTCCCCCTTGATGATATCCCATGCAACCCAATAAAATTTGATTGTGAATCCGTCAGGCCCCAGGGCCTTGTCTAGGTGCATGCTCCAAATCACTTCCCTAATATCATGTTCCAATACTGGCCTCAATAGCTTGTCATTCTCAACATCATAGATTTTCGGGTGGATGACTGAGAGTAGTGCAGCTTGTGCAATATGATATGTTTCTTCACTTTCGAAGTAGAGCTCACTGAAGTGTTGAAGAGTATGTTTTTTTATATTTTCCTGCCCTTCAATATTTCTTTTGTTCTTGTCTTTCATCTCTTTTATGATATTGAAGCTTAGTTTGGCTTTTGTTTGCTTGAGAAAGTATTCAGTATTGTTGTCTCCTTTCAACCAGAGTTGCCAAGACTTCACTCTCCACTCTTCTTCCTCATTCCTAACTCCCTTTAATATCTTCACATTGAAATCTTTTTCTTGATTCAGATATTGCATAGTTACTTCCTCTTTTTCCTTTTTTTTTTGGAGAGCTGCTAGCTCTTCTTGATTTTTCTTCTTATGAAGGGCCGACCCTTTGAAGGACCCCTTTGCCCAAGTTTTTAGAACATCTCATACTTCTCTTAGCTTAGCTTACCATATATAACTAGGAGATCTCGTTGTGTTGGAATTCCAAGCTATTTGGGTTATTTCTAAAGCTTTTGCATCATTTAACTAGAGGGGATTAAATTGAAATGGTATTGGTCCCAACTTTTCAAATGGAGATAATTGCAAGGAGATGGGATTATGATATGAGGCTGTTGAGGGAAGAGCTAGGGAGGTCGGAAGGATATCCTTTTGAGAGAGGAGGAGCTTATCATGAACCTGTCCAGCCTTGGATCGATATGTCTAGGTCCTTTCCTTTTACTACTCTAGGTGTATTTCCCACTCTTGAGAGGTGGTTCCAATATATTTAATTCTGCAATAAGATCTTCCATTTTCTCACCAAAAGGGTCTCTTCCAATTGAGCCTCCCCTATTCTCCCGTTGCGATTTAGTGACATTGAAATCTCCCACTATAATGGAGTCTTTACCATGTAACTCATCTCTCAGTGAGTTGAGATCTTCCCAGAATACCGTTTTGTCCCTATAGTGAGCTAGGCCATAAACGTCACACACATAAATACTATTTTCTTATCATTGTTTGAATCTCTGTCATTAACCAATGTCTATTTTCCTTCACTGTTTTAATTGAATAAATATTCATATTGCATAAGGTTGTTATTCCCCTAGACGTGCCTATAGAGCTAATGGATTTCCCAATATAGTTTTTCCAAATAGGGAGTGTCATTACATCCTCTACTGCCATTTTTGTCTCTTGGATTATCATAATGTATGGTTTCTGGATTTTAGAATGTCTTTGATTGCTTCTGCTTTGACTGAGCTCCCCAAACCTCTGCAATTCCAAGATACAACTTTCATTATTTCCTAGTTGTTTGAGGGCCTGCTCTTAACCTGATGTTCGTTCTTGCTCCTCTATTTCTAGTGTTTTGTAGAAGATTAGTTCTCTATACCTTTTTGCCTTCCCTGTGGTGTCTTTGAGTTTTTCTTCCTCTAGTGGACGATGGTATAGCTTGTTCCTGTATTTCTTGAGATCCTTGTAAAGAAGATTGACATGGGGAGATCACCATTGTGTTATTTTTTCTTTGTTTCACCATTGTATCCCAAGTTCCTCCTAGGGATATGAGTCCCATTCGTTCCTTTTTTGCCCTTTCTCCATTCGTATTCGGGAGTGTGCTGGAGCTTGGATCCACGCATTCTTCTCTTTCAACGTTCTCTTATGGAGGGTTTGTTGGGGGGATCTCTCCTTCTTCTATGGGTAGGGCTTGGAACTTATCATTGGTGGTTGTTCGCTTACCCTTTATATCTGTTTTCTCCGGTTGAGACTCACTGGATGCATTAGTAGGGTTAACCAACGTCTTTCTCCCTCTTATTACTTGTTGCCAACCCTCCTCTTGTTTTTTCTTGGGGATCTCTTGCACTGCTTTTAGGAAATTGTTAAGAGAATGTCCATATTCATGACAATTCCTGCATTTGAATGACAATTGCTTGTAGTCCACCTTTTGTAATTGCTCCCGACCATCCATGTATAGATTTACTTCTTTCGACAACCCTTTCTCTAGATCGACTTCCACGTAGATCCATGCACATGAGAATAATGGTCCCTTTGGTTTTGCTTTATCAATATATTTTCCAAGCGTATTCCCAATTGTTTGAATAGATTCATCATTCCAATAATGCACAGCTAGATGAGGGAGTCGTACCTAGACCAAAACTGCTGAAAGAATGTATTTCTCTGGTTCGAATGACAGACTCCATCGATTAAGGTATAGTCCGCTCGATCCCATGAAGTAAGGTCCGCTTCTAAAAATAAGATCTTTGTCTTCTTTATTTTCAAATACAAATGTAAAAACACCTTTGCCGCAAAAGCAATGTTGTAGACCTCCAAAGATCAATGACATCCAGTTCTTGGAGATCCATGACTCCATGGTTTTTGGCGAGGGCGAAATCCCCGTGAATTGTCCTATCAATCCCTTCTCGCTTAAAGCCAATGCTTTTAATCTTGAAGCCGTCAACATGATTTGGATTCGGGGAGCAACAACTTGTTTCACAAAGTTTGTGGCCCGAGTTTCTGAAGCTGCAGAGGTCAATGAGGAAGCTACCAGATCCCTAAAGGCCTCATTCAATTGGTATCTTTTCTCCTCCGGAGGTGGATCCGAGGGAGGATCCATGGCAGTGTGGCCCGATCCAGGTTGTTTTTATCATGGTGAGGCAGTTTCGGCGTGTTAGAATGACACACACACACAAATTAGATAAATTAATGGGCTTACTCAAAGTTTACAGTCTAAAAAGGGGTTTGCACCTCGAGAGATTTGATCCCTCTTAGCGCTTGGTAGATCCCATTTTAAGATGGATCTATGCTGGTTATATGGAAATTATAGATATTGTATGTATGCAAAATAAATTGTTTATCCTTTAGACGATTTTGAAGTAGGATTGGATGATTTGGTTATTGCTCACTTTGTTTGTTTAGAATACATGCTCCCACTGTTTATCCATGTCGAGTTGATGTTCATGTTATGAGCTTGTGATTGAGAAACACAAGCCAAACATGATACTGAAGTTTTGATTGTGTTAATGAAGTAAATTTGAAATGAATCTAATGAGACTTTATTAGCTCTCAAGATTTAATGCCATCGAGCATATAATTTCATAATTGTAGGTAGGAAAATGATTTCCGAGATGCAATGGGCATCGGGGCATATCAAATGGAATGATCAAAATTTGATGTAAATTCCTAAAATTTCGGTATTGATAGGAATTATAAAAAATTGGTCATGGAATCAAGTTATAGTCTCGTGTGTAGTGCATGCGAATAATAACATTTTTGTAAGGATAATGGGCATGAAGCCTTTACCAAAACCATAGTAGCAATATATTATCCTTGGAGATGTTCATGAATGACTTAAAAAACGACTAAGACAAGGCATGCAAAACTTTGGACTAGATAGAGCACTAGAGGGTTAAGGCAAAAGCATACTTCACAACAAAGAAATGCTCGTGAAAATAGGTTAAGGCAAAGGTATGTAAAGGTTTTGGCAATGCTAAGGAATAGATGGTTGGAGGAGAGATGCACTCTACTCTCATCAACATATTAAAGTTAAGGGATATATATATATATATATGTGTGTGTGTGTGTGTGGAGGAGAGATGCACTCTACACTCATCAACATATGAAGGTTAAGGGATATATATATATATATATATACTCAACAAACACACCTATTCATGGTGTCAAGGATATGGTGGGTAATTCACAAACAAAGTGATTTTTAGTCTTAAAAAACACATTCATGCTAAAACAAATTAATTAAAAAAAAAGGTTATGATTTTTTTTAAATTTTTAAATTTTGTTAAATTTTTATATGTAAATCTAATTAAAAACATAAATATAAATTTTATGAAATGTTGTAAATCAGTTTTATAGTAGAAAATTACCTCTCTACCTTACCCTTGAGCTAAAAACAATGATAATTCTATTAACGCAAAATAAAAGCATGAATCCAAAGAAAGGTCATTCCGCGGAAAACTTACCGGTCACATGAAAACGTCTTTTACTTACGTCACATGAAAATTCATTCACTTTGTTTTAATTTTTGTTTGAGTCGCTGGGTTTAGCAAGGGTTTGAAGCAGCAGCCATGGCGGAACAAAAAGTCGCGTTATCAAGTTCGCAGAAGCGCCGCGCAGAGTACACAGGAGCACATAAAAACTCTAAGAAAACAAAAATGGTGGATTTTACAGAGGAAGTAAACCCAAGTCAAGATTCAGATTCGCACGAGGAAGAAAATCCGAGTGAAAATTCTGAAGAAGATGAATATTCCTTCGGAGAAGAAGAAGATGAAGTTAATGATGATTGCGAAGAAGAAGTTGAAGTTAGTGATGACTGCGAAGAAGAAGATGAAGTTAGCGAGGACTGCGAAGAAGAAGAACCTTCTACAAGCCTGCGACAGGAGGAGAACGATGGTTCTAGAAGCATCATCGCCGAAGAAAAAGAAGAGGAGGGTTACGCAGGCAGTAGCGAAGACGAAACCAGTGGCAGCGATGGTGAAAACAGGGTAGTTCGGTTTGCCGAGGGTTCCAATGCATTTCGTTCTGCGTTTTCCAGAATTATGGAGAAAAAAGTCGCAGATGATTCGTTGGTAAAATTTTTATTTTTTAAATTATATGTTTATGTTTACAGCAAATGTCGAAACTTTTTGTCTGGTTGAAATTGCAATGTTTAGAAATAGTTGGATTTTGATGGAACTATTGAAATTATTTCCGAAAATTACCTATAATTACGAAAGTGGAGTGTATTTATATTAAAAAAAAAGAAAAAAAAAGAGACTGAGATTGTTTTGTTCATTAAACGGCAGTGTCTTTTTGACAAGATCAGGGTTTTTTTATTTCCTTTTTCTAAGGAGTAAAACAGTTGGAATTGGAGTCGGCGACTGAGTTGAAAATTGACAGGTGTATGGAAGGTTTAATGTTTTTTTCTATAAAACAAGGGCATAATGGAAAGACTTATTAGTTAGGGCATAAAAAAATTCCATATCTTTACAGAAATTTTATTTATTTGTTTTATGGAAGTTCTTTTTCATTTGTGGTGCTGATTGTTTAGATTGATGTTGGTGACCTTAAAACTAGTTTTTGAAGAATCCCTAGTTTATAGCCTATTTATTGATGTACTTTGGTTCAGATATTGATTGTACTCGGTGCTATTTTGGTTGTATGCACTCTTGCTATATACATGATAAACTTTTCATACTCGTGTATAATGGTTTGAATTCTGATGGATGCACATGGTTTTGTATTTTTTTTAACATGAACGGTTATGATATTATTAAAACTCAGCAAGAAGACCGCTGAGGTAAAAGCACATGATAGCATTCATCCTAGATACCACTTCTTTCAGTCAATGACCATCCGAGGAGCTAAGGAGGGATGTCACTGCTTACAACCGAGTTAACAATTAGATCATTTAGACCCGCAGCTATGGATTTATTGGCTGCAGTGTCCGCCAAAACATTAAGACCGCTAAGAATATGAAAGAAGTAAACCTTTCTAAACAGTATGAACTTGGACCTAATTCTCCTTATCAATCTTGCTATCCTGATGTTATTGCTTCTTCTGCCGCCATTCATTGCCTGGATGATAACCTTGGAGTCCCCGAAAACCATGACCTCATCCTCTTTTTTAACCAGCAGTTGCTTTAGGCCTTGCCACAGCCCATAGGCCTCAGCCATATTATTAGTTTCATAACCAATATTCCAGCAGTATTCCACCTCGACTTTCCCGTCTGGGTTGATGATGACTCCGCCTCCCCCGGCCTTCCCTGGGTTCCCTTTGGAAGCCCCGTCAAAGAAGAGTTTAAAAATTTTCCTTTCTTTTAGCCAATTTTCAAACTGAGAATTATCCATCCTGATATCCCAGTCCTCCAATTTCTTAGCATCAACAATATTTACGGCCAGGGGCTTGATACTTCGCATCCACTCTTTTTCTTTGTCCGTCAGAGTTCCTTTGTTGCTGGGGATCTTCGAGATACTGATAACCTCCATGAGCAAGGCTTGAATTTTGATGGCTGTCTTCCATGTGGGCTGATTTTTTTCCTGAAAAATCCTGTAGTTTCTTTCATTCCATAAACACCAGCAGATTAATTTTGGGATTTTTAACCAGCAGGCTCTCACACCCCTCTTTTGGATCAGCTCACCTTGGTATAGGCTTTCCCAGTTATAAAAGCAGTCATGAATACTTACCGGCAGCCTCCCTAATCCTCCCCAGCGTTTCAGCACAACATTCCACATTGAATTGGCATAAGGACATTGCAAGAACAGGTGAGTGATAGTTTCACCAGCAGCAGCACATAAAGGGCATCTAAATGGACCAGCGATCCCTCTCCTTTCCAGATTCTCGCCTGTGAGTATTCTTCCATGCAAGAGCGTCCATATGAAGAGATCAATCTTGGGCAGCGATGTGTTATTCCAGTTGTAATTCCAGAGTTTGGGATTAGCAGGGACATTAAAACCTGCAGAAAAACGTTGGTAACCTTTGGACGTGGAGTATCTGCCGGTTTGCTCTCCCCAACCACGCCTGTCCCTGCTATTTTTGCTAACTGGAGCTATCCCAGCCAGGTGGACGAGAAGCTGTGATTTCTCTTCATCAAGATCAGCGGGAAACTCTGGTAAATTCCAGCCAGCCCATTGCTGATGCTTTGCGTTCTCCCACGTGGATATATCCCAAATCGTTTTCAGCCCCAGCGCGTCCATCCTTTGCTGCAGGTGAGGTAGATGGGGAGGAGTCTTACCTAGGATAGTGTCTTGCCAAAGTTTGATGAGCTTCCCGTTGCCTGGGACCCAATACAGATCAGCCATGAACTGAGGCAGCGCCTTAAGACAGATTTTGTGGATGGTTGTTCCATTCTGGGTCACGTGGGCCTCTTCCAGGCATTTGAGCCTTGGTCCCCTGAAATACTTAGCTTTCAGCACTAGATTGGACCAGGAGGGCTTGGGGGCTAGCAGGTTCCAGATCAGCTTGGCTCCCATAGCCAAATTTTGGGTTATGAGATCTGTGATGTGAAGGCCTCCCTCAGACCTCGGTAGTTTAATAGTTTTCCAGCTCACCAACGCAAACTTTTTGCTTCTTCCAACATTGCCCCCCTGCCAGAGAAATGACCTTATCAGTCCTTCTATTTGGTTAATGGTTTTGGCCGCAGCAAGAAGGAGAGAGCTCTGATAAATCAGATAGCTATTTAGGACAGCCTTGATTAAACCTACCTTCCCAGCCAAATTTAACCAAGTTGATCCCCATCCTTGGATTTTGTTTTTAATTTTCTCCACAATTGGATTCCAGGACGAGCTCTTGGCCTTGGTTTTGAAGATGGGTACCCCCAGGTAGATGAAGGACTCCCAGGCAGTAACACCGCCCATGTTGAGGCCTCGAGAGATATCTGGCATTTCCCTAGGGTTGATATTCCATCCATAAATCTGGCTTTTCCTTAGATTGACTTGGCTTCCAGAAGCTAGGCAGTAACGATTCAGTTCAGTCTTGAATCGCCGGGCTATAATATTACTAGCTCCACCTAGCAAGATAGTGTCATCTGCGAATTGCGCGTGATTAATATCTTTGATGCCTTTGGCCATCTTGATGCTGGGAAGATCCTGGTCGTGCCTGGCGGAGTCTAGCTAAAAGCTTAGAACAGAGGCCTGGATGGCATAAAGGAGGGGGGAGAGCGGGCATCCTTGCCTCAGGCCTCTCGTAGCTTGGAAGAAGGGAGCAGCTCTTCCATTGACAAGTGGGGCAATCCACGGCTTGCTGATATAGGCCCTGACCCAAGAGATAAAATCAGATACGAAGCCAAATTTCTGCATTACCTGGAAAAGGAAGGGATGGCTGACCCTGTCGAAGGCATTGGCAAGATCAATTTTAACCACCATTCCTTTATCGCCATTTTTCAAACTGGAGTGTATAGCCTCTTGGACTAAGATGATATTTTCCCAAATCTTCCTGCCTTTGACAAAGCCTCCTTGGTTCTCAGGGATCAGTCTTGGAAGGATATGTTTGAGTCTACTTGCCATTATCTTAGTGATGATTTTATAGCCTATATTGCACAATGATATAGGCCAGAACTTGTCAAAGGATTTGGCCTCCTTCTCTTTGGGGATTAGAGCCAGGAATGCAGAATTAGTGCTTCCTCCAATTTTACTGCATCTCTGTGACTTCCTGACCATCTTGATTAAGTCTTTTTTAATGATGTTCCAGCAGAGCTTAACGAAGGTACCATTAAACCCATCGGGCCTCGGGGCTCTGTCGTCCTTCATGCCATCAACGACCCTCTTGATCTCCTCCATCGTGATAGCCTGAGTGAGGGACTCATTTTCACTGGTTTTAATAACATTGGGGATCAGTCTCATGAGCTCGGCGTCGTCCAAGACAGGCTGGGCCTTGAAGAGTCCACTAAAGTGTTTAGTTGCTTCCTTCTTAATTTCCTCATGGCTGCTGATAATACGATCCTGGGTATGAATTTCCTTCACACAATTGATATTATTCCTGGCTGCCGCCTGCTTATGGAAATACCTCGAATTCCTATCGCCGTCAGTCAGCCAATCGCATCTTGATTTTAGTTTCCACCAATCAGACTCGAGTTTGCAAGCCTTGTGGAGATTCGCTTGCAAAATAATCTCAGTTTGGATATCCGCTGCGTCCACGTTTTTATCCTCCAAGGTAGCCTGGTGGGACTCAAGCTCATGAGCTGCGTGGATTTTTTGATCTGAGGGAGATGGGATTGTCTTGGCCCACAATTTGAGGCATTTTTTTAGTCTTCTGATCTTCTCCTCCCATACGTAGAAAGGTGACCCTGTGACCGGGGGGGACCACGATTTGGCAACGATCTTGAGGAATGCAGATTGATTAGCCCACAGGGGATTAAATCTGAATGGAATTGGACCCCAATTCTTGTTAGTAGTTATCTCAAGAAGGATGGGCTTGTGGTCAGATACTCCAAATGGCAATATTTTGGAAGATAAATTCAGCCCCAGCAGGAGGAAGGAGTCCTGAACCAGGAACCGGTTGAGTCTTGCAGCTATATGCCCAGGCCCTAACCTTTTGTTATTCCAAGTATACTTTCCAGAAGAAGGTTTAATGTCCATGAGATCCCACTCCAGGATGATCTTATCTACAGTTTCTCTTATGGGATCCTTGACCAAAGATCTGCCTCGTTTTTCCTCTTGACTTAGGATGACATTAAGATCACCAGCAATTATAATATTACCTTGCAAGTTACTCTTTTCCCCACGCAGGAGACTCCAGCGGGAATTTTTTTTCAGCAATAGAGTTGGGAGCGTAGATATTGAAGATGCTTACCAGGGAGTTCGAGGCTTTTTGCCTCAGCTGGGTAAGGATCCAGTGTGTGCTGTACTTGATAGCGACGGCGTCAAATTCCTTATCATTCCACAGGGTTCCAATGCCGCCAGAAGCCCCTCTTGAGCTAATTGTAGCTTTTCCTTTGTTTTTCCAAATTTTTTGACTAACCTGGAGGAATGCAGCTTCCTCCATCTTGGTCTCCTGGATCAGAAAGATGTTCAGCTGATGTAAAGAAGATAGATCTAACATAGCTTCTTCCTTGATTTTACTTCCAAGACCTCTGCAGTTCCAGGAGAGGATCCTCATTACTTACTTTTGGAGAGCATAGGCATCCCTTTCTGGGCATGCCCTTGCTGGCGGGTGTTCCTAGTAGATTTCAGAAGCTTTTCCAAGGTTAGCTGGGAGCCTTGCAGCTTATCCTTGTAGGTTGCTTGCTTCCTTATTTCTTTCCTGGATTTCCTTCCTTTTGTTTTAGACATTCTTGGAGTAGTTATTTCGATTTCCCCCTCCTCCTCTTCCCCTTCCTCCGATCCAGAGTCTTCTTCTGACTTCCCCAGGGTTTCTCCTGCAGTGACCAGTGCCATTTCTTCGTCTTGGTCCTTCAATTGTTGGGCTGATATTTCTGCTTCAGATTCCTTATTACCTTCATTGCTGGATTTCTCTCCTATTTCAATGAGATCTTCCCTGACTTCCACCATTGCTTTAGTCTTGGATACTTCTAGGGATCCTTCGAGATTAGTGATCCTTGTTTCATTGGCCCCCTCACCCTTTTTTGGATCCCTTCCGGATTGGTGTTTGGATTTAGATCTGTTCACCTTTTGCCATCCTTCCGCCTTGTCATGCTGGGTCTCAGGCTTTTTAGGACAGTTGCGGATGAAGTGCCTGTACTCATGGCAGCCTCTGCATTTGAAGGGTAGCTGTTCATAATCAAGTTTTTGGAAGTGGGACCAGTTTCCCACGGTTAACTTGATAGCTTCAGGAAGGCCAGCTTCGAGATCGACCTCAACGCAGATACGGGCACAAGCGTATTGGTGTTTTGGACTAGCCATATCTATGTAGTTCCCCAGTGCAGTCCCTATGGCTTGGAGGGATTTAGGGTTCCAGCAGTGCATAGGAAGGTTAGGCAGCCTGACCCAGACAGGCACTGCTTTTGGAGTATCAGCTTCGGGATCAAAGTCTGGAGTCCACCTGTTAAGGTAAAGACCTTGCGGCCCCATGAAGTCGGGCCCATTTCTGAAGATTAACTCTTTATCGTCCTTGGATTCGAAGTCGAAAAGGAAATAACCTCGTCCAACGGAGTAGGAAGCAACATTATTGTTGATAAGGGGCCTCCAGTTTCTTTGGACCCAGCTGTCCGTAGTTTTGGGCGAGGGCCAGAGCCCTGTGAATTGTCCGATCAGTGCTTGGTCTGCCAGAGAGAGAGCTACCCGAATGGTTTCCTCCGGAGGAAGGACAACCTCCGGCACATCTTCAAGTCTTTTGACAAATTTCGGGGAATCGCCTTTGCCGGATCTCCTATTGTGTGAGGAAATTAAACGGTCGAATTCATCCAGGCGAAGATCCGGGGATGGATCCCCGCCCACACCAGGGATCTGACTGCCCATCAAGTTAGCCCCTCAGCATTGCCAGCACAGGCTCTGACAGCAGCAGAGGGTCCCACCTGTAGAGAATGGCCGGCTTGGGCCCAGCGTGAGGCAGTCTGCAATGGCAGAGATCGCCCTCCCTTCCAGCGATCAGCCCAAGGAGAAGTCCGTTCTTTGGATCTCAGTCAATCAGCCGGTTCCTGTGTCGTGCGAGCTCCAAAATCCCGATTTGAGTTCACATTCAATGTCAATGCACATGGTTTTGTTGACATATGCATCAAAATATATTAAAATATATATTATATAAAAAATGCTCCCAAACCAAAATCTTTTGAAAATTTTGCTTTTTCGCTTGCGCTCCCGCTCCCAAGTAACCTTGCTCTTTACTAAGGATATAGATATGGATTGAGGGCTTCCTCTAGCTGTTGAATTGATTGATAAGAGAGAGGATGCCTATTTAACATTGTTAGACTCATAAATATTCCTTGACTTTTGAGAGACTAGAGCTTGGGATTTGGAAACCGAGAAGTTAAAAACGTGTACGTTGCCAAGTCTAAAGGAGGACATAGGGTTGCTAGGAAAAACCCTAGGGTCTCCACCCCTTGTGCCATCCTTAATATTGCAGACCATGTTCTAACACCCAACATAAACAAGAATGTCTTTTGCAGTCGTCTTAGAAAGAATAGGAGAATCGTTATCTTGCATACCTCGAGGAGGCTGAATGGAAGCTTGTCTACATGGATCTTCTTCAGGACCTTTGTGACTTGTTACCTTCCTAAAAAGAGTGGACAACAAGAACTTGATGAATTCCTTCCCCTTCATCAATTTTTCCCCTGGACAGAAGAGACTGCTTCTCAAACCAATTTTTTTTTACGATGCTTACAGTACTTACAGTCCCCCTAGAGATGACCAATGTCATGACAACTACTACATCTAAACGAAACCTTCCAGAAATCAAGCTTATGCGAGAACAACCAAGGACTCCACGAAATCTCAACATCCATCGACAAGCATTCTCTAAGGTTGACTTCTACTAGAAGCTTCAAAGTTCTTATCTTCTTTCATTAAAGACTTTTTCTCTAGCGCGACAAAGCAACCAATTGCATTACCTATTCCCTTTAGAATCTTCACGTTCCAAGCTCTAAAGGCAGGCTAGGAATGAGAACCCAAACTCGTTGAATAAATGTAGGTTCCTTCTTGAGATCAAAGCCCGACTTTCATTTATTTAAAACCAATATAGAGCCCCCCCACAACCAATCTCTTTTAAGAAGATGAAGTCATGAACTTGTTGTAGAAACTGTTTAGCAAGGAGAAATGTATGTGGGAGGACAGAAGAAGTTGCATAGTTGAGAAGAAAATGGTTTATGAGGGAAGACATTTATGTTTAGTGAAAGTTGATTTGCCCAAAGAGAGAGTCATTGAGAGATGCACACTTCCATTAACTGTTAGTTTTAGGTGTGAGAGAGCTTGAAGAGTTCATTGCCATAGCAAAAGTAAATGATGGTTTAGTGGAAAAAGTAAGTGTTGGTTCAAAAAAGGCCATTGCTATATTTAGCAAAGAAGATAAGATGAGATAATTTTATTAATGTCCAAAAATGACAAAAAAGTTGGTCAATTGGACTCGAAAGTAGAATTAGTTATGATAAATTATAGGAATTATAGATAAACTCTTGTAAGCTAAATTCTAAAAGGTAAAGCATAAGCTAAAGGAAGCTAAACTATTGAATAGAGGAGTAAACAAAAACATAACCCCAGGAATATAAAGATAAAGGATACAAATATAGATGTAGGAGCAAAATGAAAACCAAACTCACTCTTTACAAGTACTGTGAGTGCATAAGTGAATATTAAAAAATTGAAGTACTTTATTTATGACAAACAAAATTTAATGGTATTATTTAAATACTAGTTCCATACTTCTTAGAATTGGCCTCACATCATTTACACCATTCAGGTGAAGCAAGCAAGGACACAATCGATCTAACAAGAATGTGTTATTGACATCGTGGCAAGTATAGCTTTGTATTATAATACAGTTCCCTTCGTTGTTACAAACATGTTGTTCTTTTGAGTCATCTATAATCACTCTATTTCTAGCATTGTAACCATGGATCAAAATCTCCCAAACATTATTTAAAGGTTTGAGATACACATAAGGATTGCCAACACCATCATAATCCTCTCCGCCTTTCTAAGAACAATAATTTTTTGTTAATATAAATCTGAATTGTTCCCTTTTCAATCATGTTCCTTGAAATAATAATGGAAAAAAACACCCATGTTTTTTTTATGCCGATGTCCATATACTTACTTTTAACATACTAAATCACTTTTCAAAAACGTCCCCATATATTGGGCATATAAAATAAATCTTTGTTCTTGTTTCAATGTCTAGTTTTCTTCGCATTTTGAATTTCTTTTGTAACACATTTCTATGTATTTCATTTTGTAACACATTCCTTGAGGTTTCCACGACAAAATTTTGTGTCCTAACTTGTTTGATTCACCCCCCCTCTCAGTATTGTTGGATAAACCAACAGTTGACATGCTTTCCTCTTCTTTGCTTTATGCACAATCGTTAGCTTTGTTGTCCACCGATTGCACACCAGCAGCAGAAATCTTTCGAAAGTTGTCTCCTCACTTGAGAAAGTGGGAGAGGCGTGACCTTGGGGCCAAGCACAGAGCCAGGTACTGTCACCTACTCCTAGCTCCTTCGTTTAGGCTAACTCCTAACGAAGCCAAGGAGGGTGGTCCCTAACAAAGAGTTTCTAAGGTTCAATGTGTTTAAGTAAATTTTACGAAAGTGATGCAAATGGGTGTTTATTAGGAGTTTGTTATGATGAACGAAGATTGCAATTCTTATACCTGAAAAATAAACACAAGACAAAAAGCAATCCACGTTGCTATCACTAGATTAAAAGATGAACAATATAATGAGAGCTCGTGAAATAAGATAGCATTCACAGACAAAGATCTTACTTGAAAAAATCAAAGGACAAATGGCCCAGATCAATAATAATGCGTAAGATTTTAAAACAGACCAGTGCCTTATGGAGTCAAATGTCTGAGATGCTTGGGAATACTGAAAATACAAGTCTCAAAATAGTGCTAGTGAAAGTGTTTTGCGATTGTTTTTGGTTTATTTTAAAGTGTTTTAGTGGTCTTGTTTATTATGGCTCATCAAAAGTTATCAAAAGACCAACTGGGAAAGCGTTCCAAGTTATTTTGTTCGAGACATGTAGGCCCGTCCAGTATCCCAGGCTGGTATCCTGCGAATTGACCAGCTAGCCGAGACTCTAAGATAACGGGGAGTTCCGATGCCTTTACTAAGAATGACTTTGAATACTTTCGGCAACGCCGGTGCGTTGGTTATGGGAGTAAAATTTTATTACGTTGTTACTCGAGAGATTATCAAATCCGCTCACCGTTCTGATTACGAGCCCAACTATGAAAGTCGGCAGAGCAAACTAGGTGAGGGATAACAATGAAGTAAATTAATTAAGGGGAAAATGTGAGTTGCAAATTTTATTAGAACACAAATTAAACTCTCCGACTGAGAGCGCTCTTGACTTTGTCTTGTGACAAAAGTTCAAGAGTCTTAGTTACTCTATATGCCTAAATGCAAGGATGATGCAAGACTATTGTGCTTTCCGATAGAGAGTGCTCTTGACTTGGATTTCGGCAAGTTCAAGAGACTTAGATTTAAATTTACAAGTTAAAGAGCAAAAATGCATGAATTAAAGAATAACCACAAACCCTCCGACATAGAGCACTCTTGATCCACTTGACGGTGAGATTCAAGAGATTTTAGTTCTTTTTTACTTTTGCAATTTATATTAAATGAAAGAAAGCTCTAAAATAAAGTTAAGCAAAAACAAGAAGCTTTTTTCTTTTGACTTTTATGAAAGCAAAAAAAACAAACTTTTCCAGAATTTGAAACTGACCTTTCCTATTCTATTCTAACCAATTATTCTACAAGCATAAAACAAAGCAAATTGCAAACATGAAAAACAGACGATACAGGTTTCCCCCAAATGGGGGAAGTGGGGTGTGGGAGCCTTTATTCCACTTGCTCTTTATTAATTTTTACCATGCCTTCGATGTTGGGATTCTTTTCTGATCTTGAAAGGCCTTCAATGCAATCCGGAGAAAGGGGGATGAAGAAGGGGGAATGAAGAGTGTTTTTTGGAGCTTGAAACTTCAAATTTTCGTCAGCACTTCTGCTTAACCTGTCATGAAAAGTGAAAAACCAGCGAGCTACTTTCTTGTAAAACAGTGTGGATTAGACAATAAAATACACTAAAATTTACAGTTAGTACTTGTGCAAAGATAGAGTTTTTTTATGCTACTTCAAGTACTAAAACTAAGCAAAGCTAGATCTAAACTTTTGTGAGATAAACTTTTTAGCAAAGGATGCTTTTAGATCTATATAACAAGAGATAGAAAAGATAAGATTTAACACTTAGATCTACTTGTTATGAAACAAAACTAAAGTAACCGGAAAGCAAGAATTTTCTTTTTAAGTTTGAGGATGGATAAGAAAAACTTCAAGCCCAAGCTTGAGTAAATTTGAGCGTGGAGGGAACTTGTGGGACAAGAAACATTATAAAAATTATATTTGAAGAGAGATAAGATGCAACTGAGCTCCGATCTCTACTTCATGTCGGGTGATTTGCAAAACTAAAATACCCTTCAAGCAAGTGATTAGATCTAGTATGTATAAACCAAACAAGAATTGAAAAGCATGAGTACAACTGAATACAATATGCAATTCTTAGATCGTGTATAGCTACACATAAGCAATCAAGTTGAAACTTCAAATGCCTACTCTATGGATTAGATTATAACCTTTTAAGCTAGATAACACAACATGCATGAATAATAAAATAACTACACAGATATCACCTTGGTTATAAGCCAAATATTCACCATGAAAGTTCTTGCACCATCAAATTGTCCTCCAAAGACTCAACTTTATTCATAACATAGATAAGAAATTACAATCATACGGGCATAGGTCCTCTGCAAATCCATCCACCTTGTAGAGCTAAAAAGAGCCTCTACTTATACAAAATATGAAGGCTAAAACCCTAAAACCAAACTCCATGAAAAGAGGGCACAATCCCCATGATTTAGCAACTCAACACAATGATGTGAAGTCCAAACCTAGGTTAAGGTAGGCGTGAGTGAGGGGTGGCCTCCACCTAGGTAAGGCGCCCCCACTCCCAACCCTAAACCCAACCTTCCATCAAATAGGAGCTCTCCACGTGTGCTAGCGTGAGCATAAGGGAGAAAACGTGACGTTTGAAGGAGACATGTGAGAGCTTTGAAGTAGATGCAAGTGAGTGTGATGGGAGCCAAACCCTTAGGGTTAGCACAAATTATGGAAGGCACTAAACTCTCTACCTCGAACACAACACCAAACGAATAACCACTCTCTAACTCATTAAATTCGTGAGCTAGAGGAAGAGCTCCCAACCTTAAACCCAACCTTCCATCAAATAGGAGCTCTCCACATGTGCTAGCGTGAGCATAAGGGAGAAAACGTGACGTTTGAAGGAGACATGTGAGAGCTTTGAAGTAGATGCAAGTGAGTGTGATGGGAGCCAAACCCTTAAGGTTAGCACAAATTATGGAAGGCACTCAACTCTCTACCTCGAACACAACACCAAACTAATAACCACTCTCCAACTCATCAAATTCGTGAGCTAGAGGAAGAGGGTGGATTTCTCAACTGAAGGTGTCTTGAATGCTCTTCGATTGTTGACTGAATAGACTTGGTGCCGAGTTGAATCATCATAAATGCCCATTGCCATGTCATTTAGCCTTTAATTTTATCCAATTTGGTTTATTTTGGAGAGATTTGGATTATCTCCAAAATATTCATTTTAAATATTTTAATTAATAATTTCTCTGTAAATGACTTTGTTTGAGAAATTATTAATTATGAGGCTGAATGAGCATCCAGAACTTAGGGATAGCTGGCCAGGTGGTCATGAATGATTTTTGGCTTAAGGTTAGAGCCTTCAATCACTGAATTCAGACCCCGGATGACTGACATAATACAATTTGAAATTTTTCCATTTAAACTATGGAAAAATTTATTTAAAAATAAAAAAATAAAAAACCCAAATCCAACGCGTTTAGTAAAAATTTTTCAAAATTTTTCTGAGGGTCCTAGTGACTTAAGACATGACCATAGTCTATTCTAATAATGTCTAGTAGGTTTATACACTTCAGTTGGGCTCTAATAACCCCCCCAAGGCCCAGAATTCAAAATCGGGCATTCCAGCTTTGGAGGAAGCGGGAGAAATCCTCGTCGATTATACTCGGCTATAGGCAAAGCATAATTGACAAGGGAAAAAACTCCCTAGAATACCTTAGTTGAAATTCTACGTCTTAGGAGACCGAACCACTCAAAAACCCTACTAGCACACTTTATTACAAACCTCGCGGGGCCATGGTCATTATTACTGAAAACAAAAACTGACTAGCCAAAACTGGCTAGGCACAGAGGGCGGATCATCTGATACACTGGAACACAAACATTCATCATGTTTGTCAAATGGCGGCTCCTCAGCTAATCCAACTATGGTACAAATAAGTTGGCAACAAGCTCAATGTTTGAAGTTTGAGAAGTAGCATTAACAAGCTAATCATGTCTTCTTTTAATCCTATTAGTGTCTTCATACTCACTCTCATACTTCCTCTTCTCTACTGGGTCAACTATTTTTTGGCAATAATCCACACCCTTTCTTGAATCTTGAAAAAAAAGTGCTTTCACTCTTGGGTAAGACTGCTTATAAAGGTTTATTACACAAATTGCATCACCATTCTCATGAGCCACCACTGGGAATTTTTGCAATCTTTGTAACATGCTTCCAAAGAGAATAGTAGGTCAATCCTCTTATTGGCCTTAGGCACTAGAGGAAGAGTGGTAGCTTGCTTGAAAGCCATTAAAAAAAAAGATCGCCAATAAATAAAATGCAAAATGAAAGCATAAACCCTAAATACTAGAAAAAAGCTTCAAACAAGCTTTTTGCTCACCTAAACACACAAGAAATTGGTTGAGGAGTTACAAGGAATGTGTTACAACATGAATTTTTTGAGGAGTTTGTTGTACAACTTGCGAATGGGTGAAGGAAAACTAGTTGTAAATCGCCTCACTGAACTCAAAAGCTTGAGAGATCAATTGATTGCATTGGGTGATAAAATAGAACATGTGGATTTAATCACTATTGTGCTCAATAGTTTGCCTTAGTACTTCAAAGTATTTTTTACAGTTCGAGTTTATCATCTAGAACTAAAGAAATGACATTTGATGATTTCATAGGATTACTTTTGCAATGGGAAAAGTGTTGATTTTTCTTAAGCAGCATCAAGAGCCATTCTTTTGGAAAATGGGGACATGTGGTCAAGGACCAGGATGTGGAACCAGTCCAGCACCCGGGGAACTCAGCCTTGAGTTGAGTAGCCATTTTGTTGAATGGAGACATCTAGTCAATGACCAGGGTGTGGAACTAATCCAACACTGGGGGAACTCAGCCTAGAGCTGAGTTGCCATTCTTTGAATGGTGGCCCCTGGTTAGTTACCAAGAAGATGAACCAGTATAGAACTGGGAGACTCAGCCTAGGGCTGAGAGCCATTCTCCGGGAGAATGGAGGTGCTTGGTCAGTTACCAAGTATTTGACCTTGGGTCAAATTATGCAGCCTAGGGCTGAGGCACCTGGTCAGTTACGAGGACATCACTATAAGTCCTAGACCGGGTCTGGGCATGTGAGGCACTCCTACCCTCGATCTGTGGGTTTCGTGACCTTCTCCAAGGATTAGCTACCCTTGGTTAAGACACTTAGTACCCGATCTTGGTGGCACAAGGAGTGTGAGATAAAAGCATTAGTACTTATCCCTATTTATGATGATGTACTTTGAGTGGGTATGAAGGACCCCTATGACCTCTTGTTTTGACCATAGGACACTTAAAAAAGTCTAAAGGTAAAAGTAAAAAATACATAAGGACTATTGGACCACTAAGGAGTCAAAGTGAAAATGCAGAGAGACCTTTAGTACCACTAAAGGTAAAAGTCAAAAGGTAAAAGAATAAAATCACATTGTTTTATTCTTTTGAGTTTTGGTCTACTTCCAAGTGACAAAAAGGCTATAAAAGAAGTTAAAACTCCAATTCATTTGAACATACATTTTTTGTTATCATCGTTCAAGTGCTCCTAGATGATTTTCACTGGAAGAGAGAGTTTTTGGTTTATGCCCTAGCATGGAGGCTTGATCTAGCTAGGGCTTCTTCATACTTCTGCTACAACCCAACCCTAAGCAGCTAGGGCATCATCTTCAACAACTGTCATCCTCTTTCATTCACAAGCAGTAGAAGGACACAACTAGGGCATCACCCTAGGGTTTACTCTTATTTACGGGCAGCCTCAGATTCACTTCGGGCAACACTGTTCTCTCACGGGTATCATCTCCGGGCAGATAGAACAGTCACAAGCAACCCTAATCTGCCCTCAGAGTTTACAGGCAAGCCTCGGGTAGCAGGAACGGGGTTTGGGCAGCCACACAGAAGCTTTGGCAACCTTCCCTACTTCATGGGCAGGTAGATCCCCTCCACGGGCAGCAGTACTGTTGTTTGGGCAGGCTCGGGTAGACCTCGACATGGCTCGGGCACAAGAACAGAAGATCCGGGCAGACTGTTTAAGATCTGGGTAGGCAGTTGAAGATCTGGGCAACAAATAAACATGTTTGGGCAGCTCCGGGCAATAGGAAATCAGTCTTCAGCAGCAAGAATATTAATCCAGGCAGCAGAGGAGGTTGATCCGGGCAACAAGTCTGTGATCCGGGCAGCTACAGAAATCTCGGAAGCCCTCTGTTGATTTTCGGGCAGCAAAAGAAAATTTGAGCAGGGACCCTAATTTGCATTTTTTGTAAAATTTTGTCTTTGTGACAAATGTTGGTCAAATTCAGTCAAAGGTGAAAATTGTTCAGCTTGCTAGGGTTTGAAAGAATTATTGAAGAACATTCATCTCATAATTCTGAGATTGAAGAACTCAAGTCATCTCATTTAAGGGATGAATTACTAATGCTTTTGGGGTTTTTGTCCTTTAAAGGTTTCCTCGTGAAAAACATCTTGTGTTCATGTGTGTGATGTTTTGGTTTATCTACTGCACTGGTTATTGTTATCTATGTTACAGTCTGCAAAATTAAAGAATACATGCTAATGCTAAAATTCAACAAAAAGAGGAAAAACTCTACATTAGGTAATGAAATTGTATTAATGCCCATAAATGACCAAAAGTAGGTCAATGGGATTGGAAAGTACAACTTGCCAAAATGAGAGAGGAAAGTGCAAAAAGTAATTTCTGCGAGAATACAAATGCTTGTTGCAAAGTTAACTCTGAAGGTCCTCTTTATATTTTTGGTGTGTTGTGATAAAGAGGACTTGGAATTTGTCTTTTGTATATTTATGTATATAAGTGAGTTATATATAAATAAAAATGATGTTTTGTACTTTATAGAATGGGTATCACTTAAAGTTTATTTAATAATTAAAGTGAGTTTATTATTAAATGTGGGTGCATTAAGTGTGAACCCTTGATTTTGTCAATGGATCTCAACCATAGATTAGGTCGTTAGATAATTAGTTACAATTTTTAAAGTATAAAACAATGGAGAAAGGACAAGTTAAAAAGACCACTAATGAAGCGAGAGAGAGAGAGAAGATTGAGAAAGAGAGAGAGAAGGAATACCCTAGAGTGGGCACAAATCCCAATGCAAGGAGCAACACAGAAATCGAGGCAGTCTACATTAATCCGTACAACAACAGTCTGAGCAGTCCGTATAGGCACGTGTGAGCGCATAAATCGAGGCAAGGTACATCAGACTGACAAGCCATACAATTGCATTTAATTGTAGGCACGTGTGTCACGGTTTTCGAGACAGGGTACAACAAAAAGTACAGTTCTGTAGAACACGTGTGAAGGCCGTACATCAGACCGTACAACTGTTAAAGGCACAAAAATTGAGGTATTTTCGCTGTTGTTCCAGTTTGGGCATTTTTGTCAGTAAGGGTTGAAGGAATAATTTCATGTGTTGTTGGAAATATTTCTGAGTATTCTTCTTTAATGGAAATTTTCTCTTTCTAGGGTTTTCCCTAGGAGTTGGGGTTTTGCTTGGTCCTTGTCCAAAATTTATGTGTTTTCATGTGTGAATGTTTACTTCAGTATTGAGAAGATCTTGAATATGGTGGTTTGTATTTCAAATTTAAGAGTTAAATTTTTACTCATAAACTCTAGTCATTCAAGTGTTTGACAGAATGTGTGAATGAAATATTCATGTTAATGTCATTGATTTTCTTCAATGATAACCTAGAGTTATAAGAGCAAAAAGATAATCCTACATATCGTTGGGATCCAACGATAAGTATAATCTCAAATTGTAAGTAAGAAGAAGAGTCAATCGTTGAGCCAAGAATGACAATTTCTGCCACAAGAGTCTATTTGACATTGTCCCCAGGAGAATGGCTTGGATTTATGGGTCCCTGAGAATGGTTGTGAATATTTAATTGATATTATTTATTATAAATAAATAAACTATTAGTTACTAAGGTGAGAGGGCGTAACCCTTCACTATGCATGCTCAAGCCTTATAAAGACGAGCCTCATTGTAATATTTTACCATCATCTATCAATATATTATTATTTTTATCCTTAATCATGGAAGACAAACTCGCTTCTTAACTGTCCAACCGGATATGGTTGCACCATTTGGTATCAGAGCAGATTCGCTCCTCCGGCACTAAGCTCGGATTCGGCTCATCCACTTACTTTCACCCATCACTCATGCTTCATTCTTCATTTCTCTCACACATCCTCCCTCTCGCTGCTTGCTGATCCACTCAGCTTCCCTGTACAACCCCCTCCACTTTCCTACGGGTTGTCTTCACTTCGTGCAGCTCCACTCGTGCTCCTTCCCCCATCTTTAGCGCAATTCTTCACTTCCACTCCCTCATCACCCTCCATCACTGCGATAGTCTCCCACACAGACCCACGCCCACGCGCCTAGCTACACATTCCCTCGCACTCCTACGCAGCTGAAAATCCATGCTCCTCTTTATGCTTCTCCCTTCCCTAGTCTGCACGCTCTCCAAGATCCGCCACCATCTCTACTCTGTCCTTCCACGCTCCCCCCAACTACCTGCACCCAACGACCTACTCCATCGCATCCCCCAGTTCTCTCATTGTCTTGTCTCCCATGCTCTTAGCCTGTGCTACCTCCTCTCGCTCAGCGTTCACACGTTGACCTCTACACACACCTCCATCCTGCCCTTCTCTTCAACCACGCGCTCTTATTTCTACGTTTCTCTTCACCAACCCACACATCCTTCCCACGCTACAACCTTCCTTTCCACTCCAGCCCATCCTACCCAGCTTCCTCCCATCGCAACTTTCCCTCTGTTGCTCCATCTCTCCTCGCCTCCGGCCTTTTGCGCTTCCATTCCCTCTTGCATAAACAAATTTTAATAAAAATTTAAATATTATATATAAAAATATTATAATATTTATTTTATTAAATAAAAATTTGTTACCCAACTTTATAATTAATATATATATATATATATATATGATATAATAATTTTTTATTATATATTTTTATTTATTTAATTATTTATTTTTCCCCTTCACTCCATAAGCCAAAATAGCGTCCAAATACACACCTCCACATACAAGGACCAAGACCATGGCTGAATTAAAAGACCAAATCAAAAAATTGGAGAAGGACATCAATGCCCTCGTCGCTAACCAAAAAAGCTTGAAGGAAGAGATAAAAAATAACAATACAATGCTTAAGAAAGAAATCGAAGACAAAATTGTTATGGTACTAGAAAGAAGGTTAGATGAAAAATTGGACATCATGAACGAGAAACAAAAAGACTTGGATGACAAAATGAGTACCATGACTCAAAACATAAACACCATAACACAGAATTTGAGCACCATGACGCAAAACCATAATACATTAATGGAGGTGTTACAAAAACTAATGCCTAGTATAGACCATGTCATCAGTCTAGACATGTTAGATGCCTCATTTCATGTTTCCACACAGGAAACACTCCCCAAGAATCAAGAAGATTTGCAAAAAGAAATAAAGATTAACAATGGGATGCTTAAACTAGAGATAGAAACAAAAGTACTGCCAGATATGGAGGCACGATTAAACATCAAAATATACGCTATCAGTAACATAGTAGAGAATGAAAAGGCTAAAAATCACCGCAAACAACGAAGCAGTTCAAATATGTCAGTTGCATCGTCCAATAGCTCCGAGCCACCATCAAACCGTAAAGCAAAAGACAACCAATATCATCCTTACATAGTGTACCCACCTAAGGCAAAAATAGAGTTGTCGAAATACAATGGAAGTGAAGACAAATGCGTTGCCTGGTTAAACAAAGCAGAAGAATACTTCGACATTTACAATATTCAATCTGACGAGGAGAAGGTGAAATATGCGTCAATGCATATGGAAGGGTACGCCTATAATTGGTACCTATGGTGGAAGAGAGACAATTGTTCCTACACCTGGAACTTGTTCAAAAATAAATTTTTAATAGGTTTCAAGGAATCATAGAGGATGGATTTTTCACTATACTTACCAGATTACAACAGGTCAGAAGCGTTGAGGAATTCACACATCAGTGGGAATCCCTATCGACATGAGTATTTGGGTTCTTTGACAAACAAAGACTCGAAACCTATTTAGGGGTTCTTAAACCATACCTCCAAAAAGAATTAAAGATGCATGACATACCTAACGTAGAAGTGGCAAGACATAAAGCAAAAGCCGCAGAACGCAAATTGGAAGGAATAAAAACAAGAGGCGATAACCATTATCGACAAGAAAAAGAGACACAATGTAGATATTGTGAAAATAATTGGTCACCAGGTCATCAATGCCACAAACCTTAATCATATGCCTATGAAATTGAAAATAGGTCGAAAACATCTAACAATTACTTTGATAATAAAAAATGAAGAAAAGCATATGTCGTCGATGCGGTGACGACTGGACCCCAGGCCATAAATGTAGGAACAATCAGACAATATAGTGCAGAATCATCAATGGAAAGGAAGTGCAAGTCTCTGCAAAAGAATTCTTGTCTGATTCTAATACCGACACAGAATCATAATGAAGGACGACATTAGAAAAATCAAGCTTTGAGGACAAAGTTTTCCCAAGGGGAAGGCAATGTTGTGAATATTTAAATGATATTATTAATTATAAATAAATAAACTATTAGTTACTATGGTGAAAGGGCGTAACCCTTCACTATGCATGCTCAAGCCTTATAATGGCAAGCCTCATTGTAGTATTTTACGATCATCTATCATATATTATTAGTTTTATCCTTAATCATGGAAGACAGACTTGCTTCTTAACTGTCCAACTGAATACAGTTGCACCATTTTCCCCAGGAGTTGGGGTTTTGCCGGTCTTTGACGAAAATTTCTGTGTTTTCATGTGTGAATGTTTACTTCAGTATTGAGAAGATCTTGAATATGGTGGTATGTATTTCAAAGTTAAGAGTTAAATTTTTAATTATAAACCCTAGTCATTCTAGTGTTTGACAGAATGTGTGAATGAAATATTAATGTTAATGTCGTTGATTTTCTTTAATGATAACCTAGAGTTATAAGAACAAGAAGATAATCTTACATATCGTTGGAATCCAATGAGTACAATCTCAAACTGTAAGTAAGAAGAAGAGTCAATTGTTGCGGTCCTTAGAGCCAAGAATGACAATTTTTGCCACAAGAGTCTATTTGACACCCTCCCCAGGAGAATGGCTTGGATTTATGGGTCCTTAAGAAGTGATATGTGGAGGCCACTGTATGTTTTTGCTTGGGTTGGGAGAAGAAGTTGGAGTTGAGGTTGGGACATTAAGGAGAATGAGCTTACCTCAAAGCATAAGATAAGATAATTTTATGAATGTTTGACTAATGACCACAAAAGTAGGTGAACAAGATTGTTGAGTACAATGATGTCTTTACAAAGGAGCACCAAAAGGTCTCCTATAAAAGGCAAGACACATAAAGTAAATTAAAGCAAAATAAAGTAGCGTGTGAAATCTTTGCTAGAACATGAAAAACCCTAGACCTCGACCATGGGAAACTGTGTGAAGATTGATATGTACATGAGGAAGAGATCCAAGATTAAGAGAACTCAAAAGTAATGAGGTGGGTCTATCATGGAATAGATCCATCTCTCCTAACATTCGAGGTTGAATGAAGGCAACTCAAAATAGAATGGTGTGCAGAGGATGATTCGATGGATAGTTTGGACTGCCTATTGCGCTGCTGTTTGTTGGACTAAGCTTGTCGCTGAGGCTCGAGGGATCTCATTTTCCTCTGATAAAGGGATTTGGTTTGGTCATGTTACCGGGATCTTGAGGGATGGAGGAAAGTCCCATGGGTCCACTTTAATATGGAGTTTGATACTGTGTTGATCTCGATTTATCTCTTAGTGGCCCTCTCGAGGGTAGCACCTTGCAAAAGGAAGTGATCCGTTGGTAGGGTTTGGTTTAGTAGGAGGCTGAAGAAAGTGACTTGAAGCTCGAAGGCCTCTTGCATGTATATGACCAAGAATCTTTGATCAGAGTATTTGAAGAAGCTGTTGAGGGTCTGGGTCCCCCTTAACCGCCCGCAAATCTTTAAGTAGATGGGGCAATGGAAGATGAAGTGCTCCTCAGTCTCCATCTCTTGACGGTGACAATTGGCAAATGTTGTTAGCCTGTGCAACCTGTGTTAAAGAATGTAACTTTGGAAGATATTCTATTGTATTTTTATTGTACCTTTATTATTCCTCCTTTCAAAGATGTTATTCCTCCGCTCGAAGATGTCATTGATGTACTTAGTTATGTAAAAGTCATGACGTAAAACCTTTGTTGTAAGTCGGGTCAATAGTACCCACAAAAGTATTTTATAAATGTATTTTGAGTCTTCAGTCAATAGTACCCACAAAAGTATTTTATAAATGTTATTTTGAGTCTTTCGAGGTAGGTCGACCCTAATGAAAGGACTAGGCCGACCTAGTTAGGTAATTAGGTCACTCACTTGATGAGTAATAGGTGATGCACCTCCCGCATTTAGACACATCTCACACAAAGTGCGCAAGAGAGAGAGTGAGGAGGTTCACTGGAGAGAGGAAGTTATTGGTCTTATTCTTTGGGTTTTTCACTGTACTTGGTTGAATTCTATATTAAGGATTTTTTGTTGGGTTTTTTCCCCCAAGAGGGTTTCCTAGGATAAATCTCTGTGTTCTTTTGTCTTGTTGTGCTTGTCTTTCTTTTAGTGATCCTATTGCATATGGTTATGATGTTATGATGCTAAATGTCTAAAGTTCTTGTATAACCATTAAAATCTTAACAGTCTGGTGATCTATCTTGACCCTAAGTCTATGTGAACTAACGTGGAACTGGCACAAATGAATACAAAGAGAGTGCACTCATTGGTGAGAAGTGTATGGGGGTTGGATAATGAGCCCATCCCTCACCTCCATGAAGTGATTTGCATAAAAGGCCATCTTTGGAGGTAACCCACCATGGGGGTTGGTCCAAGTGACCTACACAAACTACCTGTAAATGTTGCCTCCAATGATCTTGTTCAACTCCTATTGAGTAGATAAGAGGTGCCCATGTGCATTCTGGGAGTATTTGAAAGGAGGAAGACGGTCCATCAAAATAGCAATAAAACCCAAAAGAGCTAAGACCGATGCAAACCAACACCAAGTGCGGTTAGGACTAGATAAAACAATTTCTGATGATTTATAGGCCAGGTATGGATACCGGTCGTGATCCTTTGCCGAGTCGGAAAAACTCCAAAGACTATGAAGACGTGAAACAAGGAGGAAAATAGTCTTAAGGCAAAAGGGTCGGGCCTCGAACTCTACTAGAATTATGTACTGGGGTACTATTTGCTTGGATACGATGATGTGTCTCTATTGAAGGGTCTGCACTCTCTCGGTAGAAGCCCAATTGACCTTAAGCAGATCGGGTCCCCAAATCTTGAGCCATTGATGGCCGAACAAGATTATCAATGAGACATTTTGGATGGGATCTATCGAAATGGTGCCAAAAGCACTATCCCTCGTGTACAATTATGGAATTGTACCCTTTGTTGATACATGGATGAAGAGGAGGTCTCATACTTAAGCGAGGCCTTGAAAATTATACTCCCAAATATGTGTAGGTGATGGTGATCTCAATCTCCTTTCTTCTGAAAAAGAATTTATGGTCCACAAAAATGTTGTTCGACCCATTGAAGTTCATAACCTTGGTTTTACCTAGGTTGACTTTCAACTGTCGAAGATCACATAAGTGTGCAAGAGCGTCAAGTCGTCTTTGTAAGACCTCTCGGGTTGAGGCCAGGAAGACTACATCATCAACGAACAATAAGATAGATATTAGGACCTGGTGGAGGTGGCACCCATCGCCATCCTGGATATGGTCATGTGAAAAGGACTCTAACTCATTAGTGTATTTACTAAAAAAGGTGGGGGATAAGGGGCACCCCTGTTTGACCCCAATGATACCCTTGATGAAATCAAATATCCTATGCATAATACGAAGACGACCAAGGATCAACTCATAAGGACGCATGATGGAGATAAGAAGTGTCTTAGAGATGTCGATGCCTTTAAGCTTCTATAATAAGGTCTTGTAGGGGATAGAGTCGAATGCATTTCGAAAGTCTACAAAACAACATAAGACTTTCGAATAGCGGTGCCATGTTTCCTTGATGATGGGCGAAGGGTGAGGATGTGGTCAGTGGTCTAGTGTGTGAGCTGAAAACTTGCTTGCCCCATAGCTTTGAGGAGTTTTCTCTCAAGCTCATGAGAAAGCATCAAATAAATAATCGTACCATATAGGTTGGAGAATGTGTGGCCCACCATGACCGTTCTGTAGTTATTAGGGTTTGCATTGGGCCTTGATTTATGGATCGAGTGAATGGTGTGATATGGCCTTGTGTGAGGTAAACCTGTATGGACATGGTTAAACCAGTCGAAAAGGTGACTATACAGGGCATGGAGGTTGTGCTTGAAGAACTTTGCCTCAAACACTTCCTCATCTATAGCTTTGCTTGTGTTCATTACCCAAACTGCCTCTTGGATGGCCTAATCAGAGAACAAGTGGTAAGAGGGGGGGAGTGGTCACAAGGATTGAGTGTTGTAGGGGGACATCATAAAGAGCAGAGGTGTGTGTGAACATGGAAATGGGGTCAAGATCATGTGGTAGGGAAGAGTGGTGGGGAGAGATGGCGCGCCATAAGTTTTTTGGGGAATGATAAGGGAGGCCCACAAGTCATGCTGCTTCTGTGAGATGAAGAGTTGTTTCCTATGGTGGAGGAGGTGACAAGAAGAGGTTTTTAAGCTGAGATAAGAACTGTCGTTATGGGAGAAGGCATGTTGAAGTTGGCTATCGAGAACTTTGCAATTTGTGTCATATTATCGGTTCACGGGCCATGAGCCAGGATTTGGGGAATGGAAAGTGGAACAAGTGACATGGGGGTAGGATTGGAGGGTGTCTTCTCGAATGGCGGTCGAGAGGCACTTGTATTTGGTGGATGCAGAGTTGAAATCAAAATTTGGAGTTTGAGGGTAGAATCCGGTGGAGGTGGGAAGAAAAGGAATCAGGGTCTTTGTTGTCAAAGAGGATGGTGGTAAAGTTGGAGGAGTTCAGGGAGGACTGGGGTCAATTTGGAGGGACAACGAGAGGAGGGCTTGGTCTCCTAAGGGAATGGGAGTAATTGATAAATGGTGCACGAAGGGGAGTAGATCCTGGTTGGTTAAGACATAAACAACCATGCTCGCCCCACCCGCAACGCGGAAACAAATGAAGTTTTGGAGGTAGGGAAGTAGAGAAGGTCATTGAAGATCAACAATACGTGAGATTCCCCTATGTTGAATTTTTACCAAGGAAGTGTTTGTTCACTCATGCCTTGGGGTGGACAAGAGCACTTTAATAAGTGGTCCGTAGCCTAATTAAAAAGGTGAGAATTACTTTTTATAAAGTGACCTTTTTAATGTGAGTTTGAGTTTATATTTTAAAAGTGACTTTATGATTATTAATGTGGGTGTGCATTAAATTCTCATTTTAATAATTAAAGTGAATTTAAATGTGGAAATGAGATGGGCCCTAGATCTCATTTTGTTGGCTTTTAATCTAAGCCATTGATCTCAAGGTGGAAGTTATTGAAACATAAAGGGCTTGGGAAAGGCAAAGAGAGATCATTGTTCACTTTCACAAGAGAGAATTTTGAGAGAGGAGGAGCATGAGAAATTTCAGAGAGTAAACCCTTGCAAAAATTTCCAAATTCAAGAAGAGGAGAAAGGGCACAAATTTCGAGGAGATTGTACCAGCTGATTGGCATGATTCCCAAGGTGATTGTACTAGCTGATTGGCACGATTCCCAAGGTGATTGTACAACATTTATTGCAGCGACCGTACAACATAAAATGTGTTAAGATTAAATATGCTAAGATAGATAACATTAGTATTCAATTCAATTTCACAACAATAGCATACATGATCGCTGAAAGAAACACAATCACAAGATAGACAGATTTATTCTGGGAAACCCTCTAGGGGAAGAAAACCCAACAAAACTTCCTCAATATAGATGAACAAAAGTACAAACAATTGCTCCTTCTCCTTGCAGATATCTCTCTCTCTCTCTCCTATGCGAATTACACAAGTGAGTGTGTGTCCAAATGAGGACCACATCACTCCTATTTATACTTTATCTTCCACTTGACTTCTTCACTAACTAGGTTGGCCCCAACAAACTTAACTGGGTCGACTTACCTAGGAAGGCTCAAAACAATATAATATTACTTTATGGAGAGTTCTATCCACTTGACTTACAAGGGAGGTTTTACCTCACGACTCTATGATGACCAAATACAATAATAACATCTCGACGGAGGAATAAAACATCTCCGAATAAATTACAATAATAAAATACAATAGAATATTCTTCGAAGTTACAATATTTCAACAAAATGCAGGTTGTACAGTTCGTACAAGCACAAATTTCGAGGTAGCTGTACAACACAATTTTCAAGGTGAGCATGCACGGATTTTGAGGGGACTGTACAACACTGAAATCGAAGGCCGTACAACATTAATTGCAGTCCCTACATAAGGCAGATTTAGCACAGACTTCAAGGTCCGTCCAACTGCACGTGTGGGGCTGTACAACATGAATTTCGATGCATCCGTACAACAGGCTTTGTCAGTGATTCACACAGATTTCGAGAAGGGAGATAAGTACTGCTATTTCATATTGTAAAGTTTGCCTGAAGAAATAAAATCTCTCTTTGAAGTACAGGTTTTTCCTTAAGGGTTTTTTCCTAGGTCAATTTGACCAAAAATTTGAGTGTTTATTTTCATGTGTGTGGCTGATTTAAAATTTTTGAGTATGAAATTAGGGTTGCTATAATTTTTAGAATCCAAAAGAAGAAAAGAAATCTCATGTGTATTATGTTTTTTAGTTAAAATTTTTAATTTTTAATGCACATGCAATGATGGGGTTTGGGCATTAAACCATATGCTGAACTGAAACTGAAACTGGGTTTGGGTTCTTGAAAAGTTTTCATGGTATCAGAGCATGATTGAAGGCTAAAAATGACACAGAAATAAATTTTAGACTTGGAGAAATAAGGGAAATCAGGGTTGTTGAGAAGAACAGGTTCTTGAACACTTTTGCATTGATGGCTACTAGACTTAGGCTTGAGGACAGGTTGGATAGGGTAGTTAATTTTAGCCCATGGAAGGCTAGGATTGTACTCATATTGCAGGAGAATGAATTATGGGAAATAGTTAATTATACAACAGCTCATCTTGTCACTATTCCTACAGTTGCAGCTGATAAGGCCGCCTTTGATATACTGGACATTCAAGAAAAAAGAATCTTACTTGATGCCATTAAAGACCATATCATACCACATATTTCTGGGAAAGACTATGCTCATTAGATGTGGACTGCATTGACCAACCTTTACCAAAGTTCCAATGAAAATCGAAAAATGGTGTTACGGGAGAAACTAAAGAGCATTAGGATGAACAAGGGGGAGAACATGGTCTCCTGCCTTACTAGGATTACACAGGTTCGATATGAGCTTGGAGCAGTGGGAGAGAGGGTGTTGGATGCAGAGTTGGTTCGTACAGCATTGAATGGCGTGACAAAGCCATGGTTTGTTTTTGTTGAGTCAGTTGTCGCTCGTGAGCACATGACGACATGGGATTGTCTTTGGGATGATTTCATATAGGAGGAGACCCGCAGGGGATATGTACATCTCACAACAAGGATGATGAGGAGAATGTGCTGGAGTTTATTCATTCAGACTTATGTGGTCCTATGTCTTCTGCCTCGTTGATAGGTTTTGAGTATTACATTACTTTCACCGATGACTTTTCCAGGAAGACTTGGATCTACTTTTTGAGAAGCAAGAAGTCCATGGAGGTCTTGCTTCAGTTCCAAGAGTTCAAAGCTCTTATGGAGAACTAGACAGGAAAGAACTTAAGAAGATCAAGGTACTTAGATCAAATAATGGGGGTGAGTATACTTCCCATTCTTTTGATGAGTTTTTTTTAGACAATAGGCAGTTGACCGTTCCTTACACTCCACAACAGAATGGAGTGGCTGAAAGGAAGAACCATGCGAGAATGGGTGCATCTTGAGCCATGTTGCATTATCAGAGTCTTCCTTTCTTTCTATGGGCAGAGGTCTGTAGTAAAGTTGTTTTCGTGCAGAACAAGAGTCCGCACCGTGCCTTGTGGTGCAAAACTCCAGAGGAGATGTTCACCGAGAAGAAGCCTGAGATAGGTCACTTTCGCATATTCAGATGCCTTACATACTCACATGTCCCTTCTGAAAAGAGGACAAAGTTGGAGGCTACTAGAGAGAGGGGTATTTTTGTTGGATATGATGAGGTCTCGAAGGCTTATCGGATATACCTTCCTACACAGAGGAAAGTTGTAGTGAGGAGAGAAGTGAGATTTGAGGAGGAGCGAGCCTTCAGGATATCTCAAGATTTTGAGATAGAGGAGCAACATGTTACTCCACAGGCAACAACATCTCAGAGTTCAGCGAGTTAGGGCACAAGGTCACAGGTCTGAGTGGTGACTGGGTCACAGGTTCATCAGTTTCAGGGATCGAGTCAATAAGGACGTTTGGTACAGTGACAAATTCACAGGTCACAGGTTCAGAAGTTACACCTTCATGTGATTCGGGTACACATGGTTCAAGTTCAGGTTTACCAGACCGTAGGTACTTCTTTAGGGAGACATTTGTCTGATGAGGATGTAGAGGAGGGTCTACCACAGGATGCTACTTCTAGGATGAGAATGCCAAGTTGGCTTATGGAGCTTGTGAAGGAAGCAGAGGAGTTTTTGGGGCCACCCAAGACGGAGGTCAGAGAGAGCAAGGCACCTGAGAGATTTACCAGCTACATGGCACAAGTGACTAGCTTGCGTGAGTCCGATCCTACTACTTATGAGGAGGCTTCCATATATCAGGTTTGAAGAGATGTTATGATGGAAGAGTACAATTCCATCATGAAGAATGGTGTGTGGGAGGTAGTTCCAAGACCAGAGGGGAAGTCAGTTGTGACTTCCAAGTGGCTCTATAAAATTAAGCATGCTGTAGATGGCAACATCGAGAAGTACAAAGCTCGGTTTGTAGCATGAGGCTTCTCACAGATAGAGGGAGTTGATTATGATGAGACCTTTGCGTCGGTTGCTAGATTTTCTTCGATTAGAGCAATGATCTTCTTTGTGGCAGAGATGGGTTGGAGGATCCATCAGATGGATGTGAAGACCGCTTTCCTCAATGGTCTTATACAGGAGGAGGTATATCTAGAGCAACCACAAGGCTTTGAGATTTATGAGAGAGATTCTCATGTTTGCAGGTTGAAAAAGGCATTGTATAGTTTGAAGCAAGCTCCTTGAGCTTGGTACTCGAGGATTGATTCTTATTTGCTTTCGATTGGGTTTCGGAAGATTGAGGCGGATCCCAACCTTTACTACATTGTGGTTGGAGGTGTTCCACTCATTCTTCTGCTGTATGTTGATGACTTGTTCATTACAGGAGGGGAGCACTTGATTGAGGTATGCAAGAAAGATCTTGCTTCAGAGTTTGAGATGATCGACCTTGGGTTGGTGCACTACTATTTAGGCATGGAGGTGTAGTAGGAGGATGGACATGTTTTCTTGGGGCAAGGAAAATATGCTGTAGATGTTATGAGAAGATTTCAGATGGAGGACTGCAGACCCATGTCCACACCCATGATCACCAACTGGAAGAAGCTTCATGCTTTTGAGGGAGAGTTGTTGGATCCTACTTTCTTTCGCGCACTTATTAGTTCGTTGATGTATTTGGTCAACACCAGACCAAATTTGAGTTTTGTGGTGAACACTGTCAGCCAGTTCATGGTGGAGCCTAGGAGAGTGCACTGGACAACCGCAAAACATATTTTGAGATACCTTGTTGGGACCATAGACTATTGTTTGGACTATAGGAGGTCAGGTGGATTGGACTTGGTTGGATTCACGGATTCAAATTGGGCAGGCAGTGCTTCAGACCGGAAGAGCACTTGTCTCTAATCCATTCACTCTTCACGCATCTCCTCCATTCCATCTGCGTAGCTACACCATAGCGAGCTCTCTAGCAATTCCCAACAATTCAGTGAATTTGAATTTGATTGTTGTTTGTGTGTGGCGAATTTGAGCTAGAGATTGCGTCCTCCTTCACTCATGCGTGAACCCTAATTTTCTCCCTATGTCTTGCCACCAGATACCGGTTAGAGCTGAGGATGAAAGGCATAATTTGTTGCAGTTTCCAAACCTTGTTGACAGAGCTTAGTTCGTAGTATGCAAGAATGCGAGGAGATAATTTATTCTGGTAGATATACACAGGACTAGGGGTCCTCGAGTCCGAGTCTACCTTTCATGAATGCAATTGGGACTTTTGCTCCAGACTATTGTTGTGTTTGAAGACCGGAGTGTGGAACTGTGCATGAAGTGAATGCCTTCTTTTGAAGGCTGCATGAATGCCATATAGAAGTGATAAAGAATCAAGGGTATATTGCCATTGTTAAAGAGTCGAAGCTCTGCCCTATTAAGGATTGTAGAGGATTTCTTTGAGATGATGCTAGGGTTTGTGAGCTGTTGCTCTCTAACTGAGTATCGAAACTGTGGATTGAAGGTCAAAAGTGCTCTTGGAGTGATACCATTGAAGGCATCATGGCATTGTTGAAGTCTGGTATAAAGATTGAATGCCATCTCCATTGATTGCATGGAACATTGAGCTTGTGGAGATTATTATAATTGAACAATTTTTTGCCAGGGTTTAAAGGAATGCGTCATAAGAGAGCAATTTTCTTCCTGTCCACTTCAACGTTTTACATGTCTGCGAATTGCTTTTGCCTTTTTGTGAGTGTTCCAATAGTGCCAACCCATACATGGGCTTAACAGGCGACCTTGGCATAAAATCCGTGGGTGCTCTGCTTTGAACGATGATATATATGGCAGCTATGCAGAGTAGTGAATAAGCCCAGACTATTCAATCCATTTTTAATTAGCTTAACTAATTCTGGCATCTACACTTGTGCGTCCTTCGTGGATATTGAACCTCTATTCAATCAAGTGGAGATTGCAACGATCACAAGGTGGTTTGGTGTGTGGAGGCATTCAAACGGTGACAAGAGATGAATGTACACGTTGCGAAGGAGAAAGAAGATATAAAGTTTCATTTGTATTGGTTTTAAAACTTTTGGAATTCTCTGTTTGAAGTATCCATGAGTTACATGCTATCATGACCCAAGTCAAGTGTTGCGTTGTGTGGACAATGTTTGAGCTAGGACCTGTGACTATGTAAAGAAGGTTTGTGTCCAAGTGAGGTGTGAAGGCTGGTGCGAGGAGTCTTGTTGTCTACCTTGAGTGATGAATTGGTGAATGCCCTGTACATGTAGATTGCTGGGACTGTTGTGCGACTATTGGAATTTCCTCCACATGTGAAAATTGTAGTTCTCTACTCTTGTTGGTAGTCTATGATTAATTGAAAATGTAGTACCTAGTTTGACTTAACT
Source organism: Pseudotsuga menziesii (assembly GCA_001517045.1). Taxonomy (NCBI): domain Eukaryota; kingdom Viridiplantae; phylum Streptophyta; class Pinopsida; order Pinales; family Pinaceae; genus Pseudotsuga; species Pseudotsuga menziesii. Next base: position 45,931 of record LPNX010744543.1, read on the forward strand.
AGGCTGCTAGCTGCTCACATCAAAGAAGAGAGCGATATAAGTTTTATTGACGCACATGCATTCTGCTGTGCTTGGTGGCTTCACCAACGAGTGAAGACTCTCCATCGTGGAGTGGTTTATGAGATTGGTGCGCATCCTTGAAGACTTGTGGAGCACGAATGCGCTTGAAACTTGGTGCTTGGTTCTAACTGCAACTTGGTGTGTTCATTGGAGTATACATACGACTGGAGGAGGAGAAGTGTATCTCTACACAATGAGACTCTCATTTGTGAAGTGTGAAGTCTCTCTCTTGCACAAGTGTGCATGGAGCTGGTATCATTCGGAGCATCTGCATTGAAGCTTGAGCAGTGTGAACACTGATACGTGAATGAGTTGTAACATGGCCGAGATGTTTGCATTTTGTGAACTCTAGAGTTCCATGGAGCTGCATCTGAGATGGTTTGAAGCTTTAAAATTATGCACTCACTCATTTATGTTTTAGAAGTAAATTGTTTTACGAATCTTAAGGTTTACTGTTTTAGAAGTAAATTGTTTTGCGAATCTTAGGGTTTACTGTTTCATAATGAACTTTAGGGATTGAATAATTTGAAAGAGTGTTGAATATTTTAAGTTCTAGACTTATATGACTTGTTTGGGATTAGTTACAGAAACGATATAGAGTTTGCAGAAATATTATATAGTATGCAAAAACAATATAGAGTAAGAAAATTTGATTGAATTGTAAATAAGGTGGCAGAGACATAGACCTGCACTTTCAATCTGTTTCCTAAACATTGTTAAATTGTAGGCATTGCGAAGAAAAGTTGTAGCTGGTTGATAGTATTGAGCTTCCAAAGAAGATTTGGGACTGGTTTGGTTTCAAGCTAAGTCGCCTGGTTAGAGTTCGTGTTCGAATTCGGCGACCTTGAAATTCGGCAAAAAATCGGCATAAAATTCGTCATTAAGTTCGAATTTTTAAAATATATGAAAATTAAAAAATATATGAAACTTTTCAATAAAATTCATTATGCTCATTAAACTATGAACATTAAACACATCAGCAACGAACATGATAGTCATAGAATCATAGAAATAATGAACACGACAACATTGAATGAAGTATGAAGTTTGAACATGATAGTCATTAAATCATATAAATGAAAATATGTTATCAGAAATGATTAAACATATATTTTGAAAACATTAGAGTCTACATCTTCATTGAAATTTAAAAACATGTTCATAAAGTGATAAAACATAATATAAAATGTCATTAATATTTATCCTAGCAACTATTTAGCAAAATAGCATCCCAAAAAGAAACTAGAAGTCTAGAGACTAGACCAAGAACACAAGTTTTATTCTTGTTGTTCTCGTGGCCTACTTGTTACTTCAAAAAGCTCTATATCATCAAGAGCACTCGGGGGAGTGAAACCACTAGAATCACGATCACCATTGGATTCATGACTCTCATTGTCTAAATCATCTTGATCTTGATGTGCATTTGAAATAGTCTCCATCCATGGAGTAGAAGAATTTGTCTCATCTTTAGCCACATTCCTTAAAGCCAATTGCAAGTTACTACGAACATAAACAAGATCTCCTAATTTTCTCGATAACAACCTATTTCCTCTCTTGGAATGAATATGACTAAAAGCACTCCAATTCCTTTCACAAGCTGATGCACTTGATGTCTGGCTCAAGATACGAATTGCAAACTTTTGCAATTCTGGGGCTCCTGATGCATAAAACTCCCACCACACTGCTGGAGCTGCCAAAACCTTATCTCTCTTTGCTGTTGTGGTTCCAAATAGGCCTTCTTGTAACCTGTATGCTCTAATTTGAGATCTAATCAAAGTCCCAATAGATTCATCTGGATGCATCCTGTCAATAGCCTCATAAAGTCCACTCATGACCTCCTCATCTTGATGTCTTTGTATCCCAAACAATGTAGGGTCCAAATAACATGCTGTCGCATGTAATGGGCTATGCATCATCTCCCATCTCTGATCAACCACCTCCCATATCTCTTTATAATCAGCTTCCACATTATCAAAAGCACTTGCAATCTTTTCCTTGCAACGATCCATGGCCTCATAAATAAAATCCATAGAGGGCTTATCGCCATCAACCATGCGGAGCACCTCAACAATTGGATCACACATTTTTAGAACTTTTTGAGCATTTTCCCAAAAGTTATTGTTGCTTAGCAATACCTGTTCAACATGCTTTCCCCTTGACTCTTTTGAAAGGTGAGATCTCTCCCACTCAGCAATGTAAAATACACTTCTTATGCTTGTTTTTTCCTCAAAAACGCTTTTCAGAGTGATGTAAAAAGTGGCAAACCTTGTATCACAAGGCCTCAACAACTCTCTAGATGCATTTTTCCTGTACATGCTCAAAGTGAGACAATGGTTAATGATGAAGTTTGCAGTAGCTTTTGCTCTTCGGATTGTCTCATTTATCCATGGAAATTTGGCTAAATCATGCAGCAATAAATCCAAGCAATGAGCTGCACATGGTGTCCAATAAATAGTTTTATACTTCTCCATAATCGACTTTCCTGCACCAACACAATTTGAGGCATTGTTGGTGACAACTTGGACCACATTTTTCTCCCCGGCTTCTTGAATCGCTTCATCCAAAATGCTGAAAATGTATTCTGATGTTTTCACCTCATTCATTGCATCAACAACCTTCAAAAAATATATCCATTGAGGGCAATAAACAAGAACATTTATCAATGGTCAATGGCATGAATTGGACCAACCATCACTCAAAATCGTGCAACCTGTAAGCTCCCAAGATTTTTTAATGTCAGCCAACTTGTTTGACACTCTATCCTTTGTTTTTTTTAAGAGAGTGGTCCTTAAGGCTTTGGATCCAGGAGGAACATACCCCTTGCCAAAATCAACAACCTTTTTAATTGCATTTTTAAAATATGGACTTCTTGCCACATTAAAAGGAATGCAACATGCATAAAACATTTCAGCAAGAGAACCATCAACTTTTTGTTTGTCTACAGGTTTCCAAAATGTATTTAATGTAGCTGTTCCACTCACCTATTGTATTTGTTGCTGGGGTGGAACTTGAGCCACCAAATTTTGAGATGTGAGAAGCATTTTCAGGTGAAGAAGACACATCAATCTCCCTCTGAATTCTTTGCCTTTTTGCTTCTTTTTTTCCTCTTTCTGCTTTTGATTTGTCATAATCTTGTTGCACTACAACTTTTTGTTCATCTGATATTCCTTTGCATGCTTCCACACCACCTCGACTGCCATTACTAACACCAAGAAGGTGGTCCACTACCTGAGTTAAAGAACCACAAAACTTGTGCCCACATAGCATACAAATAACATATAACCCTTCCCTCTTGACATATTTCCATGCCTCTGCAGAAGATTTATGGGGTGCCATTTGATGAATGTTTCTGCAGAACGAGTGGCCAAATATGTATTCAATGGATCATTTAATTTAAGTCTACAGACATCCGTGACAAAATAGCCTAAAAAATTACAGCCTTAAATTAAATGATCCAAACTTACAAACTTACAAACTAAGACAAATTACAAACTTACCATAAATTTTAATTAATGGGTAAAAAATCAGTCTGAAAAATAATAGGTAAAAATTTAGTCTGAGAAATAATGGGTAAAAAAACATATTCTGAAAAAATCAGTCTGAAAAATTAATGGGTAAAAATTACACTCTGAAAAATAATTAATTGGTAAAAAAAATTGAAACCTGGAATTCGGATGCTAGAGCCTGGAGGTCGCCGGTCGAATGCTGAAGCTTGAATGTGCACTGTGTAGTGTCGGTCGGGACAGACTCACAGGTGACAGAGTGACAATGGACTGGGAGTTATGGCCCGTGAGACTGCGATCGAGATCGAGATGAGGATGTTTAGGCCCGTTATTACCCTTGGCCTTTAGTGTTCATGCGCCGGATGAGGATGGAGATGGAGCTTGCCGTGAGGCCCGTGACTTGTTGGAGCAGAAGTTCAACTCCACGCGCAGTAGCTACAGTCTTCATGCGCTGGATTCAACTTCATGTGTGTGCTACAACATACAGTCCACACACATTTCACAACTTCAAGCGCCGGATTCAAGTTTCAACTTCACGCTGGTTCAAACTTCACATTAGCAGCCACAGTTTGCTGCTCACCTTGCTCGAGCCTCGGATGACGAGTTCAGTGCCCAATGTAGTCCAATATGAAAGTGAAATCGTGGTGTAGAATGTGAGCAAGAAGCATGCTTCAATGATGCAACTCTTCACGCGGAGTTCATCGTTCACGCTGAGTTCACCGTTGACGCAGAGTCCACGCGCGGAGGCATATGGGGGTGACTCGGTGAGTAATGCGGTGGAGGTTAGGTTCGGAAATGTTAGGGCAGGCGAACACCAAACCAAAACCCATGATTTTTGCATTAAATTCGCCGAATATCCGACGAATCTAATCGAATTCGAAATCGGAGCACAAAAAAAACGAATTCGGCGTTTCGAATCGGTGAACATGATTGATTAAATTCGTCTTGGGCAAAAAATCGGCTATTTTTGAACTTCAAGTCGAAAAATCGTCGAACACGGTGACTTAGGTTTCAAGTAAGTTTGCAGTTTTTGCGACAACTGCTCCAAAAGAAGAAGCTGCAGAAGGAGATCATCATCACATAAGAACTCAAGTATAGCAAATTCATCAATTCAACATTCAGAATTGTAACCTAGAAACTGTTGCTTTTGTAAGTTCTAGTGCATTTTTGGTACTTGCATGTGTTTTTTTGTAAGTATCAAATTGAAAGAAAGTTGAATTGCATTGTACTTGGGTGCATTCTCGACTTAGAGCGACATCCTTCACCTTTTGAGTATGAGTGCCGAGTCCATTTGTAAAAGGGGTGGAGTTATAAGAAGCTCTTAGTTTGATTGAGTCATTTATACTTTGTACCTACCTGCACAAGAAGGCCTCAAATAATGCTCATAATGTCTCAAACTGAAGAAATATTAGAGTTGCTGAACACTAATACTTACTGCTGTAGACGACTCAATCACAATCACAAAAGAAACTCTCCAAACTCTTATCATTAATCTGCAAGATTCAAAATCCAAAGAGGATGATGTACATCAAAGAAATAAACAGTTTGAACTAGTGTTTGTTCAGATCAACCCTCTCTTTGAAGATGATTCCTATCAACTGCTAGCACGCAGTTAAATAATCTCAGAAGATGTACAACTTGTTCAGAGTTCCAACGTTGTGATTGAGTTGCCCATATGAAAGATTAGTGTTTTGATCTTCATCCTTGTCAGCATTGCGGGAAGCATAATCATTCTTTAGATAGATGTTCCACACTGAAGAAACCTGCAAGATTGAAGCTTGCAGCAGAAAATCTTACTGCTTCTTATCTTGTACTTTAAGGGGGAACATCATGTCACGCTTCGAGCTTTGAAGCATTATCATTCGGACAACAAGCAGTCACGACCTTCGAGAAGTGAGCCAGAACAAGCGAGCATGAGCCACAACTAGTTTCAGTGGCGAAATTTAGATATGTAGCAAGAAGATAGAGGAGAGCCATGCTCCAATGTACGCATTTGTTCATGGTATTCTGTGTCTATTGTTGACTCTCATAATCACCATGAGACTTTCCATTCATGTTGTTCATGATAGGGGGGACGATTAACAATCATAAACAAGTGAGTGAGAACAAGCGAGCTCGAACAGATTCAGAGCCATGTTCGACTAAGCTCCTGTTGGTTTGTGGTCATCCTAAAACCACAGTTTTCAAGAGCACTTGTATTTAGCAGAAGATGTCAACTTCTGCTTGGCTTAGTTGGATTACCAAGTTGGAAATGTTCAGTAGTTGGCAGTTGTCCACTTCTTATTATTCAACTCTTTGACTCACATACACCCCTTCGAATTAAGGGGGGAATTGTCGAGATCCTAATCCTTGGTGTTAGGAATATCATTATGTTATTATCTTCTTATTCACATGAGAGGAAGAACAAGAGGCATAGGTGAATAGGAAAAGTTAAAAGTAGTCCAAGAGACCACTTGGAAGATGAAACCGAGGGTCATCTCATTTTATATATTGTACATTTGATTAATGAGAAAATGTGCTTAAGGCTTATCTTTTTTGTCTTGTTCATTAATTGTTTGTATGCCTAGTATTGGCAGCTTAACATCGCATTTCTTCTATTTTTGGAATATGGTATTAGAGTAGGAATCCATCAATTTTTGGAGCTGTAGTTGCTGCTAAGTCCATCTATTTTCAAAGCTATCTTAGTCACTTTGCATTTACTTATGGTCAGCTTTGCACACTTTTAGATTTAACATTTGAATCTACTTTCAATAGCCATCCTATGAAAGTAGGTGCCCTAAATGGCCTTGCGGGCCTTAGATGATGACTCGGTACGACCTCCATTGCCTGCCATCGTCCATAGGTGTGAAGGAGCAACCACCCTGTTGCCTTGTATGGGAAAACGACCTTACATCTAGGTTGGATGAAATGTGGAATTTTCTAAACAGGCGAGACACAACCCCCCAAAATGTTGGAAACGGGGAAACATGATATATCTATCTATCTATCTATATCTATATATGAGCAAGAACATTTAAAAAAATGAATGTGAAATATAAATCATAAATCATACATGTCGACAAATCATTGCCTATATTGAGATCCTATTCATCAATAACACCCTATGCCTCCCTCCTCTAGGCTCTAGCCTTTTCCTCTAACTCGAATTTCAAACTTGATCCTTTAAGGGTGTTAGTCAACGACTGAACACCCTACAGTTTTGATGAAACTTCCTAATCCAATCGTTAAAAGAAGGTAGAAAAAGCTTCCCATGCTTAATAAGTGATTTTGTTTGAGTGAAGAGTATATTTTTATTAAGGTCACGACAGAGGAGTTCAATAATCAACACCACCAACATCAAGGTACATATAGGGGTTGATGTGCTTGATTAAATGCCAATTCCATACCCTCATACATGATAGAATTTGGTGAAAACTTTACAATCCTGAAATCCTGAAAACTATCAAGTCTGTCGAATTTTGAAAGGGATCTAAAATTCTACTTTTTGCATATGAAGTCCGATGAGGTTGGAATTATTCTCAAACATCTTGAAACAATTGTAAATTTTTCTTTAATATTCAACTAGGGCTAAATAGTGCATGCAAAATATCAATTGATAACCACACATGAATATCTTTTACAGTATGCAGCAGAATATAAAACTGAGAAATAAATCGCAACATCACATCATGATATTGACACTATTATTTTGGGTATGGAAACCCCCGGAAAAACCCAAGATGGGAAAACTGGTGCAACAGTCAGATATAGATTTTATTATGAGAAAATATGGAACTTTTACAATCACTGCAAATTCACCCAAACCTGGCGAATGCAGTAGTTGGCAGAATCACTGGGCAAATCCCAGCTAAACCTCAACACCCTCCTGTGTGAGTACGACCCAGCTGTACGAAGCTCGATGATCCTGCTGCTCGCTCCTCCGTCTTCTCGGCTAAATCCTCTTTCTGACTTTCTCTCCTTGTCTGTATCTTGTCTCTGTCGGAATACAAGTGTGTTCTCTCTAGCAATTGATCTCTCTTTTATAACTTTAGGTAAAGCGAAAACCCTAATTTCACTTTCATTTTAACTAGTGGTAAAGCAAAAACCCTAATTTCACTTTCACTTTAACTAGTGGTTCACTAAAGTTAATTTATATCACTTTAATTTATTTTCCAAAGTAAACTTAGGAAAAGTAAATTAAATACAATTGGTTTCCTATTTTAAGTCTTCTGCATGCATGAACACATGCATGCAGGAAGACCTTCCTTGTTGCTACTAGTTTAACACTCCCTCTCAACGAAGAAGGGATTCGGTAGCAACCCCAACTTATCCCTGAACTTCACAAAACTCTGTTTGCAAAGTGCTTTGGTGAAAATGTCCGCCACTTGCTCATCTGTCTGTATGTACTCCAACCGAATGGTTCCCCTCTGAACGCAATCTCTCAAGAAGTGCTATTTGATGTCTATGTGTTTGCTCTAGTCATGGAACACTGGATTCTCAAATAACCTAATGCCACTCTGATTGTCAAAGTGAATTACTGTAGCCTCTAGCTCACACTCGAACAACCCTGCAAGTAACTTCCTCAACCATATACCCTCACAAGCATCCATGCTGGCTGCCATGTACTCAGTCTCTGCGGAGCTTAATGCAACTGACTTCTGTTTCCTGCTGAACCAAGAGACAACCCCAGATCCAATGCTGAAACAACAACTTGAAGTACTCTTCTGGTCCTCTACACATTCTGCCCAGTCAACATCTGTGAAACCTGCTAACTGTATACTCCCCTTGCGCTCATAAACCAATCCATACTCCACTGTACCTCTGATGTAGTGAAGTATGTGCTTCGCAGCCGTCCAATGCACTCTTCGAGGGTCCACCATGAACTGACTCAAAGAGTTGAATGCAAAGCTGATGTCTGGTAGAGTGTTGACCAGATACATAAGCGATCTGATAAGCTGACGATACAAGGTAGGATCAAATCCGTCTGATCCTGATGCATCAGTCTTCCTCCAGTTGGAAACTAGAGGTACTGCCATAGGTTTACAGTCCTCCATCTTGAATCTCTTCAGGATCTCTACTGCATACTTTCCTTGTCCGATGAAGAAGCATCCATCTCTCTGCCAAACCTCCAAGCCCAAAAGGTAATGCATCAGCCCAAGGTCTTTCATCTCAAACTCTACTGCAAGGTTGGACTGACAGTCTCCAATTAGCCTCTCATCTCCTGTCAAAAAGAGATCAGCCACATATAAGACCAGTATGAGAGGCACCTCACTTGTCAAGAAGTACAGGTTGTGGTCAGCCTCACTCCGCTGAAATCCCATCTCTCGTAGATAGCTGTCAATCCTCGAGTACCATGCTCGAGGTTCCTGCTTGAGCCCGTAAAGAGCTCGATGCAGTCTGCATACATGCGTCTCCTTGTTCTCCACATCAAACCCCTCTGGCTGCTCAATATACACCTCCTCCTCTATAACTCCGTTGAGGAAGGCAGTCTTGATGTCCATCTGATGGACACGCCAACCCATCTCAGCTGCTAGTGAGATAATTGTTCGAATGGAAGAATATCTGGCAACAGGGGCGAAGGTCTCTTCATAATCAATACCCTCCTTCTGTGAAAACCCCTTTGCCACGAAGCGCGCCTTGTACTTCTCCACGCTTCCGTCTGTTGCATGCTTCACCTTGTAGATCCATCTGGATCCCACCACCTTTTTCCCTTGTGGCCTCGACACAACCTCCCATACTTGGTTTTTCTTAATGGAGTCATACTCCTCAACCATAGCTTCCTGCCACACATCATGTTGTGCAGCCTCCCCGAAGCTGGAAGGTTCAGAGTTAATCAACTCTGTCATCAGTGCCATATAACTAAGCCTCTCTGGTGGTACACTCCGTCTAAAAGATGTTTGTGGAGGATCTACCTGCTTGGAATCCTGCACTGTGGATCTAAACCACTTAGGCCTTGGCCTAGTGTCAACCTACTGCAAGTGCTGGATATCCGTCTCCTGCTGCAGCTCATCCTTCAAGTCAATGACTGAAGGATCCTATCTGCCTGACTCCCTCTGACCATTAGAACATGTGCTCTGTGTTTGTGCCTGTACCTGTACATCTTTCTCCTCTAACTTGACTCCCGACTCCTGTGGTGGCTGCTGCTCTGCTGGTAAGTCCAGAGATCTCTGCAAGGCCCTGTCCTCATCGAACTGGACATCCCTGCTCACAATGATCCTCTTGCGAGCAGGAATGTAAACTCTATATGCCTTCGAAATCTCGCTGTAACCAACAAGTAACCCCTTCTCTCCAGAAGGGTCCAGCTTCTTCCTATTGTCAGCATGAACATGACAATAGCAGACACTGCCGAATATGCGAATGTGACTCACATCTGGCCTAGTGCCTGTGAATACCTCCTCTGGTGTCTTTCTCCCCAAGGCTGTGTGGGGACACCTGTTCTGAATGTATACTGCAGTCCTGTATGCCTCGACCTAGAGGAATAGTGGTAATCCCTGATCAAATAGCATGGCCTTGGCTGCTCCAACCATAGTCCTGTTCTTCCGCTCTGCAACTCCATTTTGCTGTGGGGTATGGGGCACAGTGTGCTCCTTCTTGATCCCCTCAGCCGAACAATACTCCATGAACTCATTGGAAGTGTACTCACCCACGTTGTCTGTCCTCAACACTCGAATCTTCTTTCTTGTTTGGTTCTCCACAAGAGTCTTGAACTCTCGGAACCTCTCAAAGACTTCTGACTTGGCCTTTAGGAAATAGATCCAGGTTTTCCTGGAATTGTCATCAATGAAGGTTATGCAGTAACTGTAACCACTGAACGAATGGACACTCATAGGTCTGCATACATCCGAATGCACCAAGTCCAAGGGCTCCTTAGACTTGTGCTTACTCCGTGGGAAAGGCTTCCTGATGTTCTTCCCCAAAGCACAACCCTTGCAGTGGTTATGCTTTTCCTCCTGTACCTGAGGAACTCCAATGACTGCCTGTCTCAAATGCTTCAGTGCTCCACGGTGTAGGTGTGCCATCCTCCTATGCCACAACTCACCCTGACTGCTGCTGTTGTTGCTCACTAGAGCCTTTGCAGGCTCAAAGTGTAATCTGTACACTTTCCCGCTCCTTCTGCCAATCACTTGATCCAAGCTCCTATCTGACCCCTTGGGCCTGATATACACTCTATGGTCATGGAACTTCACCTGATATCCCTTGTTCTCCAGAGTGGAGAGTGATATAAGGTTCTTGGTCAGTCCTGGAACATATAACACAAGAACAAAACTGAGGGGTTTGCCAGACTCCCTCTCAAATGAAACAGTGCCAACTCCCTGCGCTTGATACCGCGCATCATCACCCAACTCAACGTTGATCCCTGTTCCACCCTCCTACAAGTCTTTGGAGAATATCTTCTGTCCAGTCATGTGACTAGATGCTCCACTGTCAATGTACCATATGCTGCTCCCTGTGGTTGCCATGGAAGTTATCAAACAGAACTCCTCATCGAAGTTCCTGCGGAACTCATCCACCTTTGCAGATCCAACGATCTGAGTGTTACTCTTTTTCTTCCTGTCTGGGCACTGGGAGGCAACGTCTCCCTGCTTGTGGCAGATAAAACACTTGAACTTTGACACGTCAAGGTTGTTCTTAGCATCCTTCTTCCTCTTTGCCTTCCCCTTGCTCTTCTCTGTAAGGGCTAGAGCCTCCTCCTCCACAATCTGTGGGGCACTGCTGGATGAGTCTGATCCTTGACCCATGTGGGTCTCCTCCTGCACAAAGTCATCCCATAGTCTCTGCTAATCATGGAGCTTCTCCCTAGGCACAACACCTTTGACAAAGGTGTCCCATGGATTAGAGAAGCCATTGAGGGCTATCCAAACTAGCTCCTCATCCACTGTCTTAGAGCTAGCAGCTCCAAGCTCGTCCCTGATCTGTGTGAGCCTTGTGAGATAAGGCACCACTCCTTCTCCCTTGGCCATCTTGGTGCTGCGCATCCTCTCTTGCAACACCATCTTCCGGTTCTCGTTCTTGCTTTGGTACAGACTCTCCAAAGCCGTCCACATCTTTGCTGCGGTCTTCTTACCAAAAAGGTGAGGGACTATATGGTCTTTCACTCCATCCATGATAATCAACATGGCTCTGGAATCAATCTTCTTCCAAGCTGCTAAATCTACCGGATCTATGGGTGCAACCTTTGTGGAGTCAATGTGCTCCTCTGCATCGCTGACGTCCAGGATCCTTGTGATCCTTTCTTTCCATCTAGGAAAGTTCTGAGCACCCTTGAGTCTATCCTCAACTCTCAACTGCACGGCCATAGTGAAGTGTACCTGGCCATCTTGGTGCTGCACATCCTCTCTTGCAACACCATCTTCCGGTTCTCGTTCTTGCTTTGGTACAGACTCTCCAAAGCCGTCCACATCTCTGCTGCGGTCTTCTTACCAAAAAGGTGAGGGACTATATGGTCTTTCACTCCATCCATGATAATCAGCATGGCTCTGGAATCAATCTTCTTCCAAGCTGCTAAATCTACCGGATCTATGGGTGCAACCTTTGTGGAGTCAATGTGCTCCTCTGCATCGCTGACGTCCAGGATCCTTGTGATCCTTTCTTTCCATCTAGGAAAGTTCTGAGCACCCTTGAGTCTATCCTCAACTCTCAACTGCACGACCATAGTGAAGTGTACTTGTCAAACCCTAGATTAGGAAGTCTAGGTTTGTGTCTTCCTATAGATTTGCCCCGGATCTACCACTGCTGCAGCAAATCTCTCAGCTTTACCTCACCAGAGCTCTGATACCATGTAAATTTTCCTTTAATATTCAACTAGGGCTAAATAGTGCATGCAAAATATCAACTGATAACCACACAGGAATATCTTTTACACTATGCAACGGAATATAAAACTGAGAAATAAATCACAACATCACATCACGATATTGACGCTATTATTTTGGTTATGGAAACCCCCCGGAAAAGCCCAAGATGGGAAAACCGGTGCAGCAGTCAGATATAGATTTTATTATGAGAAAATATGGAACTTTTACAATCACTGCAAATTCACCCAAACCTGGCGAATGCAGTACCCGACAGAATCACCGGGCAAAATCCCAGCTAAACCTCAATACCCTCCTGTGTGAGTGTACAACCCCGCTGTACGAAGCTCGATGATCTTGCTGCTCGCTCCTCCGTCTTCTCGGCTAAATCCTCTGTCTGACTTTCTCTGCTTGTCTTTATCCTATTTCTGTCGGAATACAAGTGTGTTTTCTCCACCAATTGATCTCTCTTTTATAACTTTAGGTAAAGCAAAAACCTTAATTTCACTTTCACTTTAACTAGTGGTAAAGCAAAAACCCTAATTTCACTTTTACTTTAACTAGTGGTTTTCTAAAGTTAATTTAGATCACTTTAATTTATTTTCCAAAGTCACTTAGGAAAAGTAAATTAAATACAACTGGTTTCCTATTTTAAGTCTTTTGCATGCAAGAACACATGCATGCAGGAAGACCTTCCTTGTTGCTACTAGTTTAACAACAATTAATGTTAATGTTAAAAATTTAAGTGGAAGGATGGAAAATAAAAGATAAGGAGAATGTTACTTTTACCTTGAGAATTTAACATTACCATTAATATCACCAAAAACTACTGCACCATGGCGATATTTCTTTTGGAAACGTGACCTCATTGAGTGCAACTGTATCGAAACGTGTTTTTTGTACGGACGAAACACGTTTCCATTTCGAAAACAATTTTCATCTATACGGAATCGCGTTTCTGTGTCGTAAGGTACGCGTCTTGGAGTTTTGAAACAGTGGATATGGGGTTGGGGCCCACGTTTCCTGCAACATAGCCTTACATTATGCAAAGGATGAGTGCATGTCTCCAACAACTGAATAGCTAGTCGAAGATAATTTATTTTATTTGTAGTAGTGTTTAAGAACACTGTTTTTGTTGTCTGGGCATCCATTTAGATAAAGCATTTAAGTTCTGATCCCTTAGTGTTGAAAGACACTTTTTGGTTAGGACTACTTGTTTTCAAGGACTAGAGGAAGGCAATATCTGTGATTAGATTCACACAAACCAACATCGAGGCCGAAGGTAAACAAGGAATGTAATCCAACATCGAGCCATAGGCGAGGGAAATCCTCCACGTCACTAGTTAAGATACAAATCAAGGGTAAAGCCAAATGTGGATGTTAACAGATGGATGAGGAAAGTGATAAGGTGATGCCAAGACTAGTAAGCTGAGTCTTTATAGGGAAATGACCTAAGTTACCGGAAACTTCTAGGAAGGGGAGGGGAAACTTCGTTCGTCGTTTTGGAAACTGAAACAGAGGGGATATGGCTTGGAAACGACACTGAAACGTTTCCAAGCTGTATCCAAAAATAAAAAAAATGTTTCCAGGCCATTTCCAGCCATATGCTGATACGTTTCCAGAGTTTCCAGCCGTTTCCTGGTTTTCTAAAACGTTTTTGATGCTACAGAGCAATTTCTTGATTAGAAATAGTGATTTTTTGACATGAAAATAAACAAATAAATAACCCCAAAGGCAAACTATAAATTTTTCTTGAAAATAAAAATTTCTCTAACACAGGTTTTCCCCAGAGGTTGGGGTTTTTCTAGGTCATTTGGCCAAAAATACTGTGTCTGAAATTTATCTTTGAATGTGGTTTATTTGCTATTAGTGAAAATGTTGTAGAAGCTTTTCTTGTGTTTCAGTCCTATGTTGTTTATAAGAAAAAATTAATTTGCAGCAGTGATTAAATTGGGTTGGGCATTAAACAATGTGTTAAAACGGAGTTGGAAACCGGGTTGGGAAATTGCAGAGAATTTCTACATGGTAGTAGAGCTTTGTTAAAGAGAGGGCAGATTTATACACAATGAAAAATTTCAGAATTCAATGATTTCTTTTGTTAGTGGGCAACACCTTGTTGAAACATAAACTTTGCAGATATAATGGCAGCTGGACTTAGGATTGAGGATAGGCTTGATGGGGCTGGGATTTTGTCCCATGGAAAGCTAGGATATTGCTTGTATTGGACGAGAATGAGTTGTGGGATGAGGTGGTTCATAACACTGCAACAGTTCCTATTGTTGTTCCCCCTTCTACTGATGCAGCCGCACTTACTACCTTTAGTAAGAAGGACATTAAGGCTAGAAGGATTATTCTAGATGCAGTTAAAGACCATGTGATTCCTTACATCTCGAGTAATACCCGTGCATATCGGATGTGAGATGTTTTGACCAGCTTGTTTCAAAGCTCAAACGAGAATAGGAAGTTGGTTTTGAGGGAGAAGTTGAAAAGTATCAAGATGGCCAAAGGGGAGGTTGTGATATCTTACCTTAGTAGGATCTCTCAGGTTAGAGATGAGCTTGCAACAGTGGGGGAGGTTGTTCCTAATGCAGAGCTAGTGTGGATAGGTATGAATGTGGTTTCAAAGCCTTGGGCTGTGTTTGTGGAGGCTCTAGTGGCTAGGGAGAACATACCTACATGGGACAGGATTTGTGATGATTTTGTTCAGGAGGAGACTCGGAGGGGTCTTGTGCAGTGTAGCCCTTCTACTAGTAGGGAGGATGAGGAGAATGTGGCATTGACTGCAAATGGGAAGAAGAAGTTCAAGAAGGGTCCCAAGAAGGGTGGGGCCAAGCATCAGGAGGGGTAGAAGAAGGATTTGAGCACTGTGAAGTGCTTCGCTTGTTAGAAGTTTGGACACTATGCTGGGCAGTGTCCACAGAAGAAGAAGAAGCAGCAGTAGACAATAACTTTTGCAGAGGTTGAGGATTTTAAAGCAAGATTTGAGAGGGTTTTCTCTCTATACTGGGCATGTTGATAGAGAGAGAGCATCCATCATTACCAGTGCAGATGTTGATAGTGAGAGGGAGTATTCC
This sequence comes from Pseudotsuga menziesii, assembly GCA_001517045.1. Classification (NCBI taxonomy): domain Eukaryota; kingdom Viridiplantae; phylum Streptophyta; class Pinopsida; order Pinales; family Pinaceae; genus Pseudotsuga; species Pseudotsuga menziesii. Next base: position 61,339 of record LPNX010744543.1, read on the forward strand.
TTATTGACAGGTCATTCTTTGAGTGCATCCACCACCAGTACGTGGTATATTGATAATGGAGCTTCGAGCCACATGACAGGTGCTTGAGATTGATGTGGAGGTAGTGTTGGGGGATGACACAGTTGTCACAGCAGTTGGGCGTGGGACCATTACCTTTCAAAGGGAGTCCATGAGTCCCATGATTTTGAGAGATGTACTTTATGTACCTGGGTTGAAGAAGAACTTGATCTCAGTTCCCATGATCGAGGATAGAGGTTTTGGGGTGTCCTTCCTAGATGGACATGTGCGGGTGTTTCCCAAGACTATGGGACCATTTGCTTCATACACCATTGGAGTTAGATGTGGGAAAATGTACAAGCTCTTATTTTAGCCCCAACTTGCTTTGGCACATAGCAACAACAACGAGCTTTGTGAGTTGTGGCACAGGAGGATTGTTCTTGCTTCATACACCATTGGAGTTAGATGTGGGAAACTGTACAAGCTCTTATTTCAGCCCCAACTTGCTTTGGCACATAGCAACAACAACGAGCTTTGTGAGTTGTGGCACAGGAGGATTGTTCATCTGCATCATCCAGCTTTGCGTATGTTGAGGTATATGGTCACAGGGTTACCAGAGTTCAGCACGGAGCACAGTGAGGTATGCAGGGGGTGTGCTTTGGGAAAGTACACCAAGACTGCTTTTACTAGCAGTGATGGCAGGTCAACAGGAGTTCTTGACTTAATACATTCCGACTTGTGTGGACCTATGTCAGTTGTTTCTCTAAGAGGGTTCGAGTATTATGTGACATTCATTGATGACCATTTCCAGGAAGACCTGGATCTACTTTCGGAAGAGCAAGAAATCTGAGAAGGTCTTGCAGAGGTTCCAAGAGTTCAAAGCTCTTGTGGAGAACCAGACAGGGAGGAAGATACAGGCTCTCAGATGGGATAACAAGGCTGAGTATACCTCCAAGGAGTTCGATGAGTTTTGTAGACAGGAGGGCGTTAGGAGACAGTTGACGGTACCATACACTCTTGAGCAGAGTGGAGTGGCAGAAAGGAAGAACAAATCTATAGTTGGAGTTGTGAGAGCCATGTTGCATGATCAGTCACTTCCTTTCTTGCTTTGGGCAGAGGCATGTAGCACAACTGTTTACCTTCAGAACAGGAGTCCTGATCGTGCCTTGGGGAACAAGACACTTGAGGAGAGTTTCACGGGCAAGAAGTGTGAGGTGAGTCATTTTAGGATATTTGCTTGCTTGACTTATTCACATGTCCCTTTTGAGAAGAGGACAAAGGTTGAGCCCACAACAGAAAGAGGCATCTTTGTGGGGTATGATGAGACTTCGAAGGCCTTCCGCATTTATTTTCCTTCTTAGAGGAAGGTGGTTGTGAGGAGGGAAGTGAGATTTGAGGAGGAGTGGGCCTTCAGGAAGTCTAGAGAGTCAGAGCAGCAGGTTCCCACACCTCAGGTAGCTTCACTGGTTTCTGGGGTTACTGGACCACACAATATAGGTACAGGTTTTGTAGTTTCTGTGGTTCAGCCAGTAGGATCTTCGGGGACAGGTTTGGGGTCTTAGGTTACAGGTTCACCGTACAAAGCTTCAGGATCACAGGGCTCACCAGTAGAAGTCTAGAGAGTCAGAGCAACAGGTTCCCACACCTCAGGTAGCTTCACAGGTACCTTCAGTGCAACAGATAGGTTCACAGATTTCCGGGGTTATTGGACCACACAATATAGGTACATGTTCTGTAGTTTTAGTGGTTCAGCCAGTAGGATCTTCAGGGACAGGTTCTGAGTCTCAGGTTACAGGTTCACCGTACAGAGCTTCAGGATCACAGGGCTCACCAGTAGTTGGTACTGCAGCTTCTGGCACCTGAGGTTTCAACCTCTGGTAGTTCATCAAATGAGGACAGACCGGTGTAGGAATAGTCTTCAGGGAAGAAGAAGCCTAAGTGGCTTTGAGACACCTTGAAGGAAGCAAAGGAGTTTGGGACACCCAGGGAGCCAGTGAGGGCTATTCAGATGCCAGACAAATTGGGTATGGCATTGGTTGCCAGTCTTCGTGATTCAGAGCCCCTTCTACTTTTGAGGAGGCCTCTCAGCATCATGTTTGGAGAGATGCCATGATGGATGAGTACCATTCCATCATGAAGAACAATGTTTGGGAGATTGTTCCGAGGCCTGAGGGGAAGTCAGTGGTGACTTCTTGTTGGATTTACAAGCTATAACATGCTACAAATGGTAGTGTGGAGAAGTACAAGGCTCGGTTTGTGGCGCAGGGGTTGTCACATGTTGAGGTAGTTGATTATGATGAGACCTTTGCACCGGTTGCTCGTTATATACTTCTATTAGGGCTTTGATTTCCATTGCTGCGGAAATGGGTTGGAAGATCCATCAGATGGATGTGAAGATCGCATTTCTCAATGGAATCATACAGGAGGAGGTGTATGTGGAGGAGCTTCAGGGCTTTGAGATTCATGGGAGAGAGTCTCATGTGCGCAGGTTGAAGAAAGCCTTATATGGGTGTTGATGCCTGGGAAACCCCAGTTACTGACAGTAGGGATTCTCCCAAATAACCATTCCCAATTAGATCGTTTGTCGTTTGGTGTGGGGAATCCGTTCGGTTAGTGGCCTGGCTACCGTAGAATTAAATGAAGGTTTAAATCTATTTTACCAATTGCGGCCAACTGGATGGATTCCCCACACCAAACGATAAATGATCTAGTTGGGAACGGTTATTGGGGAGAATCCCCACTGTCGAGAACTGAGATTTTCCAGGCATCAACAATGGGTTGAAGCAAGCTTCTAGAGCTTGGTACTCCAGGATTGACTCTTACTTGTAGCGAATGGGTTTTCAGAAGAGTGAGGCAGATCCGAATCTCTATTTCATCATGGTTGGAGATGGTCTGCTCATTCTTCTGTTGTATGTGGATGACTTATTTATCACAGGAGGAGAGAGACCTATTGCTGCTTGCAAGAAAGATCTTGCTTTAGAGTACGAGATGACAGACATTGGGTTGATGCACTATTTTTTTGGGATTGGAGGTTTGGTAGGAGTTTGGACATATTTTCCTGGGACAGGGAAAGTATGCAGTTGATATTCTGAGGAGATTTTGGATGGAGGATTGCAGGCCGATGTCTACATTGATGGTCACCAACTGGAAGAAGCTTTAAGCTTCAGAGGGAGAGTTGGTGGATTCTACACTTTATTGTCAGCTTTAAGCAAAAGTCTGTTGCTTTGAGTTTTGCAGAGGCTGAGTACATGGCAATCAGTCAGACCAGTTACGATGCACCGTGCCTTCGCAAGTTGCTGGTGGATTTATTTGATCAGGAGCTAAGGCCTATGTTGATTTACTGTGACAATCAGAGTTGCATCCAACTCTCTAAGAATCCAGTATTTCATGACCGATCAAAGCATATTGAGATCAAGTATCCTGTCATTCGAGATTATGTTCAGAGAGGAGCAGTGACATTGCAGTACATTTCCACTGATGAGTAGGTTGCAGATATCCTGACGAAGTCTCTTGGAAGAGGCAAGTTTATTCATTGCAAAGACAGGTTGGCTGTGGTGAAGAACAACTTCCTTGGTAAGAGGGACTGTTGAAATTTTCCTAGGAATTGTTCCCCAAAGTGACTTTTGCCTAAGTCACTAGGAAAAAGGGGTTTGCGTCACTTGGACTTTATATTAATGACTTGAGATGAGCACTAATTGTACTTTAGAGAAAAAGTGCACTTTAAGTGAAATATTTAAAAAGTGAGTGAAATTAATTATTTTGTGGAGAAAAGTGATTTTAATTACAACCACTCATCTAGACTAATCTAAGCCCTAGGATTAGATGGCTTTTTATTCACCCTAATTTTTTCACCAAAAAGGAAAGTTCCAAGTAAAGAGGCACTTTTGTATTTGAAAGAGAAGAGAAAGCCATTTCTGAGAAAGAGGAGAAAAATAACGGCAGCACCAATTTTCTCTTGGCACGCATTTTGAGGAAGGAAACAATAGTAAGAGGGCACACAAATCAATGCAAGGTACAACAACATTTATTGCTGGTCTGTACAGTCTGTACGGTACGGATTCTGTATATCAGTACAAATCTCTACGCAGAAAGTACTAGGCGGTTTTCGAGGCAGATTTTTGGGCACGATTTTCGAGATTTTTTTGGGGGCATAAATCTCCAGGCAGTTTGTAGGCATGGATTTTGAGGTTCGTACAGACAGTGTGTACGATTGTCGTACAGTCCGTACAGCAGCACGAAAATCGAGGTAGAAAACATAACATTTTTTGAGTGTGCATTTTTTTGTTTGGCATGGAAAATGAGGCAGAATATTTTTCATCTTGTTAAGATAAGTTGGTCTAAATTTTTTTTTCTGTCCATCGATGTAAAGTTTTCCTGAAAATAAAAATTTCTCTTTCACAGGGTTTCCCCGGAGGTTGGGGTTTTTCTCGAGTCATTTGACCAAAAATACTGTGTCTGAAATTTATCTTTGAATGTGGTTTATTTGCTGTTAGTGAAAATGTTGTAGAAGCTTTTCTTGTGTTTCAGTGCAATGTTGTTTATGAGAAAAATTTAATTTGTAGCAGTAATCAAATTGGGTTGGGCATTAAACAATGTGTTAAAATGGAGTTGGAAACTGGGTTAGGAAAGTGCAGAAAATTTCTACACCACTTAGATGCCATAGCTCTTCTTACTGTCTGTGTGGGCATCTTCTCCAAACCATCAAACCCAATTGCCATCCACCATCATAGTCAAACTCCCTAGATATTCCATTCGAGTTCCTTAATGGAGGAAATATACAAGAAGAAGATGATGTTAAATTTGAGCTTGATTTATTTCAGATCTTGATTTAGCTTCTTTTCAACACAAATACACTTAGATCCATAAAATATTAAACATATATCAGCAACAGAAAATAGATCACATTCACATAGAACACAAATTTATCCTGGGGAAAACCTCAATAGGGAGAAAACCCCCAGCAAAAGATCTTTATTTTATTAAGTAATAAGTTTGTAGGAAGTACAATGAAACTCCTCTTAGTTTTGTACCTAGGGAAGTGTTCCCCTAGTGACTTTTGCCTTAGTCACTTAGAGAGGGGACATAAAGTGACCCTTGCATTAAATGAGTTAAGTAAAAGCATTTAATTTGACTTTAGAGTATTAAAGTCACTTTTTGATAAATTTAAGTGGGTGAGTGAAATTAATATTCTAGAAATAAAATATGAGCATTTAATTTCAGCCCTTGATCTAATTTAATCTCCACCGTTAGATTAGACTCACCCTAGGGTTTTCTCAAAAAGGCATGAGAAAAACATTTTGCCTCACTTTTGTAGATTGAAGTGAGAAGAGAGAGCTGAGAAGAGAAGTTTCATTTTCTGAGATAGAAATGAAAAATTTGCAGCATGCAAATCGAGGAGAGGACAGTAGCAAAGAGGGCACAAAAATCGAGGAGAGGACAACAACATTTATTGAGGAGAGGGCACCTTTTTCGAGGCAGATTTCTGGGCGCGATTTTCGAGAAAAAAAATTTTGGGCATGGATTTCGAGGTCCGTATAGTCAATTCGTATGGTACAGTCCATACATCGACACGAAAATCGAGGCAGAAAACAAAGAAGAAGAAAAAAAATCTGAGTTTGATTTTTTTTTGTTTGGCGCAGAAAAAGAGGCAGAAATTTTCTCTTCCGGGTTGAGATAAGTTGGTCTGAAAATTTTCGAGTTTTGCTGTAAATTTCCCTATAATAAAATCTCTCTCTCTCTCTGTGACTGGTTTTCCCCTAGTGGGTTTTTCCAAGGCCATTGGCCAAAAATACTAGTGTTCTGTGTGTTGATATTTAATTTACTGTCACTGAAAAAGATTAGTTACACCAGTGTTTTAAGTCTGAAAATTTTTGTTTATTTTTAGCACTTTATTTTTCTGAGAATGTCATAAACAGAGATATAATTTTTACTTAAAACCGGTGGCTGAAAACTTGTGAAAAATCTACATGGTATCAGAGTGGGTTGTGGCAGAAAATTAAATTTCAGCAGTGAAACAGTCATTTCCAGAATTCAAAAAAAACCTGTGTGACAGTAGTACATTTTGCTGAAAGTTGTTCTTTGAGAAAAATGACTTCCATGGGGTTGAGAACTGAGGATAGGTTGGATGGGGTGGCGAACTTTGTCTCATGGAAGGCTGGATTTTATTTGTGTTGAAGGAAAATCAGTTGTGGGAGGAGGTAGTTAGAAATACTACAGCAAATCCTGTTACTATTCCCGCTTCTACAGATGCAGCATTACTTGTAGCCTTTAATAAGAAGGATATTAAAGCCATGAGGATAATCTTAGATGCTGTTAAAGATCATGTTATTCCTCACATTTCAACGAAAGATCATGCACATGAGATGTGGTATGCTTTGACTAGCTTGTTTGAGAATACTAATGAGAACAAGAAGATGGTGCTTAGGGAGAAGCTGAAAAACATCAAGATGGTCAAAGGAGAGGTGTGTATGGCCTATCTTACTAGGATCTCTCAGGTGAGAGATGAGCTTGCGGTTGTGGGGGTGGTGGTTACTGGTCCTGAGTTATTGCGTACAACACTGAATGGGGTGACTACACCTTGGACTGTGTTTGTTTAGGGGTTGGTGGCCAGAGAGAACTTACCATCTTGGGACAGGGTCTGTGATGACTTTGTTCAGGAGGAGACTTTCTGGGGTTTCTTACAGTGCAGTGGTTCTACTAGTAGGGAAGATGAGGAGGATGTGGCATTGACAGCGAAAGGGAAGAAGAAGAGCAAGAAGGGTCCCAAGAAGGGTGGGGCCAAGCAGCAGCAGGATGGGCAGAAGAAGGATATGAGCACTGTGAAGTGCTTTGCATGTCGCAGGATGGGACACTATGCTGCTACATGTTCGAACAAGAAGAAGAAGCAACAGACAGCCGCTTCAGTTGAGATCGATGATTTTGCAGCTAGATTTCAGAGTGAGTTTTCACTATGCACTGGGCATATTGAGAGAGAGAGAGCATCCATTCTCACCAGTGCGGATGTTGACAGACAGAGGGAGTTTTCCTGTGTGACAGACCATTCTTACAGTGCATTTACTTCCAACACTTGGAACATAGATAGCGGAGCCTCGAGCCACATGACAGGTGCTCGTGAGATGTTCTTCGAGCTTTCACAGGCAGAGATAAATGTGAAGGTTGTGTTGGGAGATGACTCAGTAGTCAGTCTAGTTGGACATGGGACCATTACATTTCAAAGGGAGCCCATGAGTCCCATGGTATTGCGGGATGTATTGTATGTACTAGGGCTGAAGAAGAACCTAGTGTCAGTTTCCATGATCGAGGATCAGGGTCTTGGGGTGTCTTTCCTAGATGGCAACGGGCATGTGTTTCCCAAGACTACATGACCATCTGCTTTTGTTGCCATTGGAGCGAGATGTGGGAAACTGTATAGGCCCTTATTTCAGCCGCAACATGCTTTAGCACATAGTAGCAGCAGTGAGTTGTGTGAGCTTTGGCATAGGAGGATGGCTCACTTGCATCATCCAGCCTTGGGGTTGCTGAGACACATGGTGACAGGCTTACTGGAGTTCAGCACAGGGCATAGTGATGTGTGCAGGGGGTGTGCTTTACGAAAGTACACCAAGATTGCTTTTTCGAGCAGTGATAGCAGGGCAGCTGGTACTCTTGACTTGATACATTCAGACTTATGCGGACCTATGTCTTCTGTGTCCTTGAGAGGATACGAGTATTATGTGACATTCATTGATGACCTTTCTAGGAAGACCTGGATCTACTTTCTGAAGAGTAAGAAGTTTGAGGAAGTCTTGTAGAGGTTTTAAGAGTTCAAAGCTCTTGTGGAGAACCAAACAGGGAGGAAGATCCGAGTCTTGAGATCGGATAACGAGGGTGAGTATACCTCCAAGGAGTTTGATGGATTTTGCAGATAGGAGGGGTTCAGGAGACAGTTGACAGTTCTGTATACTTTGAGCAGAATGGAGTAACAGAGAGGAAGAACAGGTCCATTTTTGGAGCAGCCCGAGCTATGCTACATGTTCGGTCACTTCCTTTCTTTCTCTGGGTTGAGGCTTGCAGCACCACTGTACACCTTCAGAATAGGAGTCCCCATTGTGCAGTGGGGAACATGACACCCGAGGAGTGTTTTTCAGGCAAGAAGCCTGAAGTTGGCCATTTTCGTATATTTGGTAGTCTGACTTACTTTCATGTGCCTTCAGAGAAGAGGACAAAGTTAGAGCCCAATGCAGAGAAGGGCATCTTTGTGGGTTATGATGAGACTGCGAAGGCCTTCCGTATTTACCTTCCCTCTCAGAGGAAAGTGGTGGTGAGGAGGGATGTGAAGTTTGAGGAGGAGCGGGCCTTCAAGAAGTCAAGAGAGTCAGAGCAGGGAGAGCAGCAGGTCCCTGCACCTCAGGTTGTGGCACAGGTTCCATCTACGCAATAGTCAGGATCACAGGTTTCCAGGGTTACAGGACCACAGAGTGTTGGCACAGGTTCACCAGGTTCAGTGGTTAGGCTAGCAGGATCTTCGGGGTCATGTGATGCCTCTACTATTACAGGTACACCTTACATGGGATCGGGATCAGGATTACAGGGTACACCTGGTGTTGGCACACCAGCTTCAGGTTCACAGTTGACTGGGGCTTCTAGCTCTGGTAGCTCTTCAGATGAGGACAGGCCAGTCTGCGAAGAACATTCAGGGAAGAAGAAGCCTAAGTGGCTTCGGGAGACCTTGAAGGATGCCTTAAAGGCCGGGACACCCAGTGACAAGGTGAGAGCCATCAAGATGCCTGACAGATTGGGCATCGTGTTGGTGGCTTGTACAGGAGATTCTGAGCGTTTTACTTTTGAGGATGCCTCCCAGCATTCGGTATGTCTGGATGCCATGATGGATGAATACCATTCCATCATGAAGAATGATGTATGGGAGATTGTTCCGAGATCGAAAGGCAAGTCAGTGGTGACTTCTCGTTGGATTTACAAGCTGAAGCATGCGACAGATGGGAGTGCGGAGAAGTACAAAGCCAGGTTTGTAGCGCGGGGGTTGTCACAGGTTGAGGGCATTGATTATGATGAGACTTTTGTGTCGGTTGCTCGCTATACTTCTATCAGGAGCTTGATCTCCATTGTAGCGGAAATGGGTTGGAAGATCCATCAGATGGATGTGAAGACCACATTTCTCAATGGGATCATACAGGAGGAGATTTACATTGAGCAGCCTCAGGGCTTTGAGATACATGACAGAGAGACACATGTATGCAGGTTGAAGAAGGCCCTTTACGGGCTGAAGCAAGTTCAAAGAGCTTGGTACTCCAGGATTGATTTTTACTTGTTGAGTATGGGGTTTCAGAAGAGTGAAGCAGATCTGAATCTCTACTTCATCATGATTGGAGATGATTCGCTTGTGCTTCTGCTATATGTTGATGACTTGTTTATCACAGGGAGAGAGACCCATTGCAGCTTGCAAGAAAGATCTTGCGGTAGAGTACAAGATGACTGATATTAGGCTGATGCATTATTTCTTGGGATTGGAGGTTTGGCAGGATCCTGGACATATTTTCTTGGGGCAGGGAAAGTATGCGGTTGATATTTTGAGGAGATTCAGGATGGAGGATTGCAGGCTTATGTCGACACCTATGATCACCAACTGGAAGAAGCTTCATGCTTCTGAGGGAGAGTTGGTGGACCCTACTTTATATCGTCAACTTATCGGGTCATTGATGTATCTGGTCAACACTCGGCCAGATTTGTGTTTTGCAGTGAACACTCTTAGCCAGTTCATGGTTGAGCCTAGGAGTGTGCATTGGGTCCCTGCAAAACATGTGTTGCGCTATCTTTCAGGGACAGTGGATTTTGGTTTGGACTACAGGAGGTTAGAGGGGATCAGATTGGTTGGCGATATAGATTCAGATTGGGCAAGCAGTGTGGTTGACCGGAAGAGCACTTCCGGATGTTGTTTCAGTTTGGGCTTGGCAGCAGTGTTGTGGTTCAGTCGGAAGCAGAAGTCTGTTGCAATGAGTACTACAAAGGCTGAGTACATGGCAGCCAGTTTGGCCAGCTACGAGGCCTTGTGGCTTTGCAAGTTGCTGGTGAATTTATTTGGTCAGGAGCTTAGGCCTACGGTGATTTACTGTGACAATCAGAGTTGCATCTAGCTCTATGAGAATCCAGTCTTTCATGACCGGTCAAAGCACATAGAGATCATATATCATTTCATCCGAGACTATGTTCAGAGAGGAGTAGTCACGCTTTAGTACATTTCCACTAATGAGTAGGTAGCAGACATACTGACGAAGTCTTTGGGGAGGGGCAAGTTTGTCTTCTTTAGAGACATGTTGGGAGTGGTGCAGAACACCTTCCTTGGTAAGAGGGAGTGTTAGTTTTGTACCTAGGGAAGTGTTCCCTTGGTGACTTTTGCCTTGGTCACTTAGAGAGGGGACATAAAGTGACCCTTGCATTAAATGACTTAAGTAAAAACATTCAATTCGACTTTAGAGCATTAAATCACTTTTTGATAAATTTAAGTGGGTGAGTGAAATTAATATTTTAGAAATAAAATATGAGCATTTAATTTCAGCCCTTGATCTAATCTAATCTCCACCGTTAGATTAGACTCACCCTAGGGTTTTCACAAAAAGGCATGGGAAAGGCATTTTGCCTCATTTTTGCAGATTGAAGTGAGAAGAGAGAGCTGAGAAGAGAAGTTTCCTTTTTTGAGATAGAAAGGAAAAATTTGCAGCACGCAAATCGAGGGGAGGACAGCAGCAAAGAGGGCACCGAAATCGAGGAGAGGACATCATCATTTATTGCTGGTCCGTACAATCTGTATGGTACGATTTTCAAAGTAGTGGGCACGTTTTTCGAGGTAGATGTTTGAGCACGTTTTTGAGAAAACAAATTTGGGCACGGATTTTGAGGTCCGTACAGCCAGTCCGTACAACGACACGGAAATCGAGGCAAAAAACAAAGAAAAAAAATGAGGTTGATGTTTTTTTGTTTGGCGCGGAAAACAAGGCATAGATTTTCTCTTCTGGGTTGAGATAAGTTGGTTTGAAAATTTCTGAGTTTTGCTGTAAATTTCCCTATAATAAAATCTCTCTCTCTTTGACTGGTTTTCCCCTAATGGGTTTTTCCAGGGCCATTGGCCAAAAATACTAGTGTTATGTGTGTTGAATGGTGTGCTGATATTTTATTTACTGTCACTGAAAAAGATTAGTTACAGCAGTGTTTTAAGTCTGAAAATTTTTGTTTATTTCCAGCGCTTTATTTTTCTGAATAAAAGAGATATAATTTCTACTTAAAATTGCTGGCTCAAAACTTTTGAAAAATTTACAACTCCAAGAGGTTCTACAGTACACATCAAGGAGAGAGAGAATGACAAGAGACCTTTTTGATTTGTTGCTTGTTAGATTTGAGCAAGTACATGTAGATTTGACTTCCTAAAGAGTTATGCTTGCTTCCTTAACTCAATACTTGACTAGATTCTAGCTGGAATTCTGTAGATGTAGTAAATAACTTGCAGATTTGATAAATAAGTTGTAGATCTGATGAATACAATGGATATGATCTGAATACTGTAGATCTGCACTTGTATGCTGTAGATCTGCACTTGGATAATGCAGATCCACACTTGTATGTTGTAGATCTAAGCTTGAATGTGTATCAAATGGTCCTCTTGTTCTTTCCTTTTATGGTTTCTTCCAGCCTTATAGAAGCATCCAGATCTTATGTTCTTGTTGGGCTTAGTCAAACTTCTAGAAGCCCAAGGAAGACTTAAGTTTATATTTCTAGTCATGAGGTTTGACCCCCTTCTTCTAATTCCTCATTGACATATAACATTATAACATTACAACTTAGGCTTTAGCCTTTTTAATTCAACATTACATTTAACTTTAGTCTTGTAGACTAATTACATTATAAGCATGCACCTTTTACACACTTTGTCACTCTCGCTTTGTATATGGTCCCATCCTGCTTACATAGCATTATTACATTAATAAAAGAAGATATTTTCATAGTCATACCATGTGGTCATTTGAGCCTTTATCATGGTCACATGCTAAAGTGACTCTTTAGAGTGGCCAACTCCAAGAAGATCACACCAAGGACCAAAAAGTGTCATCCCACATATTAGTCTAGCTCACAAGACTTTTATGTTCATTTTGACTTTTGCACATGGCTCACAAAGCTTGCACCTTGACTTTTGTACTAGGCTCACAAGGCTTTTACTTTCCCCCTGATTTTTGCACTAGACTCACAAGGTTTACATCTTGATTTTTGTACTAGGCTCACAAGGCTTGTTAGTTTCACCTTGACTTTTGCACTAGACTCACAAGATTAAGTTTCAGCATCACCTTCGTCCTGGCTATTGTCTGGCTCACAGAGTTTGTACGTTCACCGTGACTTTTGCCATGACTTCAGGAGACTTTTTGATTCTTCAAATCTCCCTGGGTAGCCTCAGGGTGGCCCAATGCCTCATATTGGAGAATGACTACCGATGCTGCCAATTTTAACAAGTGAAAGATATAGATGAAGTTTGGAATTTAGTAAAAAAAATTAGGAAGGAATTTCGGCATAATAATAAAGGATAGTGTCAACTCGAAAGGTGAAGAAGATAGTCATGAGGAGATCGAAGAAAATCAAGATGATTGCTTTTCCAAGAAAGAAAGTAAAATTGAAAAAGCTGAAGCTAAAGATAATTTTTTGGTTATGGATTTCAAATCCATCCCGGAATGTAAAATCGATGAAAAACACACTGATTCCATAGAGGATGCTAACAAGGAAAGGCATATCATGACACACAAGTGATCTCTTTCCAGTAACAATGGCGATGAAAATCCAAAAGAGAAAAAATGTGAAAATGTTGTCTTCAAATAACTATACTGAAATATTGGCTTCTCACTAGTTTGTAGTTACAATCCTTGAATATTACGAAGATATTGCATAACAGGAGCGAACTGATGAGAGTGAAAGTGAGAGTCGATCCTGCAACATGAGTTGTGATTCAGTGGAGAAGAAGCATGCCTTTAAATCTTCTTTGAGGGAAATTCTATGTGCAAGAGAGAACTAGTGAAGGAAGGGATTTAATACTTCAATGTCCAAAGCACTGCATTGATGTAGATAAGATAAGATGAGATAATTTTATGAATGTCCAACAAATGACCACAAAAGTAGGTCAATATGATTGTGTTGTACCATGATGTCAATACAAAGAGGGAGCATTATGGCTGCTCCTATATAAAGCAAAAGGTAAGATTCTAACCTACAATCGTAAAGAGCTAACTCCAAAGATGGAGACCCACTCTAGAAGAGATAAGTGCAAAGAGAGCCGATACAGATGAAAAATGTACAAGGAGAGTGGACCTGAGATCTGTGATACAAGAATGGTGAATATCGAAGGGTGTCTCCTAACATCGACATCTCGACGATCCTATTGACAACTATTATGCGCCTCTACGAGTCTGTTCGGGGCCGCCTTCGCACAGCTCGAGGGTTATTTGAGTTCATTCGTAGCACCATTGGGGTGAAGCAAGGTTTCCCACTTTCCCCCACCCTGTTTGGAATCTACATTGACGAGTTGGAGACCTTCCTCCATGAGCACACCCAGGAAACAGATGGGTGCCTCCTCCACCAGGTACTGATCTCTATCCTACTTTTCGCTGATGACATTGTACTCCTATCTTCCTCCCCTAAAGGTCTGTAGAGACAGCTTGATGCCTTAGCCCTGTTTTGTGAACTCCGGAAGCTAACTGTGAATCTGAGCAAAACAAAGATTATGATCTTCAATGGGGTAAAGAAAACCTTAGACTTTTGTTTCTTATTCAAAGGGGAGGAATTCGAGATAACCAGTACTTATACTTATTTGGGAGTGCAGTTTTCAGGTCCCCGCTTTAGTCTACGACTAGCTCTTCAGCCTCGAATTAACAAGGGGTACAGGTCACTAGGCCTCTTTGAGAGACAGTGCTTTCGTCACCATTTCCAAATTATCTCATCCAAGATGGACCTGCTAAATACCTTGATCCGTCCCACTGTTTTATATGGATTAGAAATTTGGAGCCCCTCTCTACTCGAGTCAGTTTGGGCATCAGCTAAAAGAGTCCAGATCCTTCTTCTTCGGCGTATCATCAGATGTAAGCAGACAGTGTCGCAACACATCATCCTAGTTGAATTTGGAGCCCATCCGTTCCGTCTCGAGACAGTTTTCAGATTTGTTTCCTTCCTGCATTGGATCTGAGGGTTAGCTGACTCGTCAAAAGGTTGGGACAGGTACCATTATCTAGCTTATTGCTTTGCTGAGACCATTGCCAGCGCTACCCACTCAGGCAGGGCCCAGTGTTGGCTCACAGCTGTCTCGAGTCTTCTTGCTTCAGTGAGGATCCAGTTAGATCGTTTCCCCCCGTTCCAGTACTCCCCGGATGCCCTTGGTCACCTTCTACCTACTCGACAAGAGTTGAATAAGATCATCAGAGAGGATATTTACAAGCAGTTCGTCCAGGTTACTTGGATTAATCCTTCGGGAGGATTGCGTCCAAAGATGGCTTTTTATGCTGAACACCTTTTGGAGATCAAAGACGGGCTTATTGTCCGGCCTTAGTACACATTTCGACATTGGATGCATGCTCTTCGGATCCCTCTCGGACAGTTCAGAGTAGGATCACATAGACTCCGGGTAGAGTTAGACCACCAGATTGACAGATCAGATAGGATCTGCCAACTATATCATCTACAGGAAGTGGAAACCGAGCCACATTTTATCTTCAGATGTCCTGTCTACTATGAGATTAGAGGACGCTTCCATTACTTGTTCAGGGGGCCTCAAACTCTAGCTGCCTTCTTTAGATACACCGATCAGAGATGTCTAGCACTTTATATCTAGGAGGCTCTCAGGTTTCGAGCGCAAGTCCTCTAGCCTCCCACCAGACCAGGTACCACACAGCGGATCACGACATTCTTCAATATGCTACCATCTTCCAGGGGCACCAAGAGATCTACTGACCCCGATATCGATCCAGCTCCCAGATCAGTAAAGGCTGCGGGTTCTTGACTCACGAGATCTCAGCGGCAGCTCCGTACCAGACCACCCTCTGAGAGGCGCTTAGGACCCGCCAGACCTCACCAACCTCGCTCTAGAGGGCGTCCCACGCCTACCAGCTCCTACTCGGGGTAGCAAACACTTTTGCACTTCCCTTAGTTTTTCTCGCTCAGCCTTGGATGTTAGGAGTACTGGACCTTCATCGGTCGCTTTGGCTCTCGGATCTTGTCCACCTGAGCTCCTTCGCCCCTGTGCAGGGTTACAATGTTGGAAATGGGGCAAGAGCTCTCCCATGCTACAGCCTAGCTCACCTTGTACATTTTACTGCTTTCTATTTCATTGCTTATATTGTATTTCCTTTAAGGGAGATCATTTGATCATCCCACATGCACAAAATATCATTGTAACCGACAGTCCAGTTGACCTACTTTGTGGTCATTAGTGGACATTAATAAAATTATCTATCTTCTCTATCTGTCTGAAGGAAGAACATGAGAGAATAGTGTGAGATGCAAAAGAATATCAATGTGCAAAATAGGAGCGTGTGCTGATGAGAAAGAAGAGAATGTTATCAAGTGGGCAGGTGAAGGCCCCATGAATGAATCCATGGTTTGTGAATTCAAGGGGCTGCTAGTTTTGGAGCTTATGATTCCAGAGCACAGATAAACGCGAAACCAAATGTAGAAGGAGGTTAACCATCCCGATAGAATGGCTCTAGTACACCACAGGCATTAGCTGCTTATGCCTTTTATGAAGTTCATGTATGAATGTTATATCAGCTCCACAAATGCTGGTCCAGCAAACAGTGTGTACATGACTGTCTCGTTTATGTCACTCCAGTGGCTCAGTTTTGTAAGGTACTCATGAACTGCTCTAGCAATGACTCTGATAATCCAGAAGAATGTGAAAGTGTAACAAGAAACAATTTCCTTATCGAGCTGTGGCAGATGAACTGGAAATGTGAAAGGAAGCCGGGGGCATATGCTTATTATCCAAATGAAACCATATGTTTGCACAAGTCAAAGATAATATATATAAATATAAACACTTTGCATAATATGATCTACCAGATTAGGCATGGCATTACAATATTTTCGAAAATGGGATGCACAATATAGAGTTCAAAGTGGTTATTTTAAGAATTTGAAGGAACTCTCAATGTAACAAACATAATAACAATAATAAATGATAGTAAATAATAATAATAACAATTAGGTTAATGAAACATCAAGGGTCACACACGCCTTCAGCTTGTGACCAGTCAATGGATATTTATTATTTATACTGTTGCAAGGCTCTTTGTAATCATTCATCATAATTCAATCTTTTATTTTATATTTACAAATATGAATTTATGAATCCCATAATAAACAGGGATTGTTTATTCTGAAGAGAGTGTAGATCAAAGAATCATAATAATTGTTAGAGAAGAAGAGCTATTACTATTCAAATAATGGAATTGAAGAACTGGTGGTGGTGCTGAAGGAGTTAAGAGTATAAAATGTTTGTTTTTTCACATAAGGAGCAAAATATTTCTCCTGAACACTGATCCAAAATATCCTGTCAATCCAGAAACATAAAGAAGATTTTGAGTATGAGAGAAATCCAAAGATCTTCATGGGTGGACTAGACATTCATGAGTCAATGGCCGCAAGTGACTTGCATTCAAACTGCTGGCCAGAGCAACAGAATAAACATTTGTATTGGAACTCAACTAGCACCTCGTAGTTGATCTCTTCAAACTTCAATTTTTTTTTATTGCTAGGACATCTGGAATGTGGTCATTTCTTCAAACATCATTTTTTCTAACTGATGTGACAGCTCCTCTGTCTGCAAATTAGAGCTGCCATCAAGTACACAAAATTAAATGTAGCAGCAAGTACACAACTGCCTGACCATATTCCAGCTACCGAATAAAATAGTATGCAAGTTATAGCCATAAACCATGATAAATATGTCAACCACAGCCAAAACCTTCAACAAGGTGGAGTGGAAATCTTCGACAAATGCATAATCACAGTTTTTACAGCAGAATGTGTAACGGCGATTTTCTGAGTCCATGACACAATTTCCTAATATATGACTCGTCCACAGGATTAATCACCAGCTGAAAAATACCGAGTAATCAGCATTCTGGTCTATAAGAATAACAAGCAAATACTATTTTCAACAAAAATATTTGAGAATGACAATATATTCCACTAACATGTTTTTGAATAATGGAACTCGTCTACCAGAGATCCAATATAAATCCAAACTGGAAAGAGGAAAGAAAAGAAACTTATAAAAATTAACCTAAAAGGCAAAATTCGCATAGAACAGTCAATATTTCCATTGAACATAAATGATTTCAAACTGCATTGATGAGTTTGAGTTCAAACTCTACCTCAAACATAAAAAAGTTAACAGGAAACACACTAAACTCCATCTCCATACAACAAATGGCAAAATTGGCAAAAAGGGCCTTTAGTTTGTGTGGCCTTAGTATTACATTAAAGGGGAAAGCCTTAGTTTATAGGCGAGCCTCAGCTGAGGTATTGTAAATTCCTATCAATGTTACTATATTGGATCGACTTTCCCTGCACATATATTATTTTTCATGGGGATAGCATTATACAGCAAGGTTAAGTTTTATTTAACTGAATATGAGCTTATTTGTGTGGCCTTATCATTAGAGGAAATTTGGGGTCTAAAATGGGCCTTATAAGAAAACGTGCCAAAATAATTTTTTGTGAGTTGGAATTCAAGAACCAATAGAATTTCAATAAAATAAGTCAACCATAATGGTTGAGTTGGCATATTTGTCATTAAAAAAAACTACTTTTTTTGTTCGTATTTTCGACATATCTCATTGTGTTTTTACTCAAATTTCGATCGGGAGAGCTCGTTGGATGCGGAATTTGATTCCGCATCCAACGAGTACCCACACTGCATATTTTTTACGGACCCCGCTACCCCAAAAACAAGAAATACCTGAAAAAAATGTGATGATGATGTCATCATCACGTTTTTTCAAGTATTTCTTGTTTTTGGGGTAGCGGGGTCCGTCAA
>LPNX010744543.1:79527-91708 GCA_001517045.1 Pseudotsuga menziesii
CTTTAAAGGGGAAAGCTATAGTTTATAGTCGAGCCTCAGCTGAAGTATTGTAAATTCCTATCAATTTAGTATATCAGATTGACTTTCCCTGCACATAAATTATTTTTCATGTTATACAGCAAGGTTAACTTTTTATTTAACTGAAGATGAGCTTTAAATTTGCTCAGTTTAGATTTAAGATCGTAACTCTAAAGTTTATTGAACTTTCCTAATATCAGAGGGTTCAACATAAATAATTATTTATGTTCCCACATTGAAATATAGGGGGCTTAATTTTTCTTGATTGTTTTTGAATATCTTGCATAAACATATAAACTATTATATTGGATGAACTGAAAGCATGCTTCAAAGAATTTTCTAAAGCAAATAAATATAGCTGATCTATGAATTTTTATGCTACTTAGGTGTCCTTTTACGGTAAACATGAAACTACATGTACTTCACTTTATGTTGCACATTGTATTCATTATGTGCCAAGTTTATCTGACTTTGGGATGTTAGGCTAAAAGTAACCAATATTTCACTAAATATTTGTCCCTAATATGTTGCAGGGGCCTGTTTTGTCTGCACATAAGAAACTTATTGCAAAGAAGCTTGATGAAGAAGCTGAGTTCAAGGTCAAGAGTGAGGCCAAGAAAGAAAAACGTTTGGTAAGTTTGATAAATCTTGCTTTGATGTTGTTCTTGATTTGGTTATATTTTAGGTTGAAGGATTCCATGTCCATATACTAGAACATTCAGATACTTGGTTTAAGTAAATGAAAATTGACTTAAAATCTAAGTTGCCAGGAAACTTGGGTATGGGGACGGGGACGCCACTTTTTGAAACAGGGTACTTGGGTATGCCGGTGGTACTATATATATACATATCTGTGACATACATGTCACAGTCACATCATACATGCATATTTCATATTCTTCATAAATTATGAATCATGATACATAATTATAAATTCAATGATTCATTGAACAATGAACATTCACATTGAAAATTTGAAACATAAATTTTGATAAGTCTTAGGCTCAGTAGATATCAATTGGGAGACTGGAAGTTACATAAAATGTGATAAATCATTGTACCAGGTAGCTGTAACAAACAGTCAACCTCAGACCTGAAGGTACACTTGAAATCTTATTTTAAACACCTATTGTACTACTGTTACAGGCAATAAAAAATTGCAAATTGCCACTTATATTCCTGGGTTGTTGTGAGTGTATTTCTCAGTATTAAATACATATGTATATTTTTTATGTGCACAATTGGTAGTTAAATTATGTTCCTTGAGTGCTGAACACAAAACCATAAAAACATTCATTTTAAATCAATGCAAAATCAGTCTACCAGATTTGGACAATATTCAGTGGAATTTGAAAAGTGTTGCAACCCCTTTCATTATAACGCCGTCTCGGGTACGTGGAGCTAGTATGGGGTATGGCAGTGTACGACATGAGACGTACCTTACGAGTACCCAAGTTCCCAGTACGGGTACGTGTACCCTACCCCCGGGTAAGGTTACCCTTGCTACATAACTTAAAAAAGTGTTGCATATGACATGCCTTTTCTCGTTAGAGTTTTCTTGTCCTTTTTGTTTGTGAGTTTGCATTGTTAATTGCCTCTTTGATAGAATGATCTGTGAAATTAGAGCTGCACTATAAATATTTTGGTGAAGTGCCAGAAAAACGTGCATCCAAAGATTTTTAAATTCCTCACGTAATTGTGTCACAATTCTGCATTTGTGTGACTGCATTGTTTAATTGTTATGTAATTGAAAGATTTGTGAAAATCAAAGCTCTGCTGTAAATGTTTCAGGAAAAAGTTGCATTGGAAGATTAATTCATTTGTTACATAATTTTGATATGCAAAATAGCTTAGAGCTAATCCCTCTCCTGGATATTGTCATATGTTTTATTAGCTTTTAGGTTGCTTCAAAGATGTTTTTCACAAAGTAGAAGCGCATTTTGTTGATCATAGGTTGTCAGTGATGACACCCATTAATGACAAAGGAGTGACAAGGGGATAAAGGAGTGATAAGGGTTGAATACAAATGTAGATGACATGATAGCTTGTGCATTGAAGCCATTAAGGAGTCACAAATATTGATGACATGATATGAATGAGCCAAATGACCCATTCAGTGATCATTAGTGGCGTGATGGTGTCTTGGAACCCTTGGAGATGGTCCTAGTGCATGAGAAGTGGTATGATGGCACTTGGACACACTTGATTGCTTGATGTTGGTCCATGCTACCATTTGACAATGGGCTTAAAGTCCATGGTGAGGACCTTGATTAACTAAATTATGACATAGCTAAATGATATGAGGTTCTTAAAGCACTTGCATGTGGTAACTTGTTATGGCGCACTTGTTGCTTGGTAATGGTTTTATCTTGTTGAAGAAGCCCTAGAGAGTGTGATATTGTTACCTTCAGCCCTTGGGTCCTTGGTGGCATTAATGATAGCCCTTGCCATGATGATGTTGATGATCATTAGTCATGTGAAGTTACTTATTTGTTGAATGTGGCACATTGAATAAAAACCTTGTAAATAAAACTTGTATGAACAAGTCGGCCCAGCTATAATTAAAATTAAAATAAAAAATAAAAAATAATTACTTTTGACTGGTCGGCTCAGTAAATTATTAGGGAAAACCAGTATAAAATTGTAAATACCAGCCAACGACCTCATTTGAAGGAAGGAAAATTCTATGGTATAAAAGTAGCTCTGAATTTCGGGATAACAGACCATTGAGGCAGCCGCAGGGCATCCCAACAGCAGCAGTACACACGTGTTAAAGATAAATTTCTCTGAATTCGGGGTCTAACAGCAGCAATAAATCCCTGATTTTTATGCACTGAGGCAGCCACAAACATTCTTTTTGGTGTGATGAAGTAAAAGCAGTAAAGGCAGCAGTTTCTTATGCTGCTTCTCTATTCTGGTGTTTCTCTGAGGTAGCTGTTTGAAGAATGAGGTGGGTGCTTTGCTGAATGTGGACATTGTATCCTCTCTCAAGTTTGTTCTCCATCAGACTTATGTGAGAGTGACCAAAAAGACATGACCGTGGCAGTTTAATATTGGTTGTCAACACAACATTGACAGGATTGTTTTGGAATGTTGTGACTCAGATATGGCTTGATTTGACAGAGATAGTGAATGATTGAAATGACTAAGCTTGATATTTATTCTGCGCAGAGTCATTGAATAAATTCTTGATGTCTTGAATACATTAACCAGACCTTAATGACTTGTGATGAGGAGCTTGACCTGATAATGATATGATAATGGACAAGTTGTTGATATGGCAGAGTTATTTGAATAATGACATGATCTTGACGTGATTAGTGAACAACTGAGCAAATGACGGAGACAGTTGATTGGTGACTGCAGTTGATAAGTTGATATGAGAAGTAGAGTAACAGGCCTTTGACAGTGACATGACATAGTAGCTAGGTGATTTGACGTGTCAATAAAGCAGCAGACTGATGACAGGATATGATCAGTGTGATGAGCAGCAGATGATGACTCGAGGCAGATTGATTTGATGTGTTCAGTGCCAAGATACAGTGATGAGCAGCTTGATGACATGATTGTGAAAGGCACGTGATGAGAGTGATGAGCAGTTGAGCAAACATCAACACTCCCTCTTAGTGAGGAAATATTGTGCACCACTCCAAGTCTGTCTCTAAAAAAAACAAACTTCCCTTTAACCAAGGGTTTTGTTAGAATGTCTACAACTTGCTCATTTGTGGAAAGTCGGAAACATACTAGAGATTGACTACTCCCTTCTAAATCCGGTCTCGGATGAATTGATATTCAATCTCAATATGCTTGGATCTGTCATGGAGTACTAGATTTTCAAAGGGTTTGATACAAATCTGATTGTCACAGTATATCACCATGGGCTCTATCTCTCGATCAAATAATATTGTAAGCAGTTTGCGAAGCCAAATAGCTTCACAACTAGCCATACGTCTTGCGATATACTCAGCCTCTGTTGAATTGAGTGCTATGGATGTTTGCTTCTTACTGAACAATGAAATCACCGCTGATCACACGTTAAAACAACACTTTGAGGTGCTCTTCCAATTTTTTGCTCTCCTTGCCTAATTCGAGTCTGAATGTCCCTGTAGCCTCACTCCATCACCTCCAAGATATCTCAAATACCTGAGCACATGTTTTGTTGCTACCCAATGCACCTCCCTTGTCTCCACCATGAATTGGCTCAACGTGTTCATACCAAAACATATATCTTTCATGGTGTTGGCCAAATACATCAAGGAACCTATTAGCTGTTTGTATAACTTGGGATCCACCCACTCTGAATTTGAAGTGACACCCTTTTTCAGATTGGTAACGATAGGTTTAGCCATCGGTTTATTGACCTCCCTCATAAATCTCATGATATCTACTGTCTACTTCCCTTGACCAAGGAAGATCTCCCCTGATCTCTGCCATAGCTCTAACCCCAAGAAGTAATGCATCAAGCCAATGCCCTTCATCTCGAACTCTGTAGCCAATTCTATCTCGCATCCTCTGCTATAAGCCCCTCTGTATCTATGAGAAACAAATCATCTACATACAACACTATGATGAGTGGATCATACCCAACAAGTCTGAAGCACAAGTTAGGATCTGCCTCACTCTTAGTGAAGCCCATGTTATGCAAGTATCTGTTCATCCTGGAATACCATGCTTTGGGTGTCTGTTTGAGTCCGTACAAGGATTTCTTAAGCCTGCACACATGAGACCCCCTCCCATGTACCTTGAAGCCCTAAGGTTGCTCTATATATACTTCCTCCTCAATGATCCCAAGGCTGTCTTTAAGTCTATTTGGTGAATCCTCTACTTCATGACCGAGGTAATAGATATAATAGCTTTAATGGTAGCATATCTGGCGATAGGAGCAAATGTCTTCTCGCAATCCAATTTCTCTCTAAGAGAGCCCTCTTGCCACATACCTTGCCTTGAACTTCTTGATGCTACCATCTCCAGTATGCTTTATCTTGAAGAGCCACCCACGTGGATGTTACCATAGACTTTCCCGCTAGTTTAGGCACAGTGTTCCAAACATCATTCTTCATGATGGAGGTGAACTCCTCCACCATGGCATCCCTCCAAACCTACTGAATGGATGCTTCCTCAAAACTGGAAGGTTCACAATCTATGATGCTACTCATCAATGCCATATAGTTCGGGCACTTCTTTGGAGGCTTGGTGTTCCTGAATGTGCTCTTGAGGGCCAGAACATGCTCTTGAGTATTCCTCAAGGTTTGCTCAAATCATCTGGGTTTTCTGACAGAGTTGGAAGGAGATAACAACTCCTCCCCAACTGGAAGTCTGTGACCTTTGTTCTCCCTTCAGAGCCATTTGCTCCTCGTCCTTTGTTACTGGTAGTAACTCATGAGACTTCCTAGATGTGAAGTTCTCCTTGAACTTAACATCTCGTCTCACTACCGTCTTTTATTACCCTTATATGAAGATCCTGTAAGCCTTTGAGGTTTCACTGTGCCCCACAAATATGCCCTTCTTACTTGAAGGCTCCATCTTCGTCGTTTTCTCCATAGGCACGTGGATGTATACAAGACAATTAAAGATTTTGAGATGCTCCATCTTTGGTTTCACTCCTGTGAATGCTTCCTCATAAATCTTGTCCTCCAATACCTCGTGAGGAATTTTGTTCTGCAAATACATTGTTGTGTTACATGCTTTTTCCCAAAGAAACATGGGTAGACCCTAACCATGAATCTTAGTTCATTATAGTATTGATTATGGATTAGTTCTTTCTCTCTACAACCCCATTTTGCTATGGGTTATACGAGACTGTCTTCTCCTTCTTGATCCATGCCAATTTGCAGAAATCCTTGAAGTCATTTGAGGTTTGCTTTCGCCCATTATTTGACCTCAACAACTTGATCTTATCACCTATCAGATTCTCCACTCGGGCCTTGAACTCCTAGAATTGATTGAATACCTCATCCTTGGTTTTCATAACGATCCAGGTTTTCCTAGAAAAGTCATCAATGAATCTCCCATAGGATGATGCTCCCTAGGGCCTACACAGATACTATTGACATCAGTTCACATACATTTGAATGAATAAGTTCCAAAATCTCTTTGGACCTACTCTCATTGCTTGGAAAAACAACATTGACATTCTTGACAAGTGCACATCCTTTGAACATGCCATGTTGCTCAACACTGAAATATGGAAGACCAGTGATAATCTCCCTTAGAATCGACAACGCCCTATAATGTGGGTGTCCCATCCTCTTGTGCCATAGCTCACACAGGTTATCACTATCATGTTAGCCTGAACAAGCTTTCCTTGAAACCTGTATGATTTTCCCTCTTTAACCCAAATCGTCACTACTGCGTCAGGGGTACCTCCCTCTGGATATATGAGTACTTGCCTAAGTTGCCAGAATATGTGGGTACGGGGACGGGGATGAGGATGCCACCTTTTGAAATTGGGTACTTGGGTATGTCGGGAGTACTATATATGTGTGTGTGTGTGTTAAAATTTGTAAAAATAAAATATGTCACAGTCACATCATATATGCATATTTGATATTTCTAAATTCAATCATTCATATGAACATTCACATTGAAAATTTGAAACATAAAATAATAAATTTGATAAATCATATGACATAGACTCATAGTAGATATCAAGTGGAAGACTGAAGTTATATTGATATAATTAATAACATGAAATATTGCATGTCCATGACACCATGAGTTCAAATTTCATTGTCATACTATAGTCAAAATTTGTCTAATGGAATTTCCGTACCTGCAAAATAAAGTTCAAAACAAAAAACATTGAACAATGAATAAGATAGCTGATTTGGCTTCCTCAAGCCATGTCATCAACATCCTTAGGATCAATGTCATCTGTTGATTAGAGTTGTCATTGATGCCAACAGTTCCTTGTGAGGGTTTGTGGTTGTCTTGGTTCCCTTTGTGGAGCCCCTGAGGCTTAGTGTTTGGTTTGTGTTGTTTGTGGTTGTCTGTGTCAAAGGAGCCCTTTTGACTTTGTTCAAACCCAAGATTGAAGCCCTTGGAGGCCTTGCGATAGTGGAAAAAGCCCTGGTTACCCATTGACTTGTTTAAGTGTCCCTTAGCTATTTCTTGGTCCCATTTGAGTCATTTGTTGTATCCCTTGCTCCTGGTTGTCTATTGTTGTCTCTATGTTGCTTGTCATGCTTGTACTTGTTATGGTCTCTTTGTTTGATAATGTTGATATCCTACATGTACCTTCACATATGATAGTTTGGTCCTTAAGCCCACAAGCCTGAATCTTGGAGCCCTTACTTTGTTATGGATGCACAATATTGGTATGGAGCCCTTGAATCCCATAGATGAACCCTTTGGTGTTGAAGCCTTTATACTTGCATGGATATATGTTGCCCTCATGATGATGACGCCCTAGTACTTTGAAGATGTCCTTGAGCATGGTATTTAACCCACAAGTTTGATGGAGATATGATTGAAGCCCTTGAAGTATAGAAGCCCTCTTGCCTGATGATGATGAAGTCATATGGTAATGAAACCCTTGTGCATGCCCTTAAAGCCCTTTAAAGAAGATTTCAAATTAATTTTTGATGTCCTGCACAAATTGAAGAAAATAAGCGTGAAGGACCATGCTATTGCAAGCAAGCCCATCATAGGGAGATTGTCCACGTCAAGCCGTTTCCATTGATATGTGGAGTGTCTCCTAACTCCTTACGGTTGATGAGTTTTTATTTTTTAAAGTTAATGTATTAATTTGGCCCTTTACAAGTAGGTCGGCCTACTAAAAGAATTCAATTAATTTTTAATTAAAACTACTACAAGTCGACCAGACATGTGAATAAATCCTCCATGACCTATATAAATAGAAGATAAAACATTTCATTTGTTCATCATCTAAATTTTCCTTTAATATTCAAACTAGGGCTAAACAATGCATTCCAGATCTCTACTGATAACCACACATAATATCTTTTACAGTATGCAACGAAATATAAAACTGAGAAATAAATCACAACATCACATCACAATATTGACACTATTATTTTGGGTATGGAAACCCTCGAAAAAACCCAAGATGGGAAAACCGATGCAACAGTGAGATATAGATTTTATTATGATAAAATATGGAACGTTTACAATCATTGGTGAATGTAGTACCCTAGTAGAATCACTGGGCAAATCCCAGCCAAACCCCTACACCCTCCTGAGTGAGTGTACGACCCACTGTACAACCTCCCACACGTGTGGATCCGTACGACTGTATGACTGTTGTAC
Organism: Pseudotsuga menziesii; assembly: GCA_001517045.1. Classification (NCBI taxonomy): domain Eukaryota; kingdom Viridiplantae; phylum Streptophyta; class Pinopsida; order Pinales; family Pinaceae; genus Pseudotsuga; species Pseudotsuga menziesii. The sequence continues at coordinate 87,814 of LPNX010744543.1, forward strand.
GTAATTTGCACGGTCTGTACGGCAACTGTACGTAATCTCTACGGCCTGTACGACCTCCCTTTGCACCTATTGCCTGTCGATCCGTGCGAGCTCTGTCCTGCCTGGAAGCTTGGTGATCCTGTTTGCTTGCTCCTCCATCTTCCCAACTAAATCCTCTCTCTGACTTTCTCTCTGTGTCTGTATCCTCTCTTTGTCGAAATACAAGTGTGTCCTAATTACCGATTGACCTTTCTTTTATAACTTTATGAAAAGCGAAAACCCTAATTTCACTTTCACTTTATAAAAAGTATTTTAATTTATTTTCCGAAGTAAACTTAGGAAAAGTAAATTAAATACAACTGGTGCCCTTGTTTAAGTCTTCTGCATGCAAGGACACTTGCATGCAGGAAGACCTTCCTTGTTGTTGCTAATTTAACACTCCCTCTCAATGAGGAAGGGATTCAGTAGCAACCCCATCTTATCCTTGAACTTTACAAAACTGTGTCTGCAAAGTGCCTTCGTTAAAATGTCCGTCACCTGCACATCTGTCTGTATGTACTCCAACTGGATGATTCTTCTTTGAACACAATCTCTCAAGAAGTTGTACCTGATGTCTATGTGTTTGCTCCGATCATGCAACACTGGATTCTCAGATAGCCTGATGCACTCCGATTGTCACAATGAACTACTGTAGGCTCTAGCTCACACTCAAACGACCCTGAAAGTAACTTCCTCAGCCACATACCCTCACAAGCAGCCATGCTGCCATATACTCAGTCTCTGTTGAGCTCAATGCAACTGACTTCTGCTTCTTGTTGAACCAAGAGACGACCCCTGATCAAATGCTGAAACAACAACCTGAAGTACTTTTCCTGTCCTCTACACATCCTGCCTAGTCAGCATCCGTGAATCCTGCTAATTGTACAATCTCCCTGCGCTCATAAACCAATCCATACTCTACTGTACCTCTGATGTAGTGAAGTATGTGCTTCGGATGGTAGTTCGATGAGTAGCGGTCGATCAATGCAAGAGGCAGAGGAGATGAGGATCTGCAGCAGATGGTAGTTCGATGAGTAGTGGTCGATCGATGCAAGAGGCAGAGGAGATGAGGATTTGTAGTAGAATTCATTATGAAGACTCAACAACCGTCCAATCAGGTAATCAATGGTATAGATTGATTCAACGATTGGGATCTATCCCCCATTGGCAGCGCGTTTGAGTTGTATGTGCTTATATGCACTGGCGTCACTATGGTTATTCGACACGTAGAGCAAAGGTATTGTGGGGGCTCTAGGTGCTTATACTCCACGAGAAGTCACCAACTTGGAGCCCGGGACGACCTGTTAGGCCCCCCTACATTTTGGAAGAGGCAACAATGACCATCGATTAACAAATTAGATCTCGCCCGTTGATGAACAGATCCAACGGTTAGAAGAAAGTCCGCAAAAGATCTACGGTTGCAGAGCAATCCGCAACGTTATAGTGCAATCCGTATTTGATCGTAGATCAACGATTAGGATTGAATCCGCAAACAAATCATTGACCCCGAAAAGTTGTGGAAATAGATTTGCGGGAGGATATTGCGTTAAGATTATTTAAAAAAAAAACTGATCTGCAATCCGCTATCCGCAAATCCGCATTTGATTGTAGATCAACGGTCAGGAGTGAACCTGCAAGGAAATCGACGGTTCAGAAGTAAGGCGGAAACAAAGTTGCGGAAGAAAATTGCGGAGGTCCAAAATATGAAAGTGTGATTCCGCATTCCGCAATTCGAAGATCGATGGTTAGGAAAGCATTCGCAAGAGATCGACGGAGCAGAAGAAAAATTGCGAAAAGAGAATTGCAGAAGTAGCGTTTGAGATTTTATGAACCTGCAATCCGCAAGATCGATGGTTAGGAAAGACTCCGTAAGAGATTGACGATGCGGTAGAAAGATTGCGGAAGTATTATCATGAAATTTGGAAAACCAGCAATCCACAATCCGCATCTGATCTAAGATCGACGATCAGGAAAGAGTCCGCATGAGATTGACGGTGCAGAAGAAATTTTGTGGAAAGCAAACTGTGAAAGCACTTTTAAGGAATTTTGTAAACCTGCAATCCAGAAACTGCATCAAATCTAAGATCGACGATTAGGAGAGAGTCTGCACTAGATCGACGGAGCGGAAGAAAACTTGTGGAAAGCAGATTGTGGAAGCACTTTCAAGAAATTTGGAAAACCCGCAATCCTCATATGATCTAAAGATCAACGGCAAGGGAAGAGTCTGCAAGAAATCAACGTTGCAGAAAGTATATCGCGGAAAGGTAGTTGCGGAAGGACCTTTTGAGAAAAAATTAGAGCGCGGGTCCGCAATCCGCATCAGATCTCAGATCAACGACCAAGGAAGAGTTCGCGAGAAATCAACGATGCGAAAAGTACAGTGCGGAAGGATTTTTGTTGCAGAAATATAATTGCCGAAAGGCAATTGTAGAAGGATTTTTGTTGCGAAAATATAATTGCGGAAAAATGAGTGCGGAAAGGTAAATGCGGAAAGGACGCTGGGAAAGGAAACTGCGGAAGGTCATGACTAATAAATTAAACAGAGTTAAAAACGATGAACAGAGAAGTAATTCCAAATTAGTTTATTTGTTTGTGGAGAGTCACGATGAAATTAGGTGTCTGTTGAATGAAGAGATATGTTTGAGGGTATATAAAGAAAGTTTTAAACCTTCAAATAAGTTTCTCTATACATTCAATTGATAGATCGATTGAAGAACAATCAGAGATCAAATTATCATATGAGGGAGGTTGGGAGGTGCTAGGGCAGGGAACATGCTTGATAGGGGGTTGTAACCTCCTTCCAGTGGTAGCTAGTAAATAGAGTGTTGTAGCATCCTTTCAGTAGTGTTGAAAATCTGAGCTTAACTTAGCCCAAACACTTAGTAGAACTCTGATATCAGTCTTCAACATTTATAAAACCAAACACACATCACATGCATGTAAATTTCATGTCTCTGTAAGCTGATATACTGTAACTAAGTAAACTTTGCAGCGGAAAATTAACTAAAAATCAGCAGACTGTAAAACACATTTAAGACATAGTATTTTGGTCAAATTTGACCCTGGAAAAACCCCCTCAGCCCCTGGGGGAAAACCAGCATGCAAGAGAAATTTTATTGAGCTTGAGAGAGAAATTTCTGAAGGTAAAACAGTCATTAATTACAGCATAAATAATCTGAACAGAACTTCGATTTCTGTGCACAAAATCTACCTCGAAATGCATGCCTGAACATACAAAGTCAGCTACAGAAAATCTGCCTTGTATGACTTCACTGTATGTACCTCACAGGCTGCATTTTCACCTTTGGTTTGAGTGCACAGACCCTCTTCATTTCTGCACCAACAGACAGGCTGCTACAGGCATTTAAATGTGCTACCAGCAGCAAAACACTTGCTGTACGGTCCTCTCCTCTGCTGAACAGCCCTCAATAAATGCTGCAATCACCTCGAATTTGAGCCACTATTTTGCCTCGAAAATAGTGCCAAACCACTGCTGCATGGACTACACAGAATTTTAGACTTCTTTTGGGGATGCACGGTCACTAACTATCTCAGCTGGTGCGCCCTTCTTTTGGAAAATCGTGCCCTTCTCTAGAAATTCGAGCCCTCACTTTGGGCTGCTCCTCTCTCTCATTCTCATGCTCAATCTCTTGTTATCTCTTGCTCAAGAGCTTCACACACTCCTCACCAAGCTCCTCTCTTGGAAATCGAGCCACTCCAAGAGCTCTCTCTTGAATAATGTGCCCAAATGAAGTCTCATGCACTTTTATTTACCTTGTTAGGGTTATTCTCATGACTTTTCACCTTCAATGGACGAGATTAGATCTTGGCCAAGAGATCTATGGCTGGGATCTAATCTCTCACTCACTTAAATCTC
>LPNX010744543.1:92018-129371 GCA_001517045.1 Pseudotsuga menziesii
GGATCAACTGCTGAAGGTCTCCGTCTGACAACTCTGAACTGAGAGTTCTCCTCACTCTCCTGCTTATCCTGAAGAACCATATCATACCAACTCTGTTTCCTCACAGAGTTGGATGAATCCTCCACAACGATAGCCACTGCTGCTGCCACTAAGTCTGATCTCTCACCAGGCTCACCATCCACCGGATGCCCCAAAACTTGGTATATCCGGCCATCATGGTTGCCAAGCAGACTCGCTGCACCCAAGCCCCCACTCACCGGATATATATAAACATGCCCTCTCACATGAAGAACCGCATATCCGTCATCCTCCAAAGCTGAAATTGAGACCAAGTTCCTCTTGAGCTCTGGAACAAACAACACATTGCCAACCTCCAGATAACCACCAGACTCGAGTTGGAATATGACTTTTCCAACTCCTTCTACTGCATGGGTGCCGGCATACCCATCCTCATTCAGTATAACTCTGTCAATATCTGTCAACTCTTGGAACACTGCTCGTATCCCCGTCATATGGCGTGCTGCTCCGCTATCTATGTACCATGCTCCAGTATCCAAACTCTCTGCTACACTACTATCTGAAAGAATTGAGACGAGCGAGAATTCCTTCTCGAATTCCGCCGCAAACTCTCCCGCTTCAGCTGGAAGGGCTTTCTCAGGCTCTTCTTTCTTCTTGTTCTTCTTCTTGTTGGGACACTACCCAGCATCGTGACCATAACTCTGGCAAGCAAAGCATTTTACTTTGCTCAAGTCTTTGGCTCCACTGCTCGAGCCACCCTTTTTCTTTCTACCCTTAGCTGAAAGGGCCACATTCTCTTCATCAGCAACCTGCTCAGTCTTCCCTTCTCGGATCTCCTCCTGAGTAAAATCATCCCATAGTCTTTCCCAAGAGGGAAAGTTCTCTCTGCCAACTACACACTACACGAACACGTCCCACTCCTTAGTGAAGCCCTTCAAGGCTATCCGCACTAGTTCGGGATCAAGAATCATCTCACTAACTGCACTCAGTTCATCTTTTATCTGTCTGAGTCTAGTGAGGTAAGAGGCTACATTCTCACCTCTCGCCATCTTAGTGCCATGAAGCTTATCTTTTAGGCCATTTTACGATTTTCATTCTTGTTCTCATACAAACCTTTTAAAGTATCCCACATCCCCTTAGCAGTTAGTTTCTCTGCCAAATGTGGGATGAGGTGATCTCGAACACCATCCAGAAGCAGTCTCTGCGTTCTGGCCTCCTTCACCTCATGTATGTCAAGGGCTATAGGATCAGCTGCGGGAGGAGCCACTGTGGTACTAACAAAGGCCCATAACTTGTTTTCCTTGAGAACAACTGTCATCCGTGCTTTCCACTGTAAGTAGTTGGAAATCCCTTCCAACCTATCTTCATATCGGATGCAAGCCATCATTCTCTTCTGCACTTTTTCCAACAAGGCACACTCTGCCTTCTTTGACCAAAAATATCAGTTGTACTGAACCAACACTTCTCTGCTCACTCTCAGAAAAAAAATTAACAGACAGCTGTTACTTCACATGCACTAGCATAAAAAAAAATCAGCACTTCTCTGCTGCCCAACAGTCTACTGAAATCTCAGAGCCCCAGCTCTGATACCATGTTGAAAATCTGAGCTTAACTCAGCCCAAACACTTAGTAGAACTCTGATATCAGTCTTCAACATTCATAAAACCAAACACACATCACATGCATGTAAATTTCATGTCTCTGTAAGCTGATATACTGTAACTAAGTAAACTTTGCAGCGGAAAATTAACTAAAAATCAGCAGACTGTAAAACACATTTAAGACACAGTATTTTGGTCAAATTTGACCCTGGAAAAACCCCCTCAGCCCCTGGGGGAAAACCAGCATGCAAGAGAAATTTTATTGAGCTTGAGAGAGAAATTTCTGAAGGTAAAACAGTCATTAATTACAGCATAAATAATCTGAACAGAACTTCGATTTCTGTGCACAAAATCTACCTCGAAATGCGTGCCTGAACATACAAAGTCAGCTACAGAAAATCTGCCTTGTACGACTTCATTGTATGTACCTCATAGGCTGCATTTTCACCTTTGGTTTGAGTGCACAGACCCTCTTCATTTGAAATTTGAAGAGAAAAACAATGATGCAGAAAGTATGATTGCTGACTTAAAAAATGAGGTTGTAGAAGCCGAAAGGGCTGAAAACAATCTAGAACAACAACTCAAGGAAAGAATACGAGAATCTGAAAGGATTGAAGAAGACATTATGCACCTTAGAAAGAAACTGAATGAAGAATCTATCTAATCTAAGTTTGAGAACAACGCAAGGACTTTAGATGAAATCCTAAGTGTCCAAAGACCAACAAGCGATAAATCTAGATTAGGATTTGTCAAAGAAAAGAAACCAAGGTATTCTTCTTGCACAAATCAAGATGGAAATAAAAGAAGCTATGCTGATGTACTCATGAGCCAAATTAAAAGGGAAGAAAGTAAGAAATCTGCTTCTCCCTTACAAAGAACAGATATGATGCCTAAAAGACTAGTGATAAATAAACATCAACAACTCTTTGGACATATGGCTAGAAATTGTAAACTAATGGTTCCTATTGAGAAAGGCATTTCATAACAAAATCCCTTCTATAAGAAAAGTACTACTAGAAGCAATCCAAAAGGAAGAAGCTATGAGTCTTTTGCTCCTTTACAAAGTTATAGTATATAATGCTACAAATGTGGAAATCTAGGACACATTGCTAGAAATTGCAAAGCATATGAAAAGTTTCATATCTATAAAGAGAATATACCCAAGCAGCAGAAGAATTACAGGAAGGCTAATTCCAGTCAGCAGAACTCTGCTCCTAGAATGAAAAATTTGAGAAGACATGCAAACGAAAATAGTCATTACAAAGATCAAAGTTTGAGAAGGAAACAAGACACAAACACATCTAATGATAGAGGATCAGTAAGCAAGGTATCTCATGGAAAGATGTGGAGAAGAAAGTCTGATTATAGAGACTCAGAAGAAACACAAATTTCAAACATCAATGAAGTTTCCAAAGATGATGATGAGCATAACAGTGCTATAAATATAAGTGGCATTCATTATGAGGGAAAGCAAGATGGAGATGTAAAAGAATACACCGATGAACATGAAGATGAAGGTGATGAAGAAGGATATAGTGATGATTGTGGAATTCTTTTCTAAGATCTTTCATGATCTAAAGAGAACCCGGAAAATAAAATTAGGAGGCATCATATACTTAGGGGGAGTTAAATTCAGAAAATTGCAATTGGTATCTAAAAACTTCAATTGGTATCTAATGTTGAAGTATGGTGAAAGCTATATTCTTCAAAGACAAGAGATGATAAAGGTTAAATGATAAGATTGGTGCATGGTTGTCACAGAGAAAAGGTGCATAGATTTAGCTTGAAGTAAATTGAGAGATACTCAATAATGGAGCAGAAGGAAGCACAATGATAGGGGGAGTCTATGAATTTATCACTCAGGTTATTATTCAAAGACTTGCCGCAAGAAGGAAGATGAGGATGCTAACCAAGACTATCATTACTTAAGCAATGATTAGCACCAAATCCGGTTGACAAGGGGAAGAGAAGCAAAGAACTTAAAAGAAGAGATATGTTGGTAAGGGAAGTTGTTAGAAATAAGAAAGACATGAAATCTATATTAAAATGGGTACAACAATGACATAACAGGTTATCCTTTGTCATCGTTGTCAAAGGGGGAGAATGTCTAGATGTTGCCATCAATGCCAAAGGGGGAGATTGTTGAAAATATAGTTGTCATTGATGTCAAAGGAGTTCAGGAATGGCAAAGGAATAACCAATAGACATGGTAGCAGGATGAACTTAGTAAAAGACAAATGATCCATTACGTGGATTGCCAATTGATGTCAAAGGAGTTCAATAATGAAAAAGGAATAATCGGTAAACCATGATGATAGGGGAAACTTAGTGTAAGACAAATAAATTACAAAGTCAGATGGTAGTTCGATGAGTAGCAGTCGATTGATGCAAGAGGCAGAGGAGATGAGGATCTGCAGGAGATGGTAGTTCGATGAGTAGCGGTTGATCAATGCAAGAGGCAGAGGAGATGAGGATCTGCAGCAAAATTCATTACGAAGACTCAACAACCGTCCGATCATGTGGTCAATGGTACATATTGACTCAATGATTCAGATTTATCCCACATTGGCAGCGCGTTTGAGTTTGTATGTGTTTGTATGCATTGGCCTCACTATGGTTATTCGACGCGTAGAGCAAAGGTATTGTGGGGGCTGTATGTGCTTGTACTGCACGAGAAGTCACCAGCATGAAGCCTAAGGCGACCTGTCAGGTCCCCTACATTTTGTAAGAGGCGATAATGACCATCGATAAACAAATTAGTTCTCGTTCGTTGATGAACAGATCCGACAGTTAGAAGAAAGGCCACAGAAGATCTACGGTTGCAGAGCGATCCATAACGTTATAGCGCAATCCGCATTTGATCATAGATCAACGGTTAGGATTGAATCTGCAAAGAAATCAACGACCCAGAAAAGTTGCGGAAATAGATTTGTGAGAGGATATTGCATTAAGATCATTTCGAAAAAAGGTTGTTCCACAATGTGCAATCCACAAATCCGCATTTGATTGTAGATCAACGGTCAAGAGTGAAGCCACAAGGAAATTGACTGTTCAGAAGTAATGCGGAAACAAAGTTGCGGAAGAAAATTGCGGAGGTCCAAAATATGAATTGTGATTTTGCATTTCGCAATCTGAAGATCGACGGTCAGGAAAGACTCTGTAAGAGATCGACCATGCTGAAGAAAGATTGCGGAAAGGAATTGCCGAAGCATTTTCATCAAATTTGGAAAATCCGCAATCCGCATCTGATCTAAGATCGACGATAAGGAAAGAGTCTGCATGAGATTGACGACACAGAAGAAATCTTGTGGAAAGCAAATTGCGGAAGCACTTTTAAGGAATATGGAAAACCCGCAATCTGCATCTGATCTAAGATTGACGATTAGGAGAGAGTTCGCATGGATCGATGCAGCGGAAGAAAACTTGCGGAAAGCTAATTGTGGAAGTACTTTCAAGAAATTTGAAAAACCCGCAAACCGCATCTGATCTAAAGATCAACAGCTAGGGAAGAGTCCGCAAGAAATCAACGGTGCGGGAAGTATCTTGCTTAAAGGTAGTTGTGGAAAGGAAATTTCAAAAGGACCTTTTGAGAAAAAATCATAACACGCGTCCGCAATTCACGTAAGATCTAAGATCAACGACTAGGGAAGAGTTTGCGAGAAATCAACAGTGCGGAAAGTACATTGTGGAAGGATTTTTGTTGCAGAAATATAATTGCAGAAAGGTCGTTGTGGAAAGGTAATTGCGGAAGGATTTTTGTTGCGGAAATACAATTGCGGAAAAATGAGTGCGAAAATGACGTTGAGGAAAGGAAACTGCGGAAGGTCGTGACTGATAAATTATACAGGGTTAAAAATGATGAACACAGAAGTAATTCATAATTAGTTTATTTGTCTATGAAGAGTCACGATGAAATTGGGTGACTGCTGAATGAAGAGATATGTTTGAGGGTATATAAACAAAGTTTTAAACCTTTGAATAAGTGTCTTTGTACATTCAATTGATAGATCGATTGCAGAACAGTCAGAGATCAAATTTTCATGAGGGAGGTTGGGAGGCGCTAGGGCAGACAATGAGCTTGCTAGGGGGTCATAACCTCCTTCCTGTGGTAGCTGGTATATAGGGTGTCGTAGCATCCTTTTGTAGCAACTGATAAAACCAGGGGGTCGTAGCCTCATTCCAGTAGTAGGTGGTAAATAGGGTGTAGTAGCATCCTTTCAGTAGCAGCTGATAAACCACGGGGTCGTAGCCTCATTCCAGTAGTAGGTGGTAAATAGGGTGTAAAGGCATCCTTTCAGTAGCAGCTGATAAACCAGGGGGTCGTAGCCTCCTTCTAGTAGTTGCTGGCAAATAGGGTGTAGTACCATCCTTGTCTGTAGTAGCAGGAAGAAACTATTTGTAAATATAATCTTGCAGTAATAGGAAGTATTGGTGGTTTACCCAATTGGGCTTCCATGATAAATTTGTGTTGTGTGTGTTCTTGTTGATCATGTGTGTTAATGAATAAATTAAAAGTGGTTTAAATTGTTAAAAGTTATCAATACCGATTCACTCGCTGCCCCCGCCCTCTCAGTATTGTCCAATATTCCAACAATTGGTATTAGAGAGGGATCCTTCACTACAACTTAATCATTGGAAGGAAGATCCTATTGAAAATCACTATGGATCAACAAGGGTTTGCCACCAACAGACCTTTGTTATTTATTGAAAATAATTATGCATACTGGAGTGTAAGAATGAAGTGCTAGCTAATGGCTTTTGGATACAAAGTTTGGAGGACTGCTGAAACATAATATAAAGTACCAGATGACGTACCTATAGACTAAGGAGAACTAAGCCAATATGAGGCCAATGTAAAAGGTCTAAATGCAATTTTGAGTGGGTTAACAGAATCAGTACTTGTAAAAGTCATGTAATGCAAAACATCCAAACATGCGTGGGGAAAACTAAAATTTGTCTATGAAGGAGCACCCAAAGTCAAGGAATCGATACTCTAGACCTACAAAGGACAGTTTGAAAACCTAAAAATGAAAGAGGAAGAAAATATTGCAGAATATCTTCTAAGAGTAGATGAAATTGTTAATGCCATTGGAGGCATTGGAGGAGAAATGAAAGAGAAAGACCTAGTCGACAAGGTACTAAGAACCCTACCAGTGAAGTATGACTCAAAGGTGTCCTCTTTAGAAGAACAAGACGATCTTAAACTTATGACAGTAGATGAACTACATGGGATGTTCACTGCCTATGAGATGAGAACAGGACAAAATGGATCATCAAAGAAGGAAGCAACCTTTAAAGACGTATCCAAGATCCAATCTGAGGACCTGGATGATGAGGAAGTTCTCTTCATCAAGAAACTTGAGAGAGGCATTGGCAAGTAGAAAGGGAAGCTACCCTTGAAATGTTTTAACTATGGAAGGATTGGACATTTTGCCAGAAATTGTCCTTACCAAAAACAAGAGGATAGTGATGATGAAGAACCTTGTTGTCATAAGAAAGATCAAAAGAATAAGATCATATACAAGAAGAAGTTTCAGAAAAATAAGAAAAACCTCTACTCCAAAGAAGACAATGAAGATGATGAAATAAGTGAAGATGCTGAAGTCCTATTCATGGGTTTCGAAAGCGAAATCTTTGAAGAAGAAATAGAAGATGTGGTAGATCTTGAAGCAGAACTTATAAATGCTCATGAAGAATTAGAGAAGTATAAAAGGATGTAAAAAAAATAAAAAACTCACATGTTGAAATTTGAAGAGATAAACAATGATGTAGAAAGAATAACTGTTGACTTAAAAAATCAGGTTCTAGAAGCTGAAAGGGCTGAAAACAATCTAGAACAACAACTCAAAAAAAGAATACAAGAATCTGAAAGGATTGAAGAAGACATTATGCACCTGAGAAAAAAACTAAATGAAGAATCTATCAAATCAAAGTTTGAGAACAACTCAAGGACTTTAGATGAAATCGTAAAGTGTCCAAAGACCAACAAGCAATAAATCTGGATTAGGATTTATCAAAGAAAAGAAACCAAGGTATTCTTCTTGCACAAATCAAGATGGAAATAAAACAAGCTATGCTGATGTACTCATGAGCCAAATTAAAAGGGAAGAAAGTAAGAAATCTGCTTCTCCCTTACAAAGAACAGATATGATGCCTAAAAGACCAGTGATAAATAAACATCAAGAACTCTTTCTAGGAAATTGTTACACTTTCAACAATTTTGGACATATGGCTAGAAATTGTAAACTAATGGTTCCTATTGAGAAAGGCATTTCATCACAAAATTCCTTCTATAAGAAAAGTACTACTAGAAGCAATCAAGAAGGAAGAAGCTATAATTCTTTTGCTCCTTTACAGAGTTATAGTATAGAATGCTACAAATGTGGAAATCTAGGACACATTGCTAGAAATTGCAAAGCATATGAAAAGTTTCATATCTATAAAGAGAATACACCCAAGCAATAGGAGAATTATAGGAAGACTAATTCCAGTCATCAGAACTCTGCTCCTAGAATGAAAAATTTGAGAAGACATGCAATAGAAAATAGTCATTACAAGGATCAATGTTTGAGAAGGAAAAAAGACACAAACACATCTAATGATAGAAGATCAGTAAGCAGGGTACCTCGTGGAAAGATGTGGAGATGAAAGTTAGATTACAAAGACTCAAAGAAACACAAATTTCAAACATCAACGAAGTTTCCAAAGATGATGATGAGCATAATAGTGCTATAAATATAAGTGGCATCCATTATGAGGGAAAGCAATATGGAGATGTAAAAGATCACACCGATGAAGATGAAGATGAAGGTGATGAAGAAGGATATAGTGATGATTGTGGAATTCTTTTCTAAGATCTCATGATCTAAAGAAAACCCTGAAAATAACAGTAGGAGGGATCATATACTCAGGGGGAGTTAAATTCAAGAAATTCCAATTAGTATCTAAAAAATTTAATTGGTATATAATGTAGAAGTATGATGAAAGCTATATTCTTGAAACACACAAGAGATGATCAAGGTTAAATGATAAGACTGGTGCATGGTTGAAATTGAGAAAAGGTGCATAGAATTAGCTTGAAGTAAACTGAGAGAGACTCAATAATGGAGCAGAAGGAAGCACAGTGATAGGGGGAGTCTATGAATTTATCACTCAGGTTATTATTCAATGACTTGCGCTAAGAAGGAAGATGAGGATGCTAACTAAGACTATCATTACTCAAGCAACGATTGGCACAAAATCTGGTTAACAAGGGGAAGAGAAGCAAAGAACTTAAAATAAGAGATATGTTGGTAAGGAAAGTTGTTAGAAAGAAGAAAGACAGGAAATCCTATATCAAAATGGGTACAACAATGGCATAATTGGTTACCCTTTGTTATTGTTGTCAAAGGGGGAGAATGTTTAGATGTTTCCATCACTGCCAAAGGGGGAGAATGTTTAGATGTTTCCATCATTGCCAAAGGGGGAGATTGTTGAGAATATAGTTGTCATTGATGTCAAAGGAGTTCAGGAATGACAAAAGAATAACTAATAGACATGGTAGCAGGATGAACTTAAGAAAAGACAAAGGATCCATTACGTGGATTGTCAATTGATGTCAAAGGAGTTCAACAATGAAAAAGGAATAATCAGTAAAACATGATGATAGGGGAAACTTAGTGTAAGACAAATAAATTACAAAGTCAGATGGTAGTTCAACAATGATAAAGGAATAATCAGTAAAACATGATGACATGGCAAACTTAGTGTAAGACAAAGGAATTACAAATTCGACTAGTAGTTCGATGAGTAGTGGTCGATCAATGCAAGACGCAGAGGAGATGAGGATCTGCAGCATATGGTAGTTCGATGAGTACCGATCAATTGATGCAAGAGGCAAAGGAGATGAGGATCTGCAACAGAATTCATTACGAAGACTCAACAATCGTCCGATCAGGTGATCAACAGTACAGATTGATTCAATGATTGGGATTTATCCTACATTGGCAACGCGTTTGAGCTTGTATGTGTTTATATGCACTGACCTCACTGTGGTTATTCGACGCGTAGAGCAAAGGTATTGTGGGGGCTCTAGGTGCTTGGACTTCACTAGAAGTCACCAGCCTAGATCCCGGGACGACCTGTTAGGACCCATGACCCCAATAAGGGCTACACGGGCATCAAGATCTTCATCAAGGGTTCCAAGTATTCTTCAAGTCATTAATGACCACATCATCACCTTTAAGGACCATTAAGTCGTCAAATGTGGGTCCAAGGGCTTCTTCAGGGCTTCTTCATCAAGCAAGAGGCTTCATAGGATTCTTTAGCCACCTCAACCACACCAGTAGACCTCCAAGGGTCAAGATCCATCCTGACATCACCTGTGGGGTTGCTAGACCTTCTCCTCGAGTACCATGGCAACATTAGAGCATGAATGACCATAAAATGGGTCATTAATGCTTCTCCAACCCATCTAAGGCTTCACCATCATCCACAAAGGCTTCAACACCATCTCCAGGGTCTTCAACACCATTAGCATGGTCTTCAACATCTTCAACAAGGTGGTGGCTACAAGATCCAAACTTATGGGTACAGGGACCTTGTCAATTGGGTACAAGGTGCTTCAAGGCACAAACCCACTCTATAAGGGGTCCAAAGCACTGCAAGTGAGATTTGGTGGCATCAATGACAATCTGTGGGGCCACTGCAAGTCCATGTTGGCATCAATGACAATTTCATCTACAAAAGTTACCTCATGCAAGAGCATCATCACAAATAACTTGATCATGTCCATGGGCTCCATGACCCTACCTACCCACAAATGAGCTCCATGACCCTACTAACCCACAAATGACCACAGGATGGGTCATTTCGACCACCTAGTGCTCCAAAGCACACACCATCTGTGAATGAGCTCCAACGCCTAGGCTACCACAGCAGGGGCATGCCCAATCAATCAACCATCAATCCTATCATCCATCTGGGCATTGTATGTGGGTATAAGGTGATCAAACCCATACCAAACCTGTGCAAGTGTCCATGATCCAATCCATACCTGTTTGTCAATGAAACGACAAAATCGTTTCTTACCGGAATACCCAATGTAAATATTCCATTACTGAAGGATAATGTAAAATGATAAAAGATATGATGATATTTTACAATTACATTGCCTTGGGCTGTATAAGCCATTTTGCGCTTTTTGAATATAAGTCACGTCTTTTGACTTTTCTTAATTATTTCTTATTTAATAATTAATAATTATTAATATTAATTTATATTAATATTAATAATTAACTTATGTTATGTTATATTTTTTTATATAACAGTCAAGCTTGTCCACTGTAGGAGACCTCGGTGGCATCAATGACAACCTGATGGGCTACTGCAAGTCCCATGTTGGCATCAATGACAATTTAATCTACAATCCTCATGATATAGCTGATAACATTGTCAGATCTTGACATCTTTTCAACTCTGAATTTGTTTTTCAAAATCGTCTTACTGTTCATGTGGTCACCCTGGAACAAATCCAGTAGAGCCTTGAACAATTCTCTAGTCGACTGCTTGTCTACCACATGATGAATCAAATGATCCTTCACGGCGTCTAGGATCACTCTCTAGGCTTTGTTGTCCTTTCCATGAGCTTCCTTCAGTGTTGCATCTGTCGGTACAAGAACAATCTTTTCCACAATCTCCCAAAGGCCATGTTTTTTTTAACAACAAGGTTACCCTCGCTTTCCAGAATAGGAAGTTTTATGTCCCATCTAATCGGTCTTCAAACTTGAGACTGGTTGCTGCCATTTCTAGATTTGAAAAAAAAACTGTCGTGTGCTTATTCCTTTAAGCACTCACAAGGATCTACTGCTGTAAACCCCAGATCTGTACTAAATCTGTCTGTTGGTCACTCAGAGCTAATGGATCTATTGTTATAAACTTCAGTATCTGCCTCCCTCTCAGAGTGAACACTTTGATACCAGGTTAATTTTTTTAACCCCAACTCCTAGGTAATTATTTCCTAGTGATATTCTTGTCTCAACAAGTAATTGGCAACTCATTGAATAAATTATACTGGCTGGAATTTATATACAAAAATTAATAGGAACAGCAGAATTGAAACTGATCTCACAATAACACATCCACATCAAAATTTATGCCCTTCAAATTTTCTTTTCATTAAAATAATATCGAAGCATACAAGGGCTTCCATACTGGTAAAATGGCCCAATGAAGAAAAATACAATCTACAGCAAACCTGTCAAATCTGCCCTCTTTAGAAAATCTCTGATTGCAATCTGCCCCAGAAAACCCCTCTGCACCTGCTGTTGCCCCTATATGGACTTTGTATGTCATGTATAACTTGTACGACCTACATTACAGATTGTATGACTTGCAAAAAATTGACTGCGACTCGCTGTACGACCTGCGTCATGCTGTGCTGTTGGCATGTGTGGCTTTTACGTCCCTGCACGACTACTGTACGACCCTGTTGGGATGTATGTTCTGCTGTACAGCCTCTGCTTGCTGGTATGACCCTCCTACAAAGGTCTCCTGACTGCTGTTCTCTTCTCCCTGTCAAATCTGGAAAGTAAAAGTCCTTCACTCTCCAAAACAAGTCACTTACTCGATGCTTGTATGTTGGTATTTTCTTCTCTCACCTTGGCTGCCTCTTATAATCTTGAGATAAACCAAAACCCTAACCTCCTAAGTGATCAATGGTTAACCTTGTAATTGATCAATGGTTGAGATTGGATCTCCCCCTCACTTGAGATCAATGGCTAAGATTGATTTAATTAACTTAATACACTAATTCCAAAAACTTAGGCATTTTATTAAATTAACCTCCATTAATTTTAAAATGGTATTCACTTTAATAATTAAATTATTAAAGTACATTTCCAAAGTTCTGAGACATATCAATGCTGATTTCCACAAGTTAGACACAAACTCATGTTGAATACCTGTCTGCAATACAAACCTCAACAATTAATGTGCCCAAGTCAATAGCCTAGATGACCATTATGAATTAAATAGCTCTAATAGAGACAGACCTAAGGTCGGGCTCCTCCCAGCTGTTAGGTTACCTTCGAGCCTCAGGTCAGTAGCAAATCTTCTATCAGGAGTCTTTTTACTTTGACATTCGATGGTAGGATAACAAGGCTTGTTTGTTCTTTTGCTCTCCCAGGATTGTACGACCAGGTCCCCTCAATCCTAGTCAAGGCCCCCAGGGATATCATATATCACTGCATTTGCCGATTTACAGTGATCGATGAGTCCAACAGTGAGTGTGCATCTCGATCCCCTCCCTCACCCTCTACCACTAGGAACAACAAGGTTTGACATCATCTCTTTTTCTTGTACTGCTGTGAGATCTCCAGTCTCAAGTCCTATTCTATCACAACATCAACACTATCTTATTTTTTTGTTGGACTACTACTTAATAGCTCTTGGGTAGATAGTTAGTTCCCTTTTACTTCCTCTAGCTTCTTTCTTTCAGCATTGTTCTAAAAGTTGCTTTTGCACTTCTACATTGTATTACGCTGGATCTATCTTTTTAGTCCCTTTGATCTAATTTTGTGAGAATTTGTTGGACCTTAATTAAATTATCTTATCTGCAAGACTTAAGATTTGTGAGGTTTATTTGAAAATTTGTTGTAGTTATCTTTTCTAGTTGCATTCCGCTCACGGTCTCACGCTGGTCATGGATTTATCACTAGGGAGTTTAACTGGCTAGCTCTGGTACCACTTTTAGATTATGTAATTAGATTAGGATCCTTAAGAACTCCACACACGATTATGCTATCAGGTGCATAATATACAAATAAGCTGTGTTTGGTGGTGTTCAACAAAAAAGGCACAAGGCCCATATATAATGAATTGCATTAAAGTTGCGACCTTCAGTCACCACTTTTGTTAGTATTAATTATTCCACAAATTAGGCTTCATTCACACTCAGAAATTTGCCTGGTTTGTTCATTCCTAGAAATGTGGATGAAAGAGTTTTGTTTTTTCCTTCTCATTTTGGGATTAAAAGAGCAAATGTATTAACGTCAGAGTAGCAGGGGGATGCATTCCTATAGTTTGATAGTTCCAAACAGGGACTTTCTCGTCTCTGGGTTGTCAATGTTCTTTGCTAAGTTGTGACATTAGTCGCATGATTAATTTTAGTTTTGATGCATCCACTACCTTCTATTAATCTGTGGCAGAAATTAATTAGAGCTTAGTGCAATAGTATTCCTTTAGATTCACACTGTTAACAACAGTGCTAAAACAAGTTGAAAATATTAATGCTATGTCCTAACATTGCTTGTTATGAGTCTCAATAGAATGTTCTTTGAAGCGGCAGTACTAGACCAAATTGAAATTTTGATGCCCTGTTTTGTTTGTGCTAACATTGCTTGTAATGAGTCTCAATTGAATGTTCTTTGAAGCAGCAGTGCTAAAACAAATTGAAAATATTAAACATTTCTTGTGATTTCTTCATTCCTTGCATAATTTTGGATTTGTATGTTTGCATCGTTAATTGCTTCTCTGATTGAAAGATTTGTTAAATCAGAGCAGCATTGGAAGATTTCATTATTCCTTGTATAATTTTGTCATAATATTGACATGCACAATAGCTTAGAACTGATCCCTATCCTGGACATTATTCATATCTTTGAAAAATAATCTCTCCAATTGCTTGATAGAGCAGTGAAGGCAGTAGAATATAGCAGACTTACCCTAGTTTCAAGTCACAGTGTAATACTAAATGAAGAAAAATAACAATGCTTATCACAGACAAATTTTAGGGAATACTATTTATTTGAAAAGTTGGTTAGTTTGTCTATTTACAGAAATGTTGATGAAAGAGTTTTTGATTGCCTTTTCTTCTTGGGATTGAAAGAACATTTGTATTAACATCAAGTAGCATGGGGATGCGTTCCCTAAGGTTGATTTCCCCCAAAAGAGGGAAATCTCCATCTCTTGGTGGTCAATGTTCTTTGCTAACCGATAAGTACCATGCATGATTAGCATTGACACAGCCACTATCTCTACCAATTTGTGGCAGAAATTAAGTTGAGCTTAATGCCATAGAATTTCTTTACAATCACAATGTTAACAATAGTGTTTAAACAAATTGAAAATATTAATGCTATATAGAAAATTTAATGCTATGTTTCCTTTGTGTTAGTATTGCTTATGATTAGTCTCAGCTGAAATGTTCTTTGAAGCAGGATTTTCTATTGTAGACATTCATTTTAGAATTTTGAACTTTTGTATCACTACTATTCGTTTGAACTCTGGTATTGGTATTATTCATTCTTTATTGTTTAGCATGCCACATATTTCTTAGTGTACTTGATAGAAAATCAGCGTAAATGAAAGAGTTAAAGCTAACTTTGAACTTGATTTGATTGGAATATTTCAGCTTAGAGAGAAGGGACATGTGAAACCTGAAAGCTTCTTCGATACAAAGGAAAAACCCCTTATTAGGCTGGCAACCAAAGGAGGTACCTCAATGCATTTCTAGTGATCTAAAAAGTTTAACAAGAATGAACTTCTGGGAATTTGTTCTTATTATACTGATACATTATATGCTCATCTTTATGTGTGCAATTGGTGCTGCTCCGTGGAATCACAGTGGTGAAACTTTTTAATGCGGTGAGGGACTTAACCTTTAATTAGCTATTATGGGTCTCTAGCACATGAATGATATTGAACAGAACTCTTTCATTGGCTATTGGTTAAATATAAGGCCTATTCAAATCATTGAAGTTATTTTCAATGACATTGAGCAATTACATGCTAAATAAAATGTCTGCTTTGGAAACAGGTTAGTAAGGCACAGAGTGTCCAGGCTGGCTTTAATGTTTCGAAGGCTAAGGATGCAAAAGGTATATTTAGCGACTCATTCGTTAGATTTGCTCATAGAAAGATACTGAAATTTGATGAGTTCATCTGTTTTTCCTGTAAATTTGACAGTAAGATACTGAAAGATATTTCCTCACATTCATAATTATAGGAATCTCAGATCTCTGTTTTCACACTTGAGTTTTCTAAATTTCAAACCGTGATTCATGCAAAACAGATGAAAATTATCTAAAGATTCGTAAAGGCTTGGTATCGGTCATCCTAGCTGAAGAAATATTACGTTGGCTCTTCAAAAATTCAAACATTTATCCAACTGCAATTTCAGATGCTACATGGACTTCTTGTATTTTGCTACGTTTTTATAAGAATTTCTTCGAGTATATCGTCCACTTTTCATCTTACATTTATAGCTACAATTTTCCATTCAATCAGTGATTACTTCAGATTACCATTCTGTTTCCTGATCATAAAATTTCACCCTCAGCTATCTGCCCATCATATTTACCGAATTCTCTAGAGTCTAAATATCAAATCTGTTATTTATTTGCATTCTTCATCTCATTGTTAAGTTTTCTGTACTATATCTCATAACCAATCTACTCTTCATAACATTGATAAAATTCCATTTTACGGCCACTAGTAAATTACAGTGTTCCACCAAGTTTCCGGGACGCGGGAGCATGGGAGCGGGGAAACACACATTGGGGATGTGCAGAGACACCCCAAAATTTTGGGGGCTGGGGGGGCATCGGGGTCTTTAAAATTATAAAAAAATAGAAAAATAATAAAATTATGAACCCCAACATATGAACATATCAATTCCAAAGCCTATCACCGTTTGCATACTATCATAGTTATGTTCCCGAAGAGTTTAGTGTAATGTAAATGTAATCGTTATAGCCAAGCATATCATATCAACGTTTGTTTCTTTTTATTTGCTTCTATTTCGATTTATAATGACCATTTAGTGTAAAAGCCTAAAATTTAAGATGAACTATTTTTGTTTCTAAGTAAAAAAATTTAAAAATTCGAGGGGGGTGGGGGCCTGTGGGAGCCCCCCAATCCGGAAACTCCTAGACCAGTGTTTCCCCAAGTTTCGCAGAAAGGGGGGCGTTGGAAACGTTTCCCATGGAGTCTCTCAGCCCCCGGGGCATGGGAAGCGCAGAGGGTGAGCTTTTGACCCTGGGAGATGCATCCCCGTGGAACATTGGTAAATTACTATCTTGTTTATGACTGGAATCCAATAAAGTCTTGGACAAACTAGGTATGTAGTTTCTCATTCGTTCAGAAGGAAATGGGTGTCTAAAATTATATAGTGAAGGCAGGCTAACAATAAGGGCTTATAAAGTAACAGTGTTATGTTGAAGCAAGGTGACTAGCAAAAAGTGACTTTTCTTTCAATTCAGATTTTGATTGGATGTTAGGCTTAGAGGCATTAAATTAGCAAAGTTTGAAACATGGATATATTCTAGAACACCATCTATGTCAAATAATGTTAAAAATCAGACCTCTGTTCACATACAGATTTTGTCAAACACTTCATAAACCATCAATATCAGGCCTCAACAGTAAACCACAATCAAGCACATTTATTAACCATTCAATGGAACTATCCTGTAGGCTGATATACTGTTTACAAAGCACATTTAGCAGCGGAAAGACATAAATAGCAGCAGACTGTAACACATTTAAAGACACAGTATTTTTGGTCAAATTAGACCCTGGAAAAACCCCACACCTGGGGAAAACCAGCAAGAGAGTAATTTTATTGTGGAGCTTCAGAAGAAAGTTTTACATGGAAATGTACAGCACTAAATATTCAGCATTAATTACACAGTACTTACAAGTACCACAATCCACCATTCAAAATAGTGCTCTTCTGTAAAAACTAATGTCCACGACCTTCTCTGTCTTCTGTCTCAGCAAGCTACCGTGATTTCAGTACACCCACTGCTTCAGCAATGCTGCTGTCATGTAAAGGTACACTGTACAGTCTCTTTCAGCAGCAATAACTCCAGTTTCAGCACTAAATCTTCAACCTTGGTAACTGTGCCAACAAATGACAGTATGGACACCACTCTACAGCAGTACGGCCACCTTCAACAGCAGCTGTACAATCTGTATCAATGTCTGATTTTTCTTGGGAAGCGTGCTCACTTTCTACCTTCAAAAGTGCGCCCCTTTCAGTGCTGTACAAACTGCATTTAACTCAGCAGTCATTCTGGAAGTGCGTGCCCCTCTTTTCATCTGGAAAAATGCGCCCTTCTTCTCTTCTATCTCAGCTCCACTGCTCCAAAATACCTCTCTTGAGATTTGCGCCCACAAGGAAATAGCTCTCTCCTCTTGCAAATCATGCCTCTTCCTTTTCTCACCAAAACTCTCTTTTGGATTTGTGTGCCAAATGAAGTCTCATGCACTTTATTTACCCTATTAGGGTTATTCTCATGACTTTTCACCTTCAACGGTCGAGATTAGATCTTGGCCAAGAGATCTAAGGCTGGGATCTAATCTCTCATTCACTTAAATCTCCTAAGTGAACTTTACAACAAATTTTTCTTTTTGAAAAGTCACATAACCCTAAATATTTAAAAGTACACTTTATGACTTAACGTCACTTTAAAAACATAATAAAGTGAAACTCACTTTTAAATCATAAAGTCACATCAAAAAGGTACTTTAATAAAAAACACATTACTAAAGTCACTTTAAGAATATAAATGAGACTCCAAGTTAATGACCCCTGCACCTAGGCACCTGATGCAGGAGTGCCACCGAGCTATCAAAAACTAACAAATAAAACCTTAGAGGCATAACTTCAATTATTGTGTTGTACACTTTAAGTGACCACCGCCTTCACGTTTTGCAACACCACTATTCAAAATGTAACTCTAAAAGATTAGCATTTAAGATTGCTACCAGTAGCTAAAAGTGATATTTCTTCTGTATGTATGTGCAACATTTGTTGATGTAGTAGCTGCGTGAGGCATCCTCACAAGTCGGCCTTAGAAGAGACGTGAAGACAACACCTATTTAGCACACTAAAAAAGAACACCCAGCAGAAGAAGACAAATCAACCCCACTTGGGAAGTGAAAAAGTCAACATGATAAATTATAAATAGAAGGTGCCCTCACTCATTTTCACCAAGCAAGTTCGCTCCAAGCAAGAGAGAAATTCGCTACTACTAAAAGAAGAAGTTTTTTGGGTTCTTTATCATTGAAGAAGTTCACTCCTATATTCTTGGGGTTTATCTTTCTGCTATATATATGATCTATGTATCTGGATGTACATTGTTCTCTAAACTGATTATCTCTATTAGAAGGTTGCTGGATTTTCTCTCTTAGTGGTTTCCTAGATCAAAATCTGTGTGTATGCTTGGTTATTCTTTTAGTGATCCTGTTTATTATACAATTGAAATTATATTGCTATCTATAAAAAATTAACATGGTATTAGAGTAGTGCTAAAAGAAGCCATTGCCGGAAACTAGGGCTCCATTCTTTGGAGTGTTGCAATCTCAGTTCATCTCAAAAAGAGCATTGAGAAACTTGCCGTAGGAGGGCGCACCTTTTTGTGGAGGCAAAATCCAGATTGGTGAACTTTCAATTTTTGACCTAATTCTGTCAGGGTCAATATCTAGGGTTTCTTGGTTTGTACCCTTTTGTCTGTTGATGAAATTGTCATTGATGCCAACATGGTCTTGATGTCATCGATGTCACCACTTTGTTGAAGCTCTTGAAGAAGCCTTGCTGATGATGCTGTAGACCCTAGAGATGATCCTGAAGCCTTGGTAGACAATGGAGAAGCCCATGAAGTCTTGGAACCCTTGATGAAGACCTTGATGACCTTGCAAAGGTCATGGAGCCCACTACTGGCAATTGATATGGTTAGATGGCATGATGAGCCTTGATGGAGATGATAATTCTTGAAGATGGTCCTAAGTGCATATCCTGCACCCACTTATATGATGGATGGCCATGACCCTGCATGAAGCTCTTAATACCATAAAAGTTCGTGAAGAAGCCATCAAGAAGAATTCAAGTCATTTCATGATGGCCTGCACAAATTGAAGAAAATATGAGTAAAGGATCTTGTCAATGCAAGCAAGACCCTCGTAAGATGATAGCCCTCGTCATGCCCTTTCCAACGGTAGGTGGCACGTCACGTGGTTCCTCATGGTTGATGAGATATTAACTTTTGAAGTCGACCCAACAAAAATTATAAGTCGGCTCAGTCAAACACAAAGTCGGCTCAGTCAAAGTTTTATTAAAAATATATATATAAAATATTGTTTTATAGTATGTCGGTCCCATTAAAAATAATAATAAAATACAAGTCGGCTCAGCAAAATATGGAGGAGAAATTAGTATAAATACCCTCTCAAAGTTTTCATTTTTGCCATGGAAATTTCAGAGGAGCTCTGTGATTTTTACTGAGGCAGCCGCAACCTCACTGAGGAAAATTTCGGGTACTGTAGCAGCTACAGTAGACAGGAAATTTTTTTAAAGTTTTTTTTTTCTTTTTTCTGTAACCTCGTGGGAGCAGCATCTCTGGATTTTTCAGCAGTCAAGACACATTTTTTTTGGAAATTCTGTGGCAGCAGTCCGAAATTGCAGTAGGGAGCAGTCTTTGTCCTCAGGCTGCTACAGCAGCTCTTAAAGGTCTGAGATTTTTCAAGTTTTGCTGCAGACGTTAAGGGTTGTCATCAGTAGTTGTTTGGGGCCCTCCAAAGCACACAAACAGACCGAAATTCAGATCCTTGTGACAGACCCTAGTCCATAGGCCGAGGTTGATTGAGGAATGTTCCAGTCATCAAGTCATCAACAGCAGCATTGAAGTATGTCTTCTTTTCCAGCAGATCCAAAGTATTGACAGTATGGTTTAGAGCATTCTTAGGTCAGTAAAAAACCCAGGTAAAAGGCACAGGAATTCTTAAGTTTGATATATTTTTGGCATAAGTTTGGTCCTTCTTTTCTCTTAAATCTTTGATGTGGATCCTCTGATTTTCGGGCATTTGACAGACTAAGGCAGTCATAGCAATCTCCTAGTGAAATATTTTTATGGTCTATTATCTCAGATCTTTGGCATAAAGAATTCAGGTAGAGACAAGACTGTGTTAGTTTAATATTGTGTGTCAACACAATAGTGACATAATTGTTATGAGATAGTGTGAACTTTGCAACATTTTCAACTCCTATTTAATCTTGTGGCATCCTACAGCAGTCAACTTGAATTCTGGGAACTTATTTCCACCTACAGGCATCACAAAAAAAAAAAACCCAAGTTTGACTCCAAATCTGTGGAGTATAGCAGCAGTGTAGTGGCAACTATGTTTTTCAGTGGTCTGAGGACATATGGACGAGTAGACTGAGGTTGCCTATGACCGATTCACAAGCATTCAATTAAGTCATACACAATCCTGAATTTATCCTTGACCAGCATTCAAACAAGACCTAAAATTTGTTTCAAATTGTATGTGAGCAGACTTAAAGAGGTTCAGCAGTTAAGAAGTGACAATGAACAAATTTATGACAGTCATATCAGCAGAAGTACTTTTGCAAATAATACTATAGAACAGTGGTGAAGAGATTATATAAACTACAGCCTTTGAAAAGCATATACAGTGACAAAAGACAGTCAGACAAAATCTCTTTTAAGAGTACAGTACATACAAGAAGAATCCCTTTGAAGGATATTACAAGAGCCATCTAATCAGCAGACATGAAGATGTGAAGAAGACTGATGATTTAAGGCAGCAGATGTGATATGACAAATGGCAGTTTGAGGATGAAGATAATTTACAGACTGATAATATGTGTAAAACAAAATTGGCAGCAAATTGAAGAGACAGTAAGATGATGTTTACCCAGTAAACATTCAGCAATGCTTAGTGATGACTTATGTGCTCAGAGGCTTTATCCACAGTCCAAGTGGATATGTTTTGCAGTTCGAGTTTTGAATGCACAGCTGTTGAAGACATCAAGAACATCCACAGCAGCTTGATGCACAGTCCAAGGTTTGACAAAATAAGATCTCTACAGTAACAAGGTATGTCAAATAATTGAACAGTGAGGTGTATGCATTAATGTGTTCAGTGAAGTGTCTTAGTTCAGACTTGGGATTTGATTGCCTGGAAAGAAGTGTGCATGAGATTGACAACACAAAGCTTGAACATTAACAAAAGACAATAGCCCTAGTCCAAGGCTGAGTTATCCTAATGACTTGGCAGTGTTGAAGCACTTGTGTTGAAGAACAATGTTGCAGCAGTATTGATGGGCAGTGTTGACATGTTGATGAGCAGCAGAAATTGACCAAGTAGTTTCCAGAGAATGACCAACAGAGATACATGAGCAATGTATAGCAGAGAAATGATATATCAGTAGACAGTGATGTTTTGGCAGTGGTTAGAGGTGATCCTTGTGAGCACATACTTGAACAACAGGTTGGACAGGTTGATAACTTGGCAGTATTGAAGAGCAGGTGTGTTGCAGCAGTGTTAATCAGCAGTATTGACCAACAATAGATTGAAGAGACAAGTGATGATGTAATGTAACAGTGAGCTTTATTGTAAATGCAAGCTTGACTTGCTTTTGAGGTTAGGATACCTCAAACCCTTCTTAGCAGGGTCTAAGAAAACCAGGAAGGGTCTTGGATCCAGAGTAGGTGCTCTATATATCAGTAGGTGCTGATTTTGCCTAACGGTTGTAGCCGGACCAAAATAATATAAAAAGATTACAAATTTATATGGTGTGGTGTTCTTCTGTGTTATGATTCTTGCTATGATATGTGAATGATATGAAATGTTTATGAGATTGGTAGAGCAATGAAATGATGAATTAGTAGTTAAGTGTGACAGGTCAAAAAGTTGTAAATATTGCTTTACACTGATTCACCCCCCTCTCAGTGTCAACATTGTCGACAGATTTGGTTCGATCTTAACTCTCTCCAGCTCGCCTTGATAAGGCACATCTCCTTGTGGAATTAGTTTTGCAAGAATCCAAATTTCATACTTGACCTAGTTCTTGCCAGGGTTTTTGAATCATTTTTTAGGTTGTAGTCAAGATGAAGGTTGAACATAGACTTGACAGGGCTTCCAAGTCTAGGGTTTCCATTAAGCTTATTCATGAGGAGATTCTAGAACAAACAAACAAGAAGGATCTCTTCATATCCAGTGCTTTATATGTCAAAAGTACGGTCACTATACCAAACAGTGTTGTGATTTAAAGAAGAGAAGGCACTAAGCCTCAACTTCAGATGTTGATGGAGATGCTTCATATAAGAAGTAAAGGAATGATGATCGAACATTATACTACTTCATCTCCGCTCTCTCAAGTAGAATTCCTACCACTAGTGACACATGGTTGATAGACAGTGGTGTATCTAGACATATGACAAGACATAAAGAGAATCTTTCAGAACTGATTGAGAAAGAGTCCCATCTACGAGTTGTACTTGGGGATGATGCTAGATATATTGTGAAGGGATCAGGGGCTAACTCCCTCTAGTTAGAGTCTAGTGCAATGTTATTAGAACCGAACCGGTGGTCGAACCGGAACCGGACAAAAACCGGGAAACAAACTGGATCAAAAAACCGGTTGAGCAAACATACATAAAACATTCATATTTTCAAAAAATACATATATATCCATGTGCATCCATGTGAATTCAAACCATTATAAACAAATATGTCAAGTTTCTCATGTATATAGCAAGAGCATATAAAACCAAAAAAACATCGATTGCAAATACATAACTAAAGAAAAGTACATCAACAAAGAGGTTATAAATGGCCTCTAAAGTCAAAATATAAGCATATGACTACAGTTTAGACCCTAGAATCTACAATCTAATGATTCTAATCATATATCATAATTATTTGAGTCCTCATGCTCAGACTTGGAGACATCATCTACATCCTCAACAAGAGCATGGCTTGACTCCCCTAGGCCTGAAGGCACTTTTCTAACTGCAACATCAATGTTCACATCCTCTCGCTATGGAAGAGGGCCCAAATCCATTCACAATTAAATGTGATTGATATGGAGGGTGGGAGCCTCCTTTTATAACATTAGAAGGGTCGTGGGTCAATGAAACAGCTCACACGTGGACCCTATTTTTTATTTTATTGAAAGAATTTGAAATTAGCTAATTTTGGGGGTCCTTGTCGTTTTTGTACAGAACCGACCGGTTTTGTACTGAACCGGATGGTTTAGAGAAAACCGGGCAATTTTGTACGGAATCGGGTGGTTCATCCTTGAAACCGGCCAATTTCGTATGGAACCGGCCAAAAACGGTTTGAGTGCATGATTTGACTCGGTGAAGCTTGTAAACCGGTCCAACCGAGGTTTTTTTTCCAAACCAGTTGGGTTTTGATAACATTGGTCTAGTGATACTCTACATTTGAGTGATGTGTTATATGTACCTGGGATGAAAAGGAACCTTGTCTCCATATCAGCCTTGGAGGACAAAGATTACAAAATCACTTTCTCTGACGGAAAGGTTCTTGCATGGCATAAGAACGCTAGCATGGATTCAACTCATGTGATTGGTCTTCAAGAGGAGAGCTTATAACAGGTTAAATACAGAACCAGTTCAAGCATTGGTACATGATTCTACCAGTTTGGGTGAGCTATGGCTCAAAAGACTTGCTCATCTACACTATAGAGCTCTTCCATCTTTGAGGATGATGGTGACAAGACTTCTAGTACTCTGTGTAGATTCTGATGGTATTTGTAGAGGATGTGCACTTGGAAAGAATGCCAAGGGATCTTTTTCGAGCAGTGTCAACAATGTTGAGCATGATTGTCATTGATGACAGGCCATTAATGACAAAGGAGTAATAAAGGTCGATGACATGGCAAGCATGACTTATTTGTTTGGGCATTGGAGACCATTCACAGTTGGTGTGTGCATTGGAGCACTAGATGGTCCAAATGACCCATTCTGTGGTCATTTGTGGCTTGATGGGGTCATGAATCCCACACACTTGGTTGCTTGTTGATCTTTTGCCTACAGGCTAAATGGAGGTAATTTGATGATGTTAATGTAGCCTATGCTCATGTGGATGGTTTGAGAAGTCCATGTACATGATGTAGAAGACCTCAAACAATTGAAGAAGCCCATGTGATGCTTGAAGACCTTGATGCATTGTTGATTGATGACATGGAAGAGCCCTTACTTTGTCATGGATGCACAATGTTGACATGGAGTTCTTGAACGAATTGAATGATGACATGACAAACACATTACACTTTGAATTAATTAAATGATGACATGGCAAACATTTATTGTGAGAACCAGTGTTTTAAAAACCGGTCTAACCGCTTTTGAAACCGACCGGTTCACCGATTCAGTACGAAACCGATAGGTAAACTTGATCGGTGACCGGTTTGTTACCGAACCGGTTTGACCGGTTCGTTACCGAACTGGTTTGACCGGTCGAGTTTCTATCTTGATCGGCTGGTTATGACCCATCAGATGCAATTTGCCATTTTTTATTTATTTTTCTTATTTTTTATTGTTTTAACTTTTGTTTTTTATTTTATTTTTTAACATTACCTAAACTAAAGGCTAATCCCTAACCTAAACGCTAGTACCCACCCAACACAACTACAAATAACAAGACACTCACTCACTACCCACCTATTGTTATTTTTGTTTGATGTTTGGAGTTTGGAGTGGATTTGCTACAACGACATCCTGAGTGGACAGTGGAGTCGTGGACAGTGGACAGTGCTGAGTGGAGTCTTGACAATGGACGATGTTGAGAGTTTTTAGTGCTGAGTGGAGTCTGGACAATGGACAATGCTGAGAGTTTTTAGTGCTGAGTGGACAGTTTATCAGAGGTACCAGTGTCAAGAAGTGGACAATGCTACTCTTCAAGAATCAATATCAGAGTTAAGTAATAAGTTTATTAAAGTTTCTGTTTTATAAAAAAAAAAAATTTGTATTTATGTCAGTTTACCAAATGCAAAAAAATTAACTTACAGTTTGCAACTTTCCCTAATTAATTATTAAACAGAGATCTCTTTTGCAAATTTTTTATAATTTTAAACAACAATTTTATAATTTATTATTTTACCAATTGGTAAAAGAGATCCCTTGGTAACTTGTAAGTTAATTTGGTAATTTTATAATTTTATAATTTGGTAATGCTTACAGGGGATCATCTATATTTTTATAATTTTATAATTTTGCTCGTTGTTGTTTCAACTTTCAGCCTATTAGAAATGGCCCCAATAGCAAAAGATTCTGCATGGGCCCATGCAGACGTTGTTGATAGGGTGATGTATTGCAAGTATTGCAAGAAGTTGATTAAGGGTGGGGGAGTTTACAGGATTAAACAACACTTCGCTGCCATCAAAGGCCAAGTGAAGCTCCACTAGATGTTATTGGACATATTAGAGTTGATATGCAAGAACATTTTAAGAAGTTTGAAGATAGTAAGGCTAGACAAAGAGAGATAGAGGAAGTAGGAAAGAAGAGGAGGTTTGCTGAAATGATGGGTGGGACCTATGCTCCTGGTTCAATTGAAGGCTCTTCATCTATCCCTTCTACCAATCTTAGGGATCCTTTTTAGTATGTTGCACCCTCCGAGACTACACAAGAGAAGGGTAAATCAAAAAAGAAGGGTGGCATTCAAAGCTATTTTACATCCTCTGCTAGTGCCAATACTTCTCAGTTGCTTCCAACACAAGTTCATCCCACCTTAGATGACCATTGGAAGAAGAAATACAAAGAATTTGCCTATGGGTACATAGCTAGATGGTGGTATGATGCTGATCTCCCCTTCAATGTTGCCCGCTCTTCTTATTACCAACCTATGTGGGATGCTGTTATAGCTACTGGTAAGCGCTTCAAAGGCCCTAGTATGCATGACTTGAGGGGATCTCTTTTACAAAAAGAGATAGTGTCCATAGATGATTACTTGAAGGATTTCAAACAGTCACGGGTCAGAACAGGATGCACTATCATGTCAAATGGATGGACTGATCAGAGGGGTCGTACTCTCATAAAATTTCTTGTCTCTTTCCCACGAGCAACCATGTTTTTGAGATCACGTGATGCATCTGATCATGTGAAAGATGCAAATCTGTTATTTCATCTTTTGGATGAGGTTGTTGAGGAGGTGGGGGCAGCTAATGTTGTACAAATCATCATAGATAATGCCTCTAACTATGTTCTTGCTGGTAAGATGTTAGAGGAAAAACATAAAACCATATTCTGGACTCCATGTGCGACACATTGCATAGACCTCATGCTTGAGGACTTATGCAAACAGGATTGGATCAAGGACACTATAGATCATGCCAAAAGCATCACCAAATACATCTACAACCACGGTTGGGTATTGAGCTTGATGAGGAGTCACTCACAGGGTAGGGAGCTTGTTAGGCCTGCAATTACTAGATTTGCAACTCACTTCCTCACATTGCAATCTTTCCTTTCCCAAGCACAAAACTTGGAGAAAATGTTTTCAAGTGATGAATGGAATTCATTCTAATGGGCCCACAAACAAGATGGAAAAGACACCAAGAAAAGAATTAAAAGCTCTTCATTTTGGAAAAGAGCAGCATAGGTTGTGGCAATTACTGAGCCACTTGTTAATGTGTTGCGGTTGGTTGATGGAGAAAAATTGGCCATGGGGTACATTTATGAAGCTATGGATCAAGCAAAGGAGCAGATAAATGCAACATACAAAGATAGAGTGGCGAAGTATGGGCCTATTTGGGAGATCATTGATAGGAGATGGAACAATCAACTCCATCGCCCTATACATGCAGTTGGGTATTTTCTTAACCCAAGGTATCAAGATAGAGAGCATATTGATCCAGATCCGACTGGGGAGGTAGCAGATGGATTGTATTCTTGCCTTGAGCGCATGGTCCCAAATGAGGCGGACCAATTGGAGATATATCAACAGATCAACTCTTTCATCGCCGCCACAGTTACCTTTGGCAATAATGTGGCTAATATTTCAAGAGAGGATGACCAACCAGGTAAACATTTCCATTGTTTAATTAACTTTTGTTTTTAAAGTTTAAAGTTTAAATTGCAATTCTTAAATTGTAAATAGTAAATAGTAAATACTGCAATTCTTGGCAAAATTTACAATCAAATTTGTTGAATTAAGTTATTAACTACCTTGACTCTTCACATTTGCAGCACAATGGTGGAAGGCATTTGCTAACCATACTAAACTATTGCAAAGGTTTACAATTCGGGTCCTGAGTCAAACCTGCAGATCTTATGGGTGTGAGCGCAATTGGTCTTTGTTTGAGCGGATTCACACAAAGAAGAGAAACCGTTTAGCGCAGGAATGGTTAAACGTTCTAGTCTTCGTGCAGTACAACCTCTGACTCAAGCGCAACCAATTGATGAGCAAAAGACCTGATACGAATCCCATTGTGTTCGATGATATAGATCCAACCTCAAATTGGGTAGTGGAGACCCAACCGCCAGAGTTTGGTGATGACATAGCTAGTGAGCTTGAGGACTTGCTGGATGTTCCGTTGGATGCAGATCCTTTATTGCCGATGCCATCAGTTCATTCAGGTGTAGATCCTGAGAGAGCAGTGCCAGGCATGGCAGGCACTAGTCAATCAGGACCTCGTACTTATAGTCGTCGACATTCAACTAGTACTACTACTTCATTAGCAGATGACTTTGATCCCGAGGGGCCCGAGACTGAGCCAGATCATGATGCCTTTGCTAGTCCTTCTGGGTCTTCTTCTAGTTCTAGCAGTGGTGTTGAGTTTGATGATGATCATTGATGATGTATTATCATTTATGTAGTTTGTTGCCCACCTATTTCGATTAGGTGGCAACTCCATGTACATGAAGATGTACATAGTTGTACTAATGGTACCTTGGAAAAATCTGAGGATTTTTTTTCACTTCTGCAGGGCTGTTGCCCCTTTGTAAAACGAAATGTCCGCTCCCCTGCGTGGGAAAATTAATGTAATTTTATGTGCTAGTGTGGGTCATATGATACGGATGCCGCACCATGGAACTGGTTGTTAGGGAAGTCCCCTCATCGAGTGTTTTTCCCTTTCCAATTGATCTTGTTGTGTAAACGAGTTTAATCGGTTTGGTTTTCACTCAACATCCTCCAAAGTGGTGACGGGCGTTCTACCAGTCAAGTCCATGAGGTGGCTAAGGCTTTAAAGTGTGATTTATGACCATGCTAGGCATCTGTATAGAGTCTTGTGGAGTTTCGTTGTGTTGTTGTATTTTTAATTATTTTTTCAAGTTAATTAATTTCACCCCTTGGTGATTAATTAACTCAGCTTTTGATGTAATAATGTAATTGCTCAAGCACTGGCATTTTGTAATAGGGGCTATGAATGCAAAGTTAATTGCTATGAAACCCCCTAAGCCACTGCTTCGAGTCCCATGTCATTCTGACAGGTGGTTGAGGAGATAGACCATTTTTGTCTAAGCAAGGTCTATTTTTCCTAGGGAATTAATTAATTTCCCTAAGTCAAAATTCACATTTTTTGATTTTGAAGTAAAAAAAAAAAAAAAAATCGCCATGGTAACTTGGTTTGGGGGTTCCTAAGCCTAGGAAAATTTGTTCCAAAGTTTTCCACCCCCGCATGGCTAGGATATAAATTTTTTAATTTATTTTTAAATTTTCCTAAGTCAAAATGGGAAAAATTTAAAAAATTAAATTAAAAATTTAAATCTAAGGTGAATTAATTTTTAGCCTAAGTCTAAGATTAAATTTTTTTTATGGAGCAATGGGTAAGGTTAAAGCCAAGTCTAAATACCACATCCAAGTTAAAGCCCTCACCATATATAGTGGGGGCGCTAATGTTAAAACCCTCACAAAATTAGTGGGGCGTCCATGTATAAAGGGATCACATATGATGGAGAGGGCGGCCAAATTTGGAGGAGGACGCAAGCATAATGAAGGGTCTCCACTATATTAAGTGGGGCGTCCAAGCTAAAGATGGAGGCGTCACACATTATGGGGACGCTAACTACTATTAGAAGGGCGCTAACCAAGATGAGAAGGGCGCTAAAATGGAGGCGTCAAGGCTAAAATGGAGGAGCGCTAGTTTGGAGGCGCTACACCATATAATAGAGGGTAGCCAAGTATAGAAGGGCGCTAGTTCATTAGTGAAGGCGCTAGCTCATTTGGAGGGCGTCTAGCCATAAAGAAGTTGCCATACTCGGAGGAATATACCAAATCTAGAGGAGGGCGCTATCTCTTGAAGCCCACGTTTTACATGCATTTTGGAGACGCCATATTTGGAGGATGCCGCCATATTTAGAGGGGCGCCTACCTTGGGCCCATACCAAAAACCTAAAAGCAAATCTAAGGGTGAAATTTGGTCAAAGACCTAGATCTAAAGGTGAATATTATTAGTACATGGATTAAGCTTTTAAGCCATTGATTAAAAATTAATCTAAGGGTGTGGATTAATTGAGAAGAATGGAATGTCAAATACCTAGATCTAGTGGTGGAGATTAAACCCTAGATCTAGATCTAATCTTAGCCATTGAGCTTCAAAGGGTTGGGGTTTGCCTCAACTATATAATGAGGGTCTCACTCCCTCATTACACATGATCTCTCATGATATTGTTATGCTGCCGGAAATTTCTTCTTACTCTCTCATATTTTCTAGCCACATATTTGTATTGAAGCTTTGCCCTAGTTGGGCCATTAAATAAAAAAAATCTTTGGAGGGACACTGTGCTGCAAATTCTTTCATGATCCATTTCTTGTGAGGTAACATGTATTTTTTCTAGTTTGCATTTTTTGTAATATTCTAGTTAGCTCTCCACAAAGTGTTTTGTGGAGAGATTAGAGAGTAAAAGTGTTTTTATTCTCTTTTATGAATGATTTAACATTTTTCTTTCAAAGTATTTTGCAGGAACTGTTAGACATTCATCACTAGGTTTACGATTTTGCAGATCTAGATTTATGTGCAGGTTGTCCAAGCAAGGAGATCTCTCCAAGGGCTTCATTCCGGCAAATTTTAAATTCGGCCATTGACTTTCAGCCTTCCTGAAAAAGGGTTTTATTCATTGTATAGTGAATATAACCCTTGTTTTAGGGCCCCAACCTATTATATATTAGTTAGGGCTTTTATTTCTGCTATTTAAACATTGTTTAGGTGGCTGGAAACTCATTTTCCAGCCCTCTAAATCTCATATTTCTGCCATATTTCACATTCAGATTTTTCTGTAAATTTGTAAATTTTTGTACTAATTTTTTCTAACAAATTTTTTAGTGTTTTCTGTGATTTCCAGCGAAGATAGTTTGCTGGCTTATGACAGGTAATGCATAAGTGAAGGAGAGTTGCTGCCCGAATAGGCCCAGGATTTCCTCAACCTTCAACCGGTCAAAAAGGGGTTCAAACCCTCACCTCTCTCTTTCATTTTGTCTGATTATTGTAAACCCCAACGAGAGTTTCTCTTGGGGTATTTTGTAAAGTTTTGTAACCACTTGTAATCGATAACAAATAGATTAGGAAGTAGAGTAGGAAGTAGGATAATAGTTTGCTTAAGATTTATGTTTATGCAAATTTTATTTTCCTGTTAAAAAGTAATCATACAACCCAACTAAGCCTGTGTATCCTCTATCCACTTGTCATCTCCCTTTAGGGATTTCAAGTTGGATATGAAAAGCAGGGGAAGTAGGGGGCTTAGGTAAGTAAAACAACTTTCTTTTCTTGTACTACAATCAAACACACTTTATTTTCCAAGTCCAAGATCAAATACCGGCACCTCCCATAAGGGATACAGCTTGGTTGATCTTGTTGATCGTTTTTTTTTTTAAATAAACATTGCATGCTAATCATCCAGATAAAATTTACCTCTAAAACTTACCAACAACAACTTCCCATCTTCTGCTCCTCTACTCGGTTATCACCCTCCGGGGTACTCACGAGATACGACCAGGGGACAGGGAAGTCTTAGTTTAATAGGCATCCATCTAGTAATTGTCTGGTTGATTAAAAACAGTGACCTCGGAGGCGACTTGGGGTAGCAGACCGTGGGGGGTCTCTAGGCGCTTTGACGTCCTCCTTGTTGAGCACCAGGCCATTGGGGTTTGACGTGTGAGCTATGGGTGGGCTTTGTTCCCACTTTGTTGAGCGCAACAACACTCCCTCTTCTACTTGAGAAGAACTAGATCGGGGTAGTCACACCACCGGTTCCAAAACTTAACTCCAAGAAGAAGAACTTTAATAAAATTAACTAAAATAAACCAGGAGACATTGCAAAACCGGTTCTACAACACTTTTCCATTTCAGCACTCTCTCACTCCAGCATTGCACTACAATTTTTTATTTTCAGTTTTATTTTACTTTTCAGTTACATTTACTTTTAGCTATACAATCGTTATGTGGTAAATGCTTAAATGCTTAAAGTCTCTCCATTGTTTAATTTACGGTTGGTTTAATAATTTTCACTCAAAGCACTTTTCTGCTATATTGGAAATCTTGTTCATATTGTCTACATTGGTAAATGATCTGTATATTGCTTAATATTTTGGTCCCTTATTGTCTACAATTGTATCATTCATTTATCTTATTGTTAAAACACCTGAGCTAAAGCTTAATCATAAATTAAATCTCAAATTCATTTGTAAGCTTTTAAAGTTGTAATCTATTTTTAGACTCCATTTGTAATAGGCACTGGTCTTTGTTTACCTAAAGGTTTGTTTGTCATTTAAAGGAAATTTTGCATCTGCATGTTGCTTGTCATGCCTTAGGTAATATAGAGTCTTAGCCTCATTCTTATTAAACGATCCCATTAATTAATTTGTAATTAATTAATAAACCTGGAACTTAGTTTTCCCATAGGGACTACCCCCCTTGGCTCTGTTAGGATCTTGCCTAAATGGAGGAGTTGCGGACTGTGGTGACAGTGGTCCCCAGCTCTCGCTTGCCCCCAAGGACACACATAGCAGGTTGTGACTTCCCTGCGCCTTAAAGTGTGAATTAGGCGGCAACATCTTTGGCGCCGTTGCCGGGGACAAGTCATTTTTCCTTGGTCTGACTTGATTAATTAATTTCTTAAATTTTTGATTTTTTAATTTGTTAAACTGTGAATAAAATTCTTTAATTAAATTTAATAACTTGTTTACCCATATTAGAGCTATCTTTTCTCCAAGTGGCGACTCCACTTTTAAACGTAGTGAGGTATTCTACCCGGAGCCATTCAGGTGGTCTACTCAACTCCCTTGCCGAGCCTGAAAGGGTATATAGGAGGAGGTTGAATAGGCTTGCTCCCCGTAGACTCCTTGCAAATCTTGGAGAAGGTGCTGTCTCTGATATCCATTTGTTGTTTGCCCAAAACAACCAATCCTCACCAATGGATGATCTATGCAAACCATGTGATTTTTCTAACATCATTGATTATCCTCATGATTTTCCAGAGAAAGCTATCGAAAATTTACCTTCCTTTCAAGGTAAT
The DNA here is from genome assembly GCA_001517045.1 of Pseudotsuga menziesii. Taxonomy (NCBI): domain Eukaryota; kingdom Viridiplantae; phylum Streptophyta; class Pinopsida; order Pinales; family Pinaceae; genus Pseudotsuga; species Pseudotsuga menziesii. The sequence continues at coordinate 124,897 of LPNX010744543.1, forward strand.
AATGCCGTCAGTGCCAGGTCTCACATCACCAAGTTCAACCAGTGCATGGCCAAGTGGTGTAATGCTCATAACTTTGAGGATGTCAAGATGAGATTGTTCATCTTGTCTTTAGAAGATGATGCCATGGAATGGTTTCAAGATCAGAATGATAATAAGTTCAAGACTTTCAAAGCAATCATTGAAGCCTTCAATGATAGATGGGGTGATAGAAGGGATAACCATTTCCTGTTGGCAGCCCTGCATACTAGTCAAAAGCAAGAAAATGAGACCATGGATGAATTTAATAAAAAATTTAATGACTTAGTAAAAAGTTTACCTACAGACATCAAGCCCCAAGAAGCATCTCTCTTGATTTATTACATCCAAGCATTTGAAGGAGAAATGAAATATCAGATAAGGGATAAGGAACCTACAGATCTTAAGGATGCACAAGAAAAGGCTATCAAGATTGATAAGAACATGCAAGCTGCTGGTAAATCTAATATTCCAGGGTTTTCAAGGGGTAGTTCTTCAAAGACTAATGAAATTAAAAAAGTTAAGTTTGAAAACCAGGAACCTCAAGGTGACTCCATAGATAAGCTCACCCAACTGATTAAGCAAATGGAATTGAATCATGCTAATCAGCTAGCTGCCATGCAGGCAAGCCAGACAGCCTTACAAAACAAGGTAGTTTCTTTGGAAAGAAACAGAGGAAATAATTTCCATCCAAACAAGCCAAATGATAGGTGGCAAAACCAAAGACGACCTCCACCTCAAGATCAAAGGCCCCCTAATCCTTTAGAGTCTACCAATGCGGTTGACCATCAAGCTATTCCGTATTGTAGGCCTTGTGGGGATTTTCATGAAGAAAACACTTGTCAAGTCTTTTTACAAATCATAAATGATAAAATGAATGAACAAGTGAATATGTGTGGGCAAAAGTATGATGTTGGCATGTATGAATGGATGGATCTAGCCAAGAATAGTCAAAATGTTGAATCAATAAATGAAGTAGCAGAAGCAGCTTTTGGCCCTAAGCCTAGTAAGCAGCAAGTGTCAGATTTCTCTAAGTATAGAGGAATAACTTACCAAAGAAATGGTAAAAAGAATCAAAGTCAAGAAAGAACTCCAACCAATGTTCCTAAGGTACCTCCTCCCCCTCCTATTCAAATTGCTCCTAATACACAATTAAACATTGATCTAGGAGGATGGTTAAATAATGCTAAGATGTTGGTTCCTGTAGCAGAACTTATGAAGATCCCTTCTCAAAAGGGGAAATTACTCAAAGCTATAGAAGAACCTTGTCAGAATAATGTTGATAAAGCCATAGCCTACCATGATGCACCTGTTATTCTTCAGAGTATGGACAAAGGAAATGAAAAGAACTAGCGTTTCTTCCTCTCGTTGTTAGTAAACAATCGTCTTCTACACAACTGCATGTTAGATTCAGGGGCTAGTTCAAATGTAATGACTAAAAAAGTTATGGAACAATTAAATCTAAGGATCTCAAGGCCTTATCATAACATTTGTGCAATGGACAGTAAGAAGATTGAAGTGTGTGGTTTAATTAAAGGCTTACAAGTACACTTAGCAGCTTTTCCAGACATTCAAATAGAAATGGACATAGTAGTGATAGATGTCCTAGATGCCTGGGGTATGTTACTCTCAAGAAAAACTGGAGCAGACTTAGGAGGAAATATTCAAATGGACTTAACTTATGCCACCATTCCAACTCCTGAAGGAAGTTTTGTTAGATTGAATCGAGAGTTGGAGATGAGACACCATGTGGAAGACCCAAGAAATCCAAGCAATGAATTAAAGTATAAAAATTATGACTTGGGAAATTATGCAATTTTGGCTAACTCCTTAGGACCTATTGAAGAATCAAATGAAGATGAAAGAGTTAATCAAATTTGGCATATGCATTTTGATGGGGCCTTCTCTAGAGCTGGTAAAGGTGCAGGCATAGTTATTGAATCCCCTTCTCATAAGGAATTCAATTTTTCCTATAGACTAGAATTTAATGCCACCAACAATGTGGCTGAGTATGAGGCCTTGCTCCTTGGTTTAGAGGTGTGTAAAGATAAGGGTATTAAGAAGTTAGAGGTTAAAGGAGATTCAGATTTGATCATTTCACAAGTTATTAAACAGTTTGCTTGCAAGTCAGAAAGGTTAAGAAGATATAGGGATGCAATTTTGGATCTTGTTCAATGTTTTGATCACATAGAATTTATTGCAATTCCTAGAGAATTTAATGCTAAAGCGGATAGACTTGCAGTTGCTGCTTCCACCCTTCAGAAACCACCAGAGTTAGTAGATGAAGAAGTTAAAATGGAAGTTATCTTCAGGCCTTCAGTCCAGATAATGTAGATAATTGGCAGGTTTTTGATGATGATAAACAAGTGATTAAGTTTTTGAGTAATGTAGGAGAATTTTCTGATTTTCACATTAGTGAAGAGGAAGAAGGTTGTTATTATGCAGAAGAAAGTCAAAAGCTTAATCCAGCCCCTAGGAAAGTTGTGTCTTTAGAAAGGGCATTTGATAGAGAAGATGGCCATAAACCTAAAGAAGAATCAGGTACAAAGCCAAGTGATTATATAGAGGTAAACATAGGAACTAATGAGGAACCTAGAGTGGTTAAAATTGGCAAAAAGACACCTAGAGAAGAAAGAGAACAGATTATTAACTTGCTAAGGGAATATAGGGATGTTTTGGCCTTCACATATGATGAACTTAAAGTCTATAAGGAAGATGTAATTCAGCATACTATTCCACTTAAAGAAGAAGCCAAACCTTTTAGACAGAAGCTTAGGCAAATAAATCCTAAGCTGACTCCTTTAGTACAACAAGAACTTCAAAAAATGTTGAAAGCTGGAATAATAGCCCATACTAGACATTCTTCTTGGTGCTCCAATTTGGTGGTGGTTAGGAAGAAGAATGGTCAAATCAGGTTATGTGTGGACTTCAGAAATCTAAATATTGTGTGCAAAAAAGATAATTATCCCCTCCCTAAAATGGAAACTTTATTGCAAAGATTAACAGGATCTGGTATGATTTCAATGCTTGATGGTTTTTCTGGTTATAACCAAGTCAGAGTTGAAGAAAAAGATAGGCATAAAACAACATTTATTACTCCATGGGGAACATTTGAATATATCAGGATGCCTTTTGGTTTATCTAATGCTGGAGCTACATTTCAAAGAGCTATGGATTATGCTTTCAGAGGTTTAATTGGAAAAATTATTGAAATTTATCAAGATGATCTAACGATTTTTTCTAAGGATGGGAGAACTCACATTGGGCATCTAAAACATGTTTTTGAAAGATGCAGAGAATTTGGGATCTCGTTAAATCCAGCTAAGTCAGTTTTTGGGGTTACTGAAGGGAAATTACTGGGTCACACAATTTGTAAAGAAGGTGTCAAAATAGATCCAGAAAGAGTTGCAGCCATTGCTAAACTCCCCTTGCCTAGTACAAAGAAAGGCCTCCAATCTTTCTTTGGTACAATTAATTTCCTTAGGAGATTTATTCCTAATCTAGCAGAAGTAACTAAGCCTTTGAATAAGCTACTTAGAAATGATGTTAAGTTTCAATGGGATGAAACACTCAAAAGAGCTTTCCAGCAAATAAAAGATGCCTGTGGTCAAGCTCTCGTATTAATCAGCCCAGATTACACTAAAGAATTCTATCTTTTCTCCTTTGCATCGGAAGACACCATTGCTGGTGTTTTATTACAGAAAAATGACCAAGGTCAAGAACAACCCATAGCATACATGAGCAAAATCTTAAGAGACTCAGAATTAAAATACCATATAATAGAAAAACAGGCTTATTCCTTGGTAAAATCTCTTAAGCATTTCAGGATTTTCATAGGGTATGCCAAAGTAATTGGGTATGTTCCTAATACAACAATTAAAGATGTGTTAACTCAAGAAGAAGGCCTAGGTCCAAGAAGTAGATGGGTTGCTAAAATTCAGGAATATGATTTAGAAATTAGACCCACTAAATTAATCAAAGGACAGGGATTAGCTAAGATGTTAACAGAAAGTAATGAGAAGGCTTTAGGTTTGGTTGATCAGAATATGGTTTGTGAGATTGATGTTCCAGAATCATCCCCAGATTTGTTAAAGCTTGAGCAAGTTGAATGGTATTCTGATATTATCTTTTACCTTAAGAACTTAACTTGCCCAAGTCACCTTGTTGGTCATAAGAGAAGAGCCTTAAGGCTCAAAGCATCCAAGTACTTCTTAATTAAAGATGGTTTAGGATGGAGGAATCCAGATGGGATCATCCTTAGATGTGTGGATGAGAATGAATCTAAAAAACTAATGGATGACTTTCATAATGGTTTTTGTGGTGGTCACTTTGCTGCTAGAACCACCACCCATAAGATTTTTAGAGCTGGATATTATTGGCCCACCATATTTTCAGATGTGCATCAGTTTGTGAGGAAGTGTGAGCCTTGTCAGTTGTTCACTGGGAAACAAAAGTTAGCT
>LPNX010744543.1:129789-181372 GCA_001517045.1 Pseudotsuga menziesii
GTCATTTTGAGTTGGTTTATGGTGTAGAAGCCCAGCTGCCGATTCACCTTACCCTGCCAGTGTATCAGTTGCTCCGAGAGTTTGACATAGAAGAGTCTGCACTTCAAAACAGAGTAAATCAGTTAGTGGAATTGGATGAAATAAGGAGAAATGCTTATGACCAAAACTTTAAAAGTCAGGAAAAGACAAAGAAAGCCTTTGACAAGTCAGCTAGACAGAGAGACTTCAAAGTAGGGGATACAGTTTTCCTATGGGACAAAGGCAAAGAAAAGCCAGGGAAACATGGGAAATTTGACAGCCTATGGTTAGGCCCTTATGTGATCAGATCAGTTGCAGGTCCAAATTCCTTCAACCTGAGTCACTTGGATGGTGAGCCATTGAACATTCTAAGGAATGGTCAACGGCTCAAGTTTTATTACACATAGAGTCAACGTGGTGTCCAAAGGGACACCCTTTGTAACGTATTCCTAACCCTTTTCCCTTGTATTTTGAAAGTTTTTTATTTGTTTGTTGTTTATGCATATATGTATAGCAATTTCATTCATTTATATTGTTTATTGTTTATTTATTGCTTTTACTAGAGGCCTTATGTTGGTTATTGGTGAGAAATTTGTGGTTGCAGGATTCTGGAGTTTTCATATGCTCTTCGATGATCGAACACATGTCCCCGAGTTGGAGCCAGATGTTGCCCACCTATTTCGACTAGGTGGCAACTCCATGTACATGAAGATGTACATAGTTGTACTAATGGTACCTTGGAAAAATCTGAGGATTTTTTTTCACTTCTGCAGGGCTGTTGCCCCTTTGTAAAACGAAATGTCCGCTCCCCTGCGTGGGAAAATTAATGTAATTTTATTTGCTAGTGTGGGTCATATGATACGGATGCCGCACCATGGAACTGGTTGTTAGGGAAGTCCCCTCATCGAGTGTTTTTCCCTTTCCAATTGATCTTGTTGTGTAAACGAGTTTAATTGGTTTGGTTTTCACTCGACATCCTCCAAAGTGGTGACGGGCGTTCTACCAGTCAAGTCCATGAGGTGGCTAAGGCTTTAAAGTGTGATTCATGACCATGCTAGGCATCTGTATAAAGTCTTGCGGAGTTTCGTTGTGTTGTTGTATTTTTAATTATTTTTTCAAGTTAATTAATTTCACCCCTTGGTGATTAATTAACTCAGCTTTTGATGTAATAATGTAATTGCTCAAGCACTGGCATTTTGTAATAGGGGCTATGAATGCAAAGTTAATTGCTATGAAACCCCCTAAGTTACTGCTTCGAGTCCCATGTCATTCTGACAGGTGGTTGAGGAGATAGACCATTTTTGTCTAAGCAAGGTCTATTTTTCCTAGGGAATTAATTAATTTCTCTAAGTCAAAATTCACATTTTTTGATTTTGAAGTAAAAAATAAAAAAAAATCGCCATGGTAACTTGGTTTGGGGGTTCCTAAGCCTAGGAAAATTTGTTCCAAAGTTTTCCACCCCCCCATGGCTAGGATATAAATTTTTTAATTTATTTTTAAATTTTCCTAAGTCAAAATGGGAAAAATTTAAAAAATTAAATTAAAAATTTAAATCTAAGGTGAATTAATTTTTAGCCTAAGTCTAAGATTAAATTTTTTTTATGGAGCAATGGGTAAGGTTAAAGCCAAGTCTAAATACCACATCCAAGTTAAAACCCTCACCATATATAGTGGGGGCGCTAATGTTAAAACCCTCACAAAATTAGTGGGGCGTCCATGTATAAAGGGCATCACATATGATGGAGAGCGTGGCCAAATTTGGAGGAGGACGCAAGCATAATGAAGGGTCTCCACTATATTAAGTGGGGCGTCCAAGCTAAAGATGGAGGCGTCACACATTATGGGGGCGCTAACTACTATTAGAAGGGCGCTAACCAAGATGAGAAGGGCGCTAAAATGGAGGCGTCAAGGCTAAAATGGAGGAGCGCTAGTTTGGAGGCGCTACACCATATAATAGAGGGCAGCCAAGTATAGAAGGGCGCTAGTTCATTAGTGAAGGCGCTAGCTCATTTGGAGGGCGTCTAGCCATAAAGAAGCTGCCATACTGGGAGGAATATACCAAATCTAGAGGAGGGCGCTATCTCTTGAAGCCCACGTTTTAGATGCATTTTGGAGACGCCATATTTGGAGGATGCCGCCATATTTAGAGGGGCACCTACCTTGGGCCCATACCAAAAACCTAAAAGCAAATCTAAGGGTGAAATTTGGTCAAAGACCTAGATCTAAAGGTGAATATTGTTAGTACATGGATTAAGCTTTTAAGCCATTGATTAAAAATTAATCTAAGGGTGTGGATTAATTGAGAAGAATGGAATGTCAAATACCTAGATCTAGTGGTGGAGATTAAACCCTAGATCTAGATCTAATCTCAGCCATTGAGCTTCAAAGGGTTGGGGTTTGCCTCAACTATATAATGAGGGTCTCACTCCCTTATTACACATGATCTCTCATGCTATTGTTATGCTGCCGGAAATTTCTTCTTACTCTCTCATATTTTCTAGCCACATATTTGTATTGAAGCTTTGCCCTAGTTGGGCCATTAAATAAAAAAATTCTTTGGAGGGACACTGTGCTGCAAATTCTTTCATGATCCATTTCTTGTGAGGTAACATGTATTTTTTTTAGTTTGCATTTTTTGTAATATTCTAGTTAGCTCTCCACAAAGTGTTTTGTGGAGAGATTAGAGAGTAAAAGTGTTTTTATTCTCATTTATGAATGATTTAACATTTTTCTTTCAAAGTATTTTGCAGGAACTGTTAGACATTCATCACTAGGTTTACGATTTTGCAGATCTAGATTTATTTGCAGGTTGTCCAAGCAAGGAGATCTCTCAAAGGGCTTCATTCCGGCAAATTTTAAATTCGGCCATTGACTTTTAGCCTTCCTGAAAAAGGGTTTTATTCACTGTATAGTGAATATAACCCTTGTTTTAGGGCCCCAACCTATTATATATTAGTTAGGGCTTTTATTTCTGCTATTTAAACATTGTTTAGGTGGCTGGAAACTCATTTTCCAGCCCTCTAAATCTCATATTTCTGCCATATTTCACATTCAGATTTTTCTGTAAATTTGTAAATTTTTGTACTAATTTTTTCTAACAAATTTTTTAGTGTTTTCTGTGATTTCCAGCGAAGAATAGTTTGCTGGTTTATGACATGTTATGCACAAGTGAAGGAGAGTTGCTGCCCGAATAGGCCCAGGATTTCCTCAACCTTCAACTGGTCAAAAAGGGGTTCAAACCCTCACCTCTCTCTTTCATTTTTTCTGATTATTGTAAACCCCAACGAGAGTTTCTCTTGGGGTATTCTGTAAAGTTTTGTAACCACTTGTAATCGATAACAAATAGATTAGGAAGTAGAGTAGGAAGTAGGATAATAGTTTGCTTAAGATTTCTGTTTATGCAAATTTTATTTTCCTGTTAAAAAGTAATCATACAACCCAACTAAGCCTGTGTATCCTCTATCCACTTGTCATCTCCCTTTAGGGACTTCAAGTTGGATATGAAAAGCAGGGGAAGTAGGGGGCTTAGGTAATTAAAACAACTTTCTTTTCTTGTACTACAATCAAACACACTTTATTTTCCAAGTCCAAGATCAAATACCGGCACCTCCCATAAGGGATACAGCTTGGTTGATCTTGTTGATCGTTTTTTTTTTAAAATAAACATTGCATGCTAATCACCCAGATAAAATTTACCTCTAAAACTTACCAACAACAACATCCCATCTTCTGCTCCTCTACTCGGTTATCACCCTCCGGGGTACTCACGAGATACGACCAGGGGACAGGGAAGTCTTAGTTTAATAGGCATCCATCTAGTAATTGTCTGGTTGATTAAAAACAGTGACCTCAGAGGCGACTTGGGGTAGCAGACCGTGGGGGGTCTCTAGGCGCTTTGACGTCCTCCTTGTTGAGCACCAGGCCATTGGGGTTTGACCTGTGAGCTACGGGTGGGCTTTGTTCCCACTTTGTTGAGCGCAACAGCACTCCCTCTTCGACTTGAGAAGAACTAGATTGGGGTAGTCACACCACCTGTTCCAAAACTTAACTCCAAGAAGAAGAACTTTAATAAAATTAACTAAAATAAACCAAGAGACATTGCAAAACCGGTTCTATAACACTTTTCCATTTCAGCACTCTCTCACTCCAGCATTGCACTACAATTTTTTATTTTCAGTTTTATTTTACTTGTCAGTTACATTTACTTTTAGCTATACAATCGTTATGTGGTAAATGCTTAAATGCTTAAAGTCTCTCCATTGTTTAATTTACGGTTGGTTTAATAATTTTCACTCAAAGCACTTTTCTGCTATATTGGAAATCTTGTTCATATTGTCTATATTGGTAAATCATCTGTATATTGCTTAATATTTTGGTCCCTTATTGTGTACAATTGTATCATTCATTTATCTTATTGTTAAAACACCTGAGCTAAAGCTTAATCATAAATTAAATCTCAAATTCATTTGTAAGCTTTTAAAGTTGTAATCTATTTTTAGACTCCATTTGTAATAGGCACTGGTCTTTGTTTACCTAAAGGTTTGCTTGTCATTTAAAGGAAATTTTGCATCTGCATGTTGCTTGTCATGCCTTAGGTAATATAGAGTCTTAGCCTCATTCTTTTTAAACGATCCCATTAATTAATTTGTAATTAATTAATAAACCTGGAACTTAGTTTTCCCATAGGGACTACCCCCCTTGGCTCTGTTGGGATCTTGCCTAAACGGAGGAGTTGCGGACTGTGGTGACAGTGGTCCCCAGCTCTCGCTTGCCCCCAAGGACACACATAGCAGGTTGTGATTTCCCTGCGCCTTAAAGTGTGAATTAGGCGGCAACATAGTTGATTATGTAGCATGTTTTTTGGACTCTACAGGCCATATAGCCTTTACTATATAGGGCCTAGCCGCCTAGGCCTCATGGATTATGTATTTTGTTCTAGTTCTAGTATCTTAGATATGTTACAACTTACATGTATTATCATTTATGTATTGCACAGAGTACATATTCCATACTACAGTACACTTTGTGCCATTTTGATATATTGACTCTTATATGGTATATACATGAGCAGATTTTGGTTATTTTGTCTTCAATGCCTTGGAATCGTGGATTATAATCTTCAAAATATTGTTTTTCTTTAAAATTTAAATATTTTATGTATTTTTTAGCAAACCGATTCATTAAATTCAAATTGGCCAATTTATGACCGATTCATTACCGATTCCGATTCCGATTCCGATTCTGAGTTGACCCTCGACCGATTCCAATTTTTAAAACTATGGTTAGAACATCAAGCAAGAAAAATGGTATACACACACACACACATATATAACAGGTCGGCCTCAATAAGAGATAAAAGGAGAACCTTAAGGAACATATGCTAGGTCGGCCCAACAGACATGGGTTTACCCTCCACGTTGAAGAATATGCTTATATATAGTAAGGTCGGCCCAAATTAAAAAAAAATTATATAGCACTATAAATACCACGAGTTTGATCCATTTGTAAAACAAGTTTTTGAGGAGTAGCTCTGATTTCAGATTGCTCTGAGGCCACCACAGAAGTCTGAATTTTGGGCCTGATCTCAGTGGAAGTCGTGGCGGCAACAGATTTTTGAAGTTGAAATTTACTTTCTCTCTGAAATTCAGGTAGATAGAGGACACCTGCAGTCAAGGTGAAGTTGTAAATCTAACCTCTGAATTTCGGTTTACTGAGGCATGCTTCTAGTATGATGTGGTGAGTGAAGTCAAAGTGATGAGCTCAGAATTTGGGTTAATTATAGATGACTGAGACAATCGAGGGTACTGTAAGCTTTGGCTAGTTCTCCTCTTTGTTTTTTCCACAGTGCTGAAGATATAATCCTATGGAGGCATCCGAGTATGATTCAAGCAGCATTTGAAGTCCATTTGAAGCAGTCCAAAGACAAAGAAGAAGACTTTTTGTCCAGCTTAAATAAGTGCATTAAGAAGATATCTATAGTTTGTAAGCGTCAGTACAAACAGTATGTCCAAGATTAGGTAAGGACATCTTCTCAAGTATTCAAGCATCCTGGTCCAAGTAGGTATGTTTCTCATATGCTAAGAAGTTACATCTGAAGCACCAGTTAACTTTGGTTTTGAACAACATTCCTTTTGAAGAGATCAAGTTGAGTTGATAGTTGACTTGGAATTGGAACAAGTTAACAGTTGACAAACAACCTAAAGTGACAAGCTTTTGATGGAAAGAATAGCTGAGATATATTTGACAGAACTGTAGCAATTGATGTACTTGATTTATGACAATATTGATATAGTGATCCACAGTACATGACAAGGATTCCTTTTGACGGAAAGAATAGTTGAGATATATTTGACAGAACTGTAGCAATTGATGTACTTGATTTATGATAACATTGATATAGTGATCCACAGTACATGACAAGGATTCCTTATAACATCCATAAAGTGTACCAATGACTCTCTCTAGCTTTGGATATGATTGGCAAGAATGTCTTCAAGAAACACTTGTTGTTGGTATCTGATTGTATATTGGCATTCAAAGATTAGAAGCAATACTTTTCACGCCTTTTTGAAGATAGCCAAAGTTACACGAAGGTCTGATCTCCAGTCAACAGAAAACATTTATGTTGTGAAAGAATGATACTTTTCAAAGACTAGCTTGGGCATCCAAAGATTGAACTGTATCAAGTTTATTTCTTACTATGGTTGTAGACCTCTCACTCAAAACACAAGGTTCGAAAGCAAAATCCGATCTTATCCAACTTCGGATAACATTATTCAAGTCATCAGAAGGTTATGTGCAGACTGCTTAAGGTTTGAAGGACTGGTTAAAGAGAAGACCAAGGGTCTAATTTTGATCAATACATTAGTACAGACTTGAAGACAGCAGTAAGTTTGAAGCATCTGAAGGTTTATTCAAGGAAGGAGCATACCTCAGGCCTAAAAGATCATCTTGGTTCTCTTCATCTCAGGGTTCAATTCCTGTTGAAACAGCTCAAGGATCAGATAAAGTGTTCAGAAACTACAAAAGTCCTGATTCAGATTTGACAAGACATTTAACTGAGCGCTAATTGACTGGGTATTGGAATTTGGAACAAGCACTTGGCCTCTTAAGAAGATATTCTGCCATGAATATAGTCATAGACTGATTTGAAGTTTGCCTTGAGATATTCTAATGCTACCAAAGTATTGAAGACAGTTGAGCTAACATGATATGATGAGTTGAGAAATAAAGGTTCAAGACTCCTTGGGTATCTCAGTATAGTAGCATCTGTTGCAAAAGAATTCTTGCAGACTGTTTTTTTCTTGGGCAGATCTCTGTGAAGCAGTGAAGATCTATTGCAGTCATGAAGAACATTTAGATTTGTGAGGGCAGTTGGGTTGAAAATCCAAACCAACTTGATGGCATATAACAGTGACATATTTCAGGAAGAGATGTCCATTGACAGGGGGAGCAGCAGAGATTACCTCATGTCTTTGTAGTCAAATCAGAGAGAAAGATTATCAATAGAAAAAGAAAGAAGAAGGTATTCAAGAAATAAAACCTACAGTGTGTTTGATGTAGAAGCAGATCTATAGAATAATAATGTTGAAATCCATAACTTGCAAGTGGCAGTACAGTTGCATGATATATTTGAAGTTTGAAGACAAGAAGAGTATGACTTCAGGGGGAGTAGTCTAGCTGAAGGTTCTTTGTCATTAATGTCAAACAGGGAGAATATTTGAAGAGGTTTTGCCATCAATGACAAAGGGGGAGTTTGTTGAGCATGGTTGTCATTGATGTCCAGCCATTAATGACAAAGGAGTAACCAAGGTTGATGACATGGCATGCATGACTTGGATATTTGGGCATTGGAGACCATTCACAGTTGGTGTGTACATTGGAGCACTAGGTGGTCCAAACGACTCATTATGTGGTCATTTGTGGCTTGATGGGGTCATGAAGCCCACACACTTTGTTGCTTGTTGATCTTTTGCCCACAAGCTAAATGGAGGTACTTTGATGATGTTAATGTAGCCCATGCTCATGTGGATGGTTTGAGAAGCCCATGCACATGATGAAGAAGCCCTCATACGCTTGAAGAAGCCCATACGCTTGAAGAGAAGCCCATACACTTGAAGACCTTGATGCATTGTTGATGTAAATTTTCCTTTAATATTCAAACTAGGGCTAAAGAGTGTATTCAAAATATCTACTGATAACCACGCATGAATATCTTTTACAAGTATGCAACAGAATATAAAGTACTGAGAAATAATTCCCAACATCACATCATAGTATAGACAATATTATTTTGGGTATGGAAACCCCCGGAAAAACCGAAGATGGAAAAACCGGTGCAACAGTCAGATATGGATTTTATTATGAGAAAATATGGAACTTTTACAATCACCGCTAATCACCCAAACCTGGTGAAGTCGTACCCAACAAAATCACTGGACAAACCCCAGCTAAAACTCTAGCACCCCTCTTCATGACTGTACGACTAGTTGTACGACATCCCACACGTGCGGATCCGTACGACTGCACGATTGCTGTACGAAATCTGTATGGTTTGTATGACGACTATAGGGAATTCGTACAGTCTGTACGACCTTCCACTGCAGCTGCTTCCTTTCGATCCGTACGACCCTTCTCCTGCCTGGTAGCTCGGTGATCCTGTTTGCTCGCTCCTTCGTCTTCCCAACTAAATCCTCTGTTTGACTTTCTCTCTCTGTTTGTATCCTGTCTCTGTTGGAATACAAGTGTGTGTGTCCTCTCCACCAATTGACCTTTCCTTTATAACTTTAGGTAAAGTGAAAACCCTAATTTCACTTTCACTTAAAGTCAATAAATAATTAGACTACTTTAATTTATTTTCCAAAGTAAACTTAGTAAAAGTAAATTAAATACAACTGGTGTCCGGATTTAAGTCTTCTGCATGCAAGGACACATGCATGTAGGAAGACCTTCCTTGCTGCTATTTTAACAGTTGATTGATGACATGAAAGAGCCCTTACTTTGTCATGGATGCACAATGTTGACATGGAGCTCTTGAACGAATTGAATGATGACATGACAAACACATTACACTTTGAATTAATTAAATGATGACATGGCAAACATTTATTGTGAGAACATCAAGCAAGAAAAATGGTATATATATATATATATAGCAGGTCGGCCTCATTAAGAGATAAAAGGAGAACCTTAAGGAACATATGCCAGGTTGGCCCAATAGACATGGGTTTACCCTCCATGTTGAAGAATATGCTTATATATAGTAAGATTGACCCAAATAAAAAAAATTATATACCACTATAAATACCATGAGTTTGATCCATTTCTAAAACAAGCTTTTGAAGAGTAGTAGCTCTGATTTCGGATTGCTTTGAGGCCACCACGAAAGTCTGAAATTCGGGCCTGATCTCAGTGGAAGTCGTGGCAATAACAGTTTGAAGTTGAAATTTACTCTCTCTGAAATTTGGGTAGATAGAGGACAACTGCAGTCAAGGTGAAGTCGTAAATCGAAGCTTTGAATTTGGGTTTATTGATGCATGCTTCTAGTTTGATGTGGTGCGTGAAGTCAAAGAGATGAGCTCAAAATTCGGGTTAATTATAGATGACTGAGACAACCGAGGGTATTGTAAGCTTTGGTTAGTTCTCCTCTTTGTTTTTGCCACAATGCTGAAGATATAATCCTATGGAGGCATCTGGGTGATTCAAGCAACATTTGAAGTCCAATTGAAGCAGTCCAAAGACAAAGAAAAAGACTGTATTTGCTCCAGATTAAATCAATGCATTAAGAAGATATCTATAGTTTGTAAGCCTTAGTACAAACAATAAGTCCAAGATTAGGTAAGGACATTTGCTCGAGTATTCAAGCATCCTATCCCAAGTAGGTATGTCTCTCATATGCTAAGAAGTTACATCTGAAGCACAAGTTAAGTTTGGTTTTGAACAACATTCCTTTTGAAGAGATCTAGTTGAATTGACAGTTGACTTGGAATTGGAACAAGTTGACAGTTGACAAACAACCTAAAGTGACAAGCTTTTGACAAAAAGAATAGCTGAGATATATTTGATAGAACTGTAGTAATTGATGTACTTGATTTATACCAACATTGATATAGTGATCCATAGTGCATGACAAGGATGCCAATACAGTGAATGACTTAATTTGACAACCGATTAATAGTCTGAACTGATAGAGATAACTTACGATTATTAGATAGCCTTGAAGAGATTGGAACAATGAAATGACAGACCTATTGAGTTTGATGACATCGACATTTTTGACAGTGATATACTAGACAATGATAGCAGGTTGATGATTATGACCAATTGATGATAATGGCAAGGTAAGCCTTGCATATATGAGGTTTAGATACCTCAACCTTTCTTAGCTGGAGTTAAGAAAACCAGGAATAAGAGTTGGTGCTCTTTAGTTAGTTGGTGCTGATGTAATCGCAAAGATTGAAGTCTTCCATTGTACTTCACATAAAATTATAAACAAAAGTTTACTATACTTATTTTGTGATGTGTCTCTTGTTATGATATATGTTGATGACATGCTTATGTGGATACTAGTTGATTAGTTCATGAATGATAATGTACTTGGTAATGATATGATGAACCTTGTCTAAGTTCTTGAAAAGTAGAAAATTTGTAGAATTGCTAGCACAATGATTCACCTCCCTCGGCCCCCAGCCCCCCTTCTCTCATTGTGCCATTGTGTCCAACAACTAGGTCTAAAGGGATTTTTGATCCAGTTCATTCAGACTTGTGTGGACCCATGACGGTTGCTTCATTGGGTGGTGTTGAGGCCTGGAAAATCACAAGGAACAACAGTTAGGGATTCTCCCCAGTAAACGTTCCCAACTAGCCCGTTACTGTTTGGTATAGGGAATCTGTCTGGTTTACGGTCCGACTACCGTAGGTCAAGTAACAAAAATAAAAAGTTTTACCGGTTACGGCTCGGCCCACCATCTATGTTTTAGTTTTTTATTATTTAAGTATGAGATGCAAGTGCCTATCTAAGAATGCAGATTGATAGATAATACGAGGAGTGGTCACAATGTGATGCGCATGTTCTTACCTCTCGCATCTAAATCACACACAGCAAGAAAAACTAAAACTAACTATCTAACCTATCCCTAGGGAACAAGATTATTATTCATCTATGAGTAATGTGTTTTGCGCATGCATTAAGAAAAATCACAGATAGCTGTTACTTATTTCCAAATACATGAACATTTATAGATATATGAACAACCAGATAGTTAATTGTTTCTGAACAACATTCATTACTCATAGTGGAAATTTCATAGAATAAACTAAAGAGCATTCATACAAGAACATAGGTTCAAAGAGTTAGAATGATCTCACAGTTAATGGACACAAAGCTGAAAACGAAATAGTTCACATTCAACACATCTATGGCACAACATTTGAAAAGTTCCACCAAGCTTTCTCCAACAGGAAACTTGTAATTCTTATTGCAAAAGGAAATAGTTCTTCTTACAACATGTTCTCACAAATCTCAATGGGAAAAAGTCATGTGCTACATCTAGCTCTCCTCTATTTATACAAAAACAACAAAACTTTTGGGTTGCCCCTCGGGTGACCTTTGGGCTCCCCCAACCGTTTAATCCCACAATTTTGTCTTTTAGTGGGTGCTCATGATTTATACATTACGTTACATTTCAGATTAAGATTTTAAGAGCACTTTATAAGAAAGGACCAGCTTGGTAACTGATGAAATTTTCCCAAGCCTGGGCCTCTGCTGCTATCGATCTGTTTGAGATGTCAGACCTTTACTTCCTTCTTCTCTTTCCTCATCTCTGCTTTTGCATTTTCTTTCTCTCACAGTAAATGGACACAAAGCTGAAAACGAAATAGTTCACATTCAACACATCCATGGCACAACATTTGAAAAGTTCCACCAAACTTTCTCCAACAGGAAACTTGTAATTCTTATTGCAAAAGGAAATAGTTCTTCTTACAACATGTTCTCACAAATCTCAATGGGAAAAAGTCATGTGCTACATCTAGCTCTCCTCTATTTATACAAAAACAAAAGTTTTGGGTTGCCCCTCGGGTGACCTTTGGGATCCCCCAACCGTTTAATCCCACAATTTTGTCTTTTAGTGGGTGCTCATGATTTATACAATACGTTACATTTCAGATTAAGATTTTAAGGGCACTTTATAAAAAATGACCAGCTTGGTAACTGATGAAATTTTCCCAAGCCTAGGCCTCTGCTGCTATCGATCTGTTTGAGATCTCAGACCTTTACTTCCTTCTTCTCTTTCCTCATCTCTGCTTTTGCATTTTCTTTCTCTTCCTTCCTTGCTGCCACCTTTCTTCTACTTTGTCTTCTCTACATCAGCAATCACCCTGTCATGAATAACCAGTCCTTAGATCACTTATCGTTTGACAAAGTAACACAAATTGTATCAATACATGCATTCTGTGAAATGAACTATAAACAAATTTAAAGCATGAAAAGATAAGGTAAAGAGAATCCTGCAAGCTGGGCCTGGAAATCCTGTAAATCCACTGTCCGAACTAAAAACACAAGTCCGAAAATCAGACTTTTTATCTCAATCCAGGTCGCATCTGGACCAATTCGACATCCTTCGATGATAGCACGAAAAAAGGACAAAGTAACCACCACTCCTCAAAACACCAAACCCCCAAACTGCGCTCCTCATCTCAGAAACCTTGACTCGACCAGCACCCACGGGAAAACTCTGCCATCCTAGAAAATAGAGTAACAACACAACAAAAACGGTGGGAAAACCCTTCCGACAGTCGGAAGCAATAAACACTAAGCATCGGGCAGATAATCCACTTTGGCGGGCGGAAGTACTAAAGCATCGGATGATCAACTCACTAAGGAGCCGCAACGGCGAAAGACCATCAGACTGCGGCTTCCGCGATCAAATAGAACGTCAACTAAATAAAGCATTAAAGGCTGCCGTCGATGTATCGGAGATCAGAACCATTACCCACTAAAACCACACCAAAGGCGAGCGGAAGGACTAACCATAATCTGTCGGCAGAATAGTTCAGTACGCAGCCGCAACCACGGGAGGCAAACAGACTAAAGGTTCCGCAGTTAACATAAATCACTGGCGATCGACGAGTATAAGCATTAATCTGTCAAAACGTTCATTATTTGGCTTTCGCAACAGCGACTGCGTAGATAACTAAAGTTCCGAATCAGACTTCAACTGACTTCTGATAGTGCTAAAACATACATCGCAAAGTAAAAAGTTGATCAATAAAACCAAGGAATCGGCGAAAATTAAGACTATCCATCGGGTCATTCATCGTTTAGCTTCCGCAACGGCGGCTGCGTAGAGAACTACGGCCTCGATTTACTGTTCAAATGACTTTCGACATTGATAAAAAAAAACTTTTACACATCAAAACTTAAAGTTCCAACGTCGAAAGCTTTAGCTAGACAAAGGCATTTTAAATCAATCAACTTCCGAAATGAAAGAAAACAGTTAACCTTGAATCAAACTCAAACATTCAAAATTGTAGCAGAAGAACAACCGAGTTCGGGAAACCAAATAAAACCAAGCAAGATAAAATCAACAAGGAGGGTCCAAAATTTTAAAAAATTTGGGAAAATAGTTGCAGCTGCAACAATTGGCGACTATCTGGGGAACTCAGATCTTTGGAAAACTTCTTCTTTGAGCAACAGACTGTTTTGACAATAAATACTAGCATGCTGAATTCTTCTAGATGTATGGATTTCCTAAATGGAAAATATATGTACTTTTAATCATTGATGATAGTCCAATTTAAGAAAATGGAAACCAAGATTTCAAAGTCAAGATAACTCTTTTGAGGCCAGGAATATGAGTTTCATTTTTACCTCTGCCTTAGGGTAGCTTTCAGCTTGGACATCACAGGATTGTAACATATGGTAAACATAAATATTCATTTGTTCCTCATTCCCATGCCATTTTACACTTTTGTGCTTTTGGACTTTTGTCCTTTTTGAGTCCTCCTCTTGCATTCCTTTCTTTCTGAATTTTTATTCAGGCTCCTCTATTCATAGTATCCTTTTGTGTGAGAGATGTATTTAATTTTCAGCGCGCGGACGGAGAAGAAATTTGGCAATTTTGTACTCATTTGGTTCAGTACTTTGTTCTAATACATATTGCTTTGTTAGGATATTTTTGACTCTTATTTGCCTTTTGGCTTTCAATTCTTGGCATGGGATTATTTATATATAATATACTGTTTACCTTGCTTCCTTTCCATGGGTCTTTTGCTGTCACCCCCTAAGACATTTTTAAATGTGAGATGGATGGAGCCTCGAAATAGTATTTTAGACCTTTTGATCTGAGTTATTTTACAAGGATTAAGTAGGACTTCAATGTGTTCATAGCCATTTAGGAAAACTGCTAAACTAGAAGAAATTCTTTCAGATAAAACAAAAGTACACAGTCTTATACTCAAGGATTTTGGTCAATCTAGAATTCTGATGCTCTCCATGCAACCAAAAGTTTGCTTCTTTTATTGAAATCAATCAACATCTAACTAAAACAAACATAAATAAAGTAAATCAAAATAAACAACCAAATCAATTTATTTATGTACAAATAAAACAAAAAATCAGGAAAAATAAGGTTTGAGAACTAAACCATTAACTGGTAAGTTCTCTTCCCAACCCTGTAAATCTTGCAGTTTGTAGGTTGAGGGGCCAAGTTTTGCTGCAATCTGAAAAGGGCCTACCCATAACTGTTGGAATTTCGTGTGTTTCCCCTTTTCATCATGCGGGAGATCCCACTTAAGAACCAGGTCTCCCACTTCAAATTCCTTTTTTCCAGCTTTGTGTTTATCAAACCACCTTTTCACTACTCCCTGTTGTTGCTTAAAACATTCTTTGGGCTTGGACTTAGACTCTTCTGCCTTCATAAGATTGTAGATTCTAATTTGCAGGATTTCGTTATCCGTGCCTCTAGACTCTTTAGCTATTATGGAAGATGGTAGCATAATGTTAGGAGGAAGTATAGCCTCCTTTCCATAAACAAGGGTATACGGTGACACACCTAAGGAATTCTTGGGTGTGACCCTATCAGCCCAAAGAGCGTTCGGTAATGCTAAATGCCAACTTCTTTGGTTTTCTATCACAGTCTTTTTTAAGATCCTAATCAGATTCTTGTTTGTAGATTCTGCCAAACCATTCCCTTGTGGGTAGTAGTTGGCAGAGTAATGCAACTTAATTCCTCTTTCATGAGCAAATGCAGTTAATCTAATAGAAGAAAAATAAGTAGCATTATCGAAAACCAGGGAAATTGGAACCCCAAACCTGGTCATAATTTGATCTTGCAAGAAATCCATGACCGCATCTTCGTTGACTTTACGTAACGGAATGGCCTCGACCCATCTAGTGAAGTAGTCAGTTGTCGTTAAAATATATTTCTGTTGCAAAGAAGAATTTGGTTTTATTTCTCCAATGATATCAATTCCCCATTGCTCAAATGGTTTTGTTATCATCACAGGCTTCAATGGTCCTGCTGCTTTGGCTTGTCTTGCCCCACACCTCTGGTAGATATCACACTTTCTGACATGGGCATGCGCATCCTTGAACAGCGTAGGCCAATAGTATCCGGCTCTGAGAATCTTATGGGCTGTCGTATCTCCGGAAAAATGACCTCCAGCAAGCCCATCATGTAACTCAATTATGACTTTCTTTGCATCTTCTTTCTCTAAGCATCTGAGAAGGACTCCATCATAATTCTTCCTGAATAGAATTCTATCAATGATCTGGTATGCGGCTGATTTAAGGCGCAACGCTCTTTGCTGTTTGGAATTCCAATGTTCTGGCAACAATCCTTCCTGAAGGTAATGAACAAGGTCTCGGTACCAGGAATCTGGAGCTGTGAAAAGAGGACATACATCCATCATATGTAATTCAACTTCATTTTCCCAATCGTTTTCTTCATTTTTTTTACCTTCAGCCATTAATTTGCATAGTCCTTGCCCTTTAACTATGGACGCTAGTTTGAATTCGAGGTCATATTCTTGTAAAGCTGTTACCCAGTTGCCTCTTCTTTCTCCTAATACTTTTTGTACGAAGAGAGACCTTACAGTTGGGTGTGGAACTATTACCTTCGTTCGGTTCTTAAGTATGTACGGCCCAAATTGTTTTACCGCTTTGAAGACTGCATAAGCCTATTTATTCACAGCTGGGTAATTCAATTCGGCCCCCTGTAGACCAGTGCTCATAAATGATATGGGGTACTCATCTCCCCGATCTTCCTTTTGAGTAAGCACCGCTGCTAATAAATCGTCAGATGTGAAAGTGTACAAAATAAAATCCTTCTCAAAATTTGGACTTTTGAGAGAGGGTGCATGAGCAATAGATGTCTTTATTTTACTAAATGCATTCTTCTCTACTTCAGTCCACTTGAATTGTACACTTTGTTTCACCATTTGCTGCAAAGGTTTAACAATTTGAGCGAAATCTGACACAAACCTTCGCACGAAATTTATTGTCCCCATGAATGATTGCATACCTTTTTTGTTATGGGGTAAGGGGATCTGTTCGACAGCTTTGATCCTTTCTGGGTCTATGGAGATCCCCTTTTTAGAAACCACGTGCCCCAATAGCTTTCCTTCTATAAAAACAAACACACATTTCCTTGGATTCAGTGAGATGCCATATTTTCGACAACGCTCGAAAATTTGTTTTAAATGGAATGTGTGTTCTTCTCTTTTCTTTGAAAATATCGTTACATCGTCGAGATATACTACAACACTATGGCCAATTAGACCGCAGAAAGCTATATCCATAGCCCTCTGGAAAGTAGCTCCAGCGTTGATGAGTCCAAAGGACATCCTTCTGTAAGCAAAAGTTCCTCATTTTGTTCTGAATGTAGTTTTAAGTCTGTCTTCTTCAGCTACTAACACTTGATTGTAGCCAGAGAATCCATCTAATAACGAAAATAACTCAGAACCCGAAACCATTTGCAATATCTGTTCCATGGGTGGGACTGGATAATTGTCTTCTTCCGAAGCACGATTTAAGTTTCTGAAATCCACACATAGCCTGATTTCTCTATATTTCTTCCTTATTGGCACCAAATTTGAAACCCATTCCGAGTGTCTGACTTTGAATATAATTTTGGCATCCAATAATTTTTTCACTTCACTCTGAATTAAAGGCTCCAGTTTTGGATGCATCTTCCTTAAAGGTTGCTGATAAGGCTTGACTGTAGATCTAATAGGAATGATGTGTTGTATAATCTTGGTATCATATGTTTTAAGCTCTTCATATGTCCAGGCAAATATATCTTTGTACTATTCGAACAAACTAATGAACTTATTTCTTTCACCCGGGGAACAACACCTTCCCAAATTTACATATTTGGGTTTAACTTTAGTTCCCAAATTTATCAGCTCAAATTGCAGAGATGAGCTATGAGTCTTGACATTTGCTGGTCTTCTGAATTTGCTGTCTAAATCAAACATCCTCTCTAAGGTCCTGACCCCTTTAGGAATGAAGTTGTCGAATTTTAACTCAGCTTGGTGTTCTTCGTCATCGATAATTGCCCCTTTGAATGTCTCATCATTCATCAAACATTCCAAGATTTGTTGATCATCATCAAAAACTCGTAGATTAGTAATCATGTCTGGAACCGAAGGCCTGAAAAGTAATTCAATAGAACACTTGTTATTTGTAGGTACAAGCCTTGCAGCTGAGGTAGCTAACAAGTCAGCTGCTGCATTCTTAAGTCTAGGAATGGATACAATATTAAATGCATAAAAATTTGTCAGCAAATCCCATACTTCATTCTGATAAGCTTTTAAATGAGGTGAGATGCAATGTCTCTGTTTTTGAATTTGTTTTACAATTATTTCAGAATCTCCATACACTTTCAGATTTTCTACTTTTAATTCAATTGCTTTTCTTAGTCCCTGAACTAATGCTTCATATTCGACTGTGTTATTGGTACATTCAAACTCTAATTTACATGAAAGAAAATGTTTGTTTTTCTTTGGATCAATCAGGACACAGCCAGCTCCTGATCCCTCCAAAGTTTTAGATCCATTAAAAAAAAGTGTCCAAAAACTATCTACTTCTATTGTACTTGAATCAACAACTACATCTGAAACTAAGTCTATTATTTTACAATCAAATTCATCAGCCCGTGAAAACCGAAGGAGATCGGGCTGTGTGTCTGGTGTACCGCTGGCTTCTTCTGCTTGGTAGTTTCTCGGTTTTAGTTCAATGAAGTAATTCCCCAATACAGAATTCAGTGGTTCATTCTTACCCTCCAACTGAGTAACATTGTGCTTCATGTGGGGCTCTCTTAATACTTTAATTTGATTGGGGCTTCCCTTATAAGGCAACCACAGATGTGACCAATCTGAGGCAAAATATCCATTTAACTTTGCTGACCAATCCCGACTCAAAATAAGTCCATAAGCTTCAGGTATGTCCGCTACTACAATATCGATGAACTGACATACCTTTTCATTTGAAGATAATCGAATCAGAACATCCTCCATTTCCCCAATTACCTTCACATTTGTTCTGTCCAACTGAAGAACCTACCAGGTAGATGGTTTAGGCTGACCATTTATCTTTTTGCAGACTGAAAGCGGCATAACATTGACTGATGCCCCTGAGTCTACTAAACAGTTGTGCACGTTATGGTTGAAAATTTCAAAAGTCAGGAGAAATGGTGGGGTTTTGCATTTAGGCTTACCTCCCACGCTTGCTTCACCAATTTCTTCTTCTTCAAGTTGATTGTCAGTGGGAAGCTTTTCTT
This sequence comes from Pseudotsuga menziesii, assembly GCA_001517045.1. Classification (NCBI taxonomy): domain Eukaryota; kingdom Viridiplantae; phylum Streptophyta; class Pinopsida; order Pinales; family Pinaceae; genus Pseudotsuga; species Pseudotsuga menziesii. The sequence goes on from LPNX010744543.1 coordinate 148,590, forward strand.
CAGGTATTTCAAGTGCTTTTAACAATTTTTCTTTCTGCTGAGGCACATTACACATTTCAAACAACGAGATATTTTCCTTAGCCCTTTTAATATCTTCCACAATATCATACTCCATTTTATGTTCTTTGAGATTCTTTTTTACATCATCAGTCTTCTCCTCAATGGGCTTAATAGGCATGTTGATTTGCTTTGGATCCCGACTTGTAATGGTGAATTCAGGTATTTTATCAGCTGTGATTTTCTTCTGAATTTTCTTTACATTCTCTTGAAGTCTCTTAATTTTCGGGATTACTGATCTGTCTTTATGTAACAAACCTTGACTTCTTGTTGTCACATTTGTTTTTGCTGTTTCTTCCTCTTCTGTATCAAAAAGTGAGACACAGTCCCATAAAACCAAAGCATCATCCTCTTGTTTTTTTGTGGATTTATTACCTTTTTCTTCCTCATCATTAGCTTCTGTTAGTTTAGAGTCTAATAGCTGATTCATTACTAATGTCATTGAATTTATCCATTGAGGGCAATTTTTGTCAGAATGGGCTGTTGATGAAAAGTGCAAAAGTTATCCATACATACCTCTGTTAAGTTCATTGATGCAGGACTATGTGGATGAGGTTTAGATTGAGTGTTGTCTTCTTTCCTTTTATAGTAAGGCTTATAAGATTTCTGAGCTTCGTTTTCCTTTTCCAAATCTATTATTCTGTTAGATAGTTTCTGCACCATTTTCAACATTCCCTCAAAGTAATGTGACTGCTCCTCCTTAGGCTTAGTAAATAATAAGGCTTTCTTACCAAAAGTTTTTTCTTCCGACTGCTCAGGATAGTCTTCTATGTTCTCTCTTTCAGCTTCTACTCTCTCAGCTTCTTCATAAGTTTTTGATAATGTAGGTTTGACTTTCATCTTGGCAAACATGGCCAAGTCAGGCCCTAAAGCTGAAGTATAGTATTCGATCAGAACCTTATCAGACGGTTTATCAGTTGCAGATTTTTGTTAAGATAAGCAGCAAACCTTTGGGTGAAACTGTGCACTTTTTCTTTTCTTTTTTTCTTTAAAGCGCACAACCCTTTCATTAGAGTTGCATGAGTTTTCTGGGCTGCATATTTACTTTTGAATATCCTTTCAAATGTGTCCCAGTCTGGGATTGAGTTTGCAGGCAGAGCAAAATACCATGAGGCTGCTGCTCCTTTCAGGGTATGTGGAAACAATCTGCAAACTACATCTTCATGTTCTCCAGCCTTTAGTCCTTCTATAACCAAGTAAAAGCTTTGCAAATGATCATCTACTAAATTTTTTTCACTTGGGTCAAACTTGGGTAGCATTTTCTCAAAAGCTTGAGGTAAGTCATGTAAAGGAGGTGCCAGGTTTAAAGGTGACTTGGCCTTCCAAGCAGGTGGTGGATTTGGTGGGTTGGGTCGCTGATTTGCGTTTACGCCTGCCATGAGTTTGGGTGGAGAATGAGGTGGTGAATGAACATGGGTTTGAACAGGTGAACCGTAAGGTGTATCTGAGCCCGCTTGATTCAAAGGCTGAACAACTTCCTGTAAGGCTCTTTCTACCAATTCTTCAAAATCTCCAACCAACACTGCGTCTTCCAATATAGGACGATCCTTTTTCTTATATTCTCTTCTGGGCAAGATGGGAATAAATGGTAATCCTCCAATCTTATTCACATATGCCCTAGTATGTCTTCTCAAATCATTAACTACTTCGTTATTAACAAAATACAGATACTCTTTACCCTTCTCTTCAGGAATTGGATTGGGAAACAAACTGCTTTCAGAACTGTCACCGGTGGAATAATCTCGAGAAAATAAGTTTCCGTGGCCAGCCATGCACTGGCTGCCCTCCTTCTAGTGCCAAAAACTGTTGAGGCTTGGAAAATTGCAGGTAACAACAGTTAGGGATTCTCCCCAGTCAACGTTCCCAACTAGCCCATTACTGTTTGGTATGGGGAATCTGTTCGGTTTATGGTCTGGCTACCGTAGGTCAAGTAACAAAAATAAAAGGTTTTACCGGTTACGGCCCGGTCCACCTTGTATGTTTTAGTTTTTTATTATTTAAGTATGAGATGCAAGTGCCTATCTAAGAATGCAGATTGATAGAGAATACGAGGAGCGGTCACAATGTGATGCGCAGGTTCTTACCTCTCGTCTTAACTCTCTTACATCTAAATCACACACAGCAAGAAAAACTAAAACTAACTATCTAACCTATCCCTAGGGAGCAAGATTATTATTCATCAATGAGTAATGTGTTTTGCGCATACATTAAGAAAAATCACAGATAGCTGTTACTTATTTCAAAATACATGAACATTTATAGATATATGAACAACTAGATAGCTAATTGTTTATGAACAACATTCATTACTCATAGTGGAAATTTCATAGAATAAACTAGAGAGCATTCATACAAGAACATAGGTTCAAAGAGTTAGAACGATCTCACAGTAAATGGACACAAAGATGAAAACGAAATAGTTCACATTCAACACATCCATGGCACAACATTTGAAAAGTTCCACCAAACTTTCTCCAACAGGAAACTTGTAATTCTTATTGCAAAAGGAAATAGTTCTTCTTACAACATGTTTTCACAAATCTCAATGGGAAAAAGTCATGTGCTACATCTAGCTCTCCTCTATTTATGCAAAAACAACAAAACTTTTAGGTTGCCCCTCGGGTGACCTTTGGGCTCCCCCAATCGTTTAATCCCACAATTTTGTCTTTTAGTGGGTGCTCATGATTTATACAATACGTTACATTTCAGATTAAGATTTTAAGAGCACTTTATAAAAAATGACCAGCTTGGTATTTGATGAAATTTTCCCAAGCCTGGGTCTCTGCTGCTATCGATCTGTTTGAGATCTCAGACCTTTACTTCCTTCTTCTCTTTCCTCATCTCTGCTTTTGCATTTTCTTTCTCTTCTTTCCTTGTTGCCTCCTTTCTTCTGCTTTATCTTCTAGACATGTCTTCTCTACATCAGCAATCACCCTATCATGAATAACCAGTCCTTAGATCACTTAGCGTTTGACAAAGTAACACAAATTGTATCGATACATGCATTCTGTGAAATGAACTATAAACAAATTTAAAGCATGAAAAGATAAGGTAAAGAGATTCCTGCAAGCTGGGCCTGAAAATCCTCTAAATCCACTATCTGAACTAAAAACACAAGTCCGAAAATCAGACTTTTTATCTCAATCTAGGCCGCATCTGGACCAATTCGACATCCTTCGATGAAAGCACGAAAAAATGACAAAGTAACCACCACTCCTTAAAACACCAAATCCCCAAACTACGCTCCTCATCTTAGAAACCTTGACTCGACCAACACCCACGGGAAAACTCCACCATCCCAGAAAATAGAGTAACAACACAACAAAAATGGTGGGAAAACCCTCCCGACAGTCGAAAGCAATAAACACTAAGCATTGGGCAGATAATCCACTTCGGTGGGTGGAAGTACTAAAGCATCGGATGATCAGCTCACTAAGGAGCTGCAACGGCGGAAGATCATCAGACTGCGGCTTCCACAATCAAATAGAACGTCAACAAAATAAAGCATTAAAAGTTGTCGTCGATGTATCGGAGATCAGAACCATTACCCACTAAAACCACAGCAATGGCGAGTGGAAGGACTAACCATAATCCGTCGGCAAAATAGTTCAGTACGCAGCCGCAACGGCGGGAGGCAAGCAGACTAAAGGTTCTGCAGTTAACATAAATGACCGGTGATCGGCGAGGATAAGCATTAATTCGTCAGAACGTTCATTATTTGGCTTTCGTAATGGCGACTGTGTAGATAACTAAAGTTCCGAATCAGACTTCAACTGACTTTCGATAGTGCTAAAACAAACATCGCAAAGTAAACAGTTGATCAATAAAACCAAGGAATCGGCGAAAATTAATACTATCCATCGGGTCATTCATCGTTTAGCTTTCGCAACGGCGGCTGCGTAGAGAACTACGGCCTCGATTTACTGTTCAAATGACTTTCGACATTGATAAAAAAAACTTTTACACATCAAAACTTAAAGTTTTAACGTCGAAAGCTTTAGCTAGACAAAGGCATTTTAAATCAATCAACTTTCGAAATGAAATAAAATAGTTAACCTTTGAATCAAACTCAAACATGCAAAATTGTAGCAGAAGAACAACCGAGTTCGGGAAACCAAATAAAATCAGGCAAGATAAAATCAACAAGGAGGGTCCAAAATTTTAAAAAATTTGGGAAAATAGTTGCATCTACAACAGGTGGATACTACTATTATGTGACTTTTATTGATGATTATTTTCAGAAGACTTGTATCTACTTCCTTAAGTCCAAAGAATCCAAAGAGGTGCTATGCAGGTTCAAGGAATTCAAGGCACAAGTTGAGAACTTGTCGGGAGAGAGGATCAAGGTCCCGAGATTAGATAATGGAGGAGAATATACCTCTACGAACTTCAGTGATTTCTGCAATGAAGCAAGAATTAAGAGGGAGTACATTGTTTCCTTACAACCGTCAACAGAATGGGGCTGCAGAGAGGAACAACGTATTGATTGTGGAGGCAGCCAAAGCTATGATTCATGATTAAGGTCTGTTTATGTTCTTGTGGGCAGAAGCTTCCAGTACAATAGTCTATGTGCATTATAGGAGTCCTCATAAGATCTTGAGGAACATGAATCCAGAAGAGGCCTTTACAGGAGTGAAGCTAGAAGTGGGCCACCTACGAATCTTTGGTTGTCCAGTATATATTCATGTGCCCAAAGAAAAGAGGACGAAGTTAGGACCTTCAGGCAAGAAGGGAACATTTGTGGGATATAGTGAGTCTTCAAAGGCTTATAGGATTTACATCCGAGGACTGAGACAGATTGAGGTCAGCATGGATGTCTCCTTTGGATAGGAGGTGGCTTTTAGAAAAGCCATAGGATCTGATATGGAGATTGATGATGAGCTTGTAGCTCCAAAGGAGATGGTATCATCTCCCCCTCTAGCAATTCAGAGGGAGCCAACTGAGAAAGTTGAGCTGGTCAATTCCATTGATCTAGTAGCACCAGTTGATGTTCACAAAGAAATTGTAGTGGGTCGAAAGAGGTCCTCATGGGCATGACAAACATTGCAGGATGCTGAGTGGCATGAAGCTCCTATAGGTACTTTTCGAGAAAGCAAGGGACTTAAAAGATTCTCGAGCTATGTAGCCTTGATGAGCCACATCATTGAATCAGAGCCCTCTAACTATGAGGAAGCATCCAGCTAGTAGGTATGGAAGGATGCCATGATGGAAGAATATCAATCCATCATGAAGAATGATGTGTGGGAAGTTGTGCTGAGACCCTAGGGGAAGTCAGTAGTGTCTTCCAAGTGGATTTACAAATCAAGCTTGGAACAGATGGCAGTGTTGAGAAATACAAGGCTAGATTTGTGGTTAGAGGATTCTCTTAGAAGGAGGGAGTTGATTATGACGATACATTTGCTTTGGTTGCTTGATACACTTCCATCAGGACAATTATTGCTATTGCCTCAACCATGGGATGAAAATTGCATTAGAAAGATGTTAAAATTGCCTTCCTCACAATTTGTTCGAGGAAGAGGTCTACATTGAGCAGCCAGAGGGTTTTGTGGTTCATGGGAAGGAGTCCCATGTTTGCACGCTGAAGGACTTATGTGGACTCAAGCAAGCACCACGTAGGTGAGCAAGGCCTTATCGGATTGATGGATACTTAGTGACTGTGGGATTCACTAAGAGTGATGTAGATCCTAACCTCTACTACAAGGATGTGGATAAAAAGCCGTTGATGTTAGTTCTCTATGTTGATGATCCATTTCTTACCGGAGACGAGAAACTCATTGAGTGGTGTAAGAAGAAGCTAGCCTCTGAATTCAAAATGAAGGATCTTGGATTGATGCACTACTTCTTGGGATGAGTAGTCTGCCAGAGGTACGATGAGATTTTCTTGAGCCAAGGAAACTACACCATTGACATACTGAGGAGATTTGGGATGATGGACTGTAAGTCCATTTCCACACCGATGGATTAGAATATGAAGAAGCTGAGAAATAGTTGATTGGGTCATTGATGTATTTGGTCAACACAAGACCATATATCTGTTTTGTAGTTAGTGCCTTCAGCCAATTCATGTGTGAGCCAACAGGTACACTAGGTTGTTGCAAAACATATGTTGAGATACTTGCGTGGCACAGTGGTATATGGCTTGAGATATGCTTATAGCAGTGACATGAGATTGGAGGGATATTTTGATTTTGATTGGGGTAGGAGTGTTGTGGCCAGAAAGAGCACCTTCGGGTGTTGCATCAATTTGGGATTTGCTGTGATTTTCTGGTGTAGCATGAACCAGAACTCAGTAGCTTTTAGTACTGCAGAGAACGAGTATATTGCAGTATGTGTTGCAGCTCGAGAAATTGTGTGGCTTCAGAAACTCCCTGCTGGATTGTTTGGCCAGACTCTTGGGACATCATTGATTCATTGACAACTACAACTGTGTGTAGCTGTCAGTGAATCCAGTATTCCATGATAAGTCGAAGCATATCGAGATTCGGTATCACTACCTTTGTGACATGGTGCATCGAGGTGCGGTCGAGCTACAAAATGTTACGACAGATGACCAGACTGTTGACATTCTTACCAAGCCTCTTCTCAAGATAAAGTTTGCGTACTTTCGTGAAAGGCTTGGAGTAGTAGAGAATGTTTCCCTCACTGAGAGGGAAGGTTGATATTTCAATATCTTCTCCCAGACACTATGATGGAGTGGGGAGATTAGTGTCAGGTTGACTCTCTCGTTAAGAGGGAAGGTTGATTTTAATCCTGGACACTCTGAGAAGGTGTGGGGAGATTGGTCCCATGATTGTTTCCTTCGCTAAGAGAGAATGTCGAAGGAAAAAAACACCAAAACAATTAATAGTCCATCCTTTAAATGAGATGACTGATTTTTAACACGAGAAGATAAAAGATAGATCTTTACATCAAGTCATGCAGATCAAAAGCACCTTGAAAATTGATTGTCATGTACCTGTCTGCTGCCACCAGTCTGCCTTGATCAAATCTCAACCATTAGGTGCTGCTGGTGATGTCTGGAAGCTACAACATTCATGGAAAAGTATGCAATCAACCTCATCCTACTTGTTTTATACCTCTGCATGCTACAGTCTGCTAATGCAGACCTTGATAGTGGATGTCGTGACCTGTAGATGCCCTAGCAGGGTTGTTGAACATAGAAGCAAGCCCTAGATAGGGCCTGGGTAAGCTGAGAGTGGCCCTAGTAGGGTTGTCATGAATTGGAAGAGGCTCATTTAGGGTTTGGGTGGGTTGTAGTAGACCCTAATAGAGCTCGGGTGGCATGTAACCAAGTGTGGGCAGCAGTGGAAGAACATTAGCAGAATTGTCGTGAGCCTAACAAGACATGAACCAGTCACTTGATAAAAATTGCCCCTGCCTTCAAGAGTGATAATCTGACTGTCACAGGAGAGAGAGAGAAAAGATACTAGTAGAGAACCCCACAAATTTTCTCATAGATGATGATTATAATGAATGAGAATAATCTTAATTTATAGTTCACCAATGGAGGGTGATTCCACAAAAATAGGATACCATCTTTTGATCATTTTAATCTTTTGATCTTTTGTGATCCATTAATATTTTAAGATTTTGACCATTTACTTTTAATATTTTATGGTCCATTAATCTTTTGACCATTTGACTTTTGATCTTTAGATCTTTTTGTTGATTTTTCTAAGCAACATCGAGAGCCATTCTCTTAGGAGAATGGGGCCACCTGGTCCAGGACCATGGTAAAGATTCAACCCAGTGTTGAGTGACCATTCTATTGAATGGTAGATATCTGGTATGGGACCATGATATAGACCCAGCTGTGCCTTGGGTAGACTCAACCTAGTGTTAAGTGACCATTCTGTTGAATGGTAGACATCTGGTCCAGGACCACGATTTGGACCAGTCTAGTACTGGTAGACTCAACTTGGTTCTGAGTAGCCATTCTATGGGAGAATGGAGGCGCTTGGTTTGTTACCAAGTATTTGACCTAGGGTCAAATTATGCAGTTCATCGCTGAGGTACCTAGTCTGTTACCAGGAAGGCACTGTAAGCCCTAGACTGGGTCTAGGCATGTGTGACACTCTGACCCTTGATCTATGGGCGTTTTGTACTTATCCAAGTATTAGTTACCCTTTGTTAAGTTATCCTAGTACAAGATCTAGGTGTCACACAGAGTGTGAGATAAAACCATTAGTAACTCTTGGTTTATGATAATGTACTTTTGGAATTAAAAGGACCACAGGGGCACTTGGAAAAAGGATAAAGTCAAAAGTCAAAAATACATAAGGACTTTTGGACCACATGAAAAGGACCACACGTGAAAGTCAAAGATAAATAAGGGCTTTTGGTAAAAGTAAAAAATACTTAAAAGACCTTTTTGGTAAGAAAGTAAAAGTGAAATTAGAAAAAGAATAAACTATTATTATTTTATCTTTTCTAATTTTGATCCACTTACAGGTGACTAAAGGCTATAAAAGAAGATCAAGTCAATTCATTATTACACACACTTGCTTTCACAGGTACAGTTGCTCAAGGTTGAAGAAAGAATATTCTGTGATTGTGCCCTATCATGGATGAGTCTAGCTAGGGCATCATCATCCTCCATTGAAGACAAACCCTAAGCTAGGGTTTCTTATCTTTTCTGTCTTAAGGGTTTTACCAAACCCTCATCTTCAGCCAAGTTAAGATCTAGGGCAGCCATCTTTAGATTTGGGTAGCCAAGTTCAGATCTAGGGCAACCATCTTCAGATCTAGGCAACCAAGTTCAGATCTAGGGAAGCCACCTTCAGATCTTTAGATCTGGGCATCCAAGTTCAGATCTAGGGCATCCACCTTCAGATCTTCAGATCCGGGCAACCATTATCCAAATACTGGCAACCACAATCTAGATCCAGGTAGCCACCTTCTTTACGAGCAGTCTTCTTTCCATTTTCGGGCAGATCTGTGATTTTCGGGCAGATCTATGATTTTTGGGCAGATCTGATATTTTTGGACAGATATGATATTTTTGGGCAGATCTGATATTTTTGGACAGATCTTATGTTTTTGGGCAGATCTGATATTTTTGGACAGATCTGATATTTTTGAGCAGACTGTTGTTTTGGACAGTACTGATCTTTTATGGTGAGAACTGGAAATTTCAGTTACTAAGGTTTGAAACCCTTGCTTTGATTTTTACTGAGAAAATCTTACTGTAAATTGTGGTTTAACCCAGATTGGGGTTTGAGGAACTTTTTGAAGAATTTCCTAAGTCATCTCATTTACGAGGACACTCTGTGATGGAGTTGGAGATCTCTCAGACACCCTGAGAAGGGGTGGAGAGGCCATTGCATTCTTTTGGACACTCTGAGAAGGAGTGGGGAAATATCTCAGACACCGTGAGAAGGGGTGGAGAGGCTACTAGATTCTTTCTGATGCTCTGAGAAGGAGTGGGAAGATCTCTTAGACACCTTGAGAAGGGGTGGAGAGGCCAGCGCATAGTCCCGGACACCATGTGATGGAGTGGGGAGATCCCTCGGACATCATGATAAGTGATGGAGAGATTTAGTGCATTCTTACGATCACTCTGTGGAGGAGTGAGGAGATTTCTCGGACACCATGAGAAGGGGTGGAGAGGCTGGTGCATATTGATGTATGTTACATGTAGTCTCCTTGATGGACTGGGTTGAGCTGATGCATGTTGACTCCTGTTATCACATATATAGTAGCCGTGCTACCATATTCTATTTTTCAGTCAGCTCCCCTACATAGGAGATGCTAAGATGAACATTTATGTTGGATCATTATTTATTTGATGGTACTCTCCCATGCCAGGACTGAGTCTCAGGACACTCAGATCTGAGGACTGATGTAGCCATTTAGCCATGTGCAGAGCAGTTAGCAGTGCCCCAGATTTGCATCAATGTTTTCTGAGATGTTGTTCCAGATGGATTATTTACATGCTTATGACTCGGCTTATATTTTATTGTGTTATGGTTATTGTTGCTATTATACTCATTTTTGTGACATGTATTGGCATTTAGTGTCCTGATCTGGCGGTCATATAAATATGAGGACTTGGATGTATTTATATTATGTATTGATGTCCCTACTCAGACCTGGAAGTTCTTGATCTATACTCATTGGTTTTACCCTCCTTAGGGAGAATAGAGGTAGTCATTCCCACCATACTTTGGTTTGCTAGTGCTGGTTTCATCATTCATTGTCTCCACCCATCCATTACCTTCCAGTTATGTTTTGACCCAACTTACTACCTGACTTGTGGCATGGAGGACCTTTCCCCGCTAGAGCCTTTGTTGGAAAAGCTTCCTTGTTATTTGTGTCTCGGCGTTGAGTTGCCTAGGATGTGTTTGCTTGCCTAAAAGAAGTAGCGCTGCCATCAATACAATGTATTTGGAAATGAAATGAATATCTTATGAAAAATCCCGTTCATGAAAAGTAGTGTTTTTAAACATACGTGAATGCAAGGCTAAGCCTAATGAAATTAGTTTTGAAAAATATTGCAATGAAATATCTTAAAACATTTATGAAAAGTAATGTTTTTCAACATAAATGAATGCATAAAGCCTAAATAATAATTGTCCGTATAAAACATACGTGGATTAAGGCTATGGAAAATCAAAGGCCCAAAAAGGCAATGGTTCCTAAAAGTTATATCTAAGGATTGCTGGCCTTATTTGTATTGAGTTGGATTGTGAGCATTTGTCAAGGTGAGTAAGCACCTCTGAAGTAACTCACCCATTTGTGAGGCACTGCCATCCCCTTTGTTGTTGTTTGTCCGACATATGGCTATAGTGAGTATCCCCTTTCCATATCCAAAGTGTCACAGTGTTGAGTTGGCAGTCATCCTTTGTCCTAGCCTTGTGAATTTTAGCCTTCACCCTTCACTAGCAAATTGATTACAACTATGAAATGAGTATGGTCTTGAAAGTCTAGTCTAAGTTATAATTAATAAATGGAATCCTATATATGTATTTGGTTGATGTACTGCCAGTGAGGTGATTACTATTTGTTATGATTGTTAGTTGAATGATTTGTAGAGCATGTCTTAACTTTTTAACACTTGCAGGAGATGGATGTCAGGCTGAGTTATATTATTGGGTATCTGGTCATTTACAGGTTATTATTTTGTTTAGTGGATATTGTAGATGATCAGGCAGAGACCTGGAGAGGGTATGAGTATATACCTTAGATGGATTTGGACTCTCTGAGTCCATTAAGACAACTTGTTTCCAGTTCCGGGCTCTTAGAGAGATGATCAGGCTCATTTTACCCTTTTGGTGCAGTTTTGCTTCACTGGATGACATGTCTGAGCAGGGAGATGATCTTGTTGGTTCTCTAGGACGTTGTGTGGGGCATAGGGGGTCCAACCACTTGATTGTAGCATAATACCCCCTCCCGGAGAGCCTGGTGGGCTCAGTTGGATAACGCAAGCACCCTAAGAGGCTGTTTTTGGCATATCACGTTTCGCGAGGCAGATTAAAAAATAATTAAATGGCTATTGAAGAATTCGATTTGGGCTTCTGAGGCAAGGAAATGGCATGGGATGAGTTTTGATGATGAGAGTGATGTCTTCCACCTCTTCTCCAGCAGTTGCAACACCTGGATGGGCCCACATCTATGTTTCAGGCATTTTATATTATTTCTGGAGCTTTTGGAGGCTCACGATTTCCTCAAGGAGGCACAATTTCACATTTAAAAAATTATATTATTTTTATTGTGCCATGGGGACACCCAAAGGGAGTTAGTTAACACTTTCTGGACCCACCATGTGCTTCATTTATTTTTTGTTGAGTGGGATCCCCTCTCCTAGGGTGATTTAGTCCACTTTTATATTATAGTATGGCATTGATCAATGTATTGTATGTTGAGCTCATTTCAACCGTTGTTTAGAACATTTGTATCTTTTAATCTTAGCCACCCATTTGAAAAGTGGTTAGGATTTTGGTTCTCCCATTCCTATTTAAAGGAGAGAGCTTCTTATTTGTAGGGGGTCTTTGGCTCTTGGATCTGGATAATAGAAAAACTTTTCTTGTGGAAATTCTTGGATCTCCTTTGCATCTGGTGTTCTTAGATGGTGATTGGAAGGTCTTTTGCTTCCTAGCATTCGAGAAATTTTTGTGAGATCTATATATTTTTCGAGTCATTGTCTTCTCTACAAGAGGGCGACTTCAGCTTGGGCGTTTTTGCAGGGGCTCCTCAACTCGCTTGGATTGGTTTCGCTTGTATCAGGGGGTTTTCATTAGCATCATTGTGATCTATGATTACATCTTGTTATTTTTATGTGGCATTGGCTTTTTTCTCATGATGCAGCAAATCTGATATGGTTGACATTTGTTGTGCAGGAAAGAGGGCGCATTGGCTTCTTGGAGCAAAACGTTGGACACAGAACTCATTTAAGTCTTCTCAAATTGATCGGGATAGTAGGGATCATCATCATTAAGGCATCTACAAGGTTTTCTAGGTAAGATCTATAGGTTAGTGGTTTTCTTCTAGATCTCAATCCATTGGCATATGTATTTCCATTTTTACTTAAAAAAACCCAAAATGATAAAAAACCAAAAATATGACGGATCAAACAACTTGATCTCAGGCCAAATTGCTTCTGGGTTTTGTAGATCGAGTCATCCCCTCACAGAATCTCCCTCAACGCTGAGCTAGAAGTGACCAGTTTGCCCTAGATCTGAAAAATTGACTTCCAAACCCTAGCGCTACCCTCCATGTTGCCATTTCTTCCCGTGGTTTGATTTTTTTCTGCAAAATAACTTCTTGGGTTTGTAGATCAGGATAATTCCGAGGTGGGTTTCCTCCAACGCTGGGCAGAAAGTGACTCCATTGCCCTAGATCTGAAAGGCACTGATCTCCAACCCTAGCGCTACCCCCTCTTTTGTCTCTTTTTCCTGTGTTGTAACCTTCTCTTGGTGACTCGGGTGCTTTGACATTGTCATATCTTCCTTCGAGTCTATCCATCAGTACTAGATAGCCCCAATCCCGTTCTCACCTTTGTTGCATTGGTCACGTTTCCCAAGGCAGTGGATATCTTCACCTATTGCTAGTACCTTAACCCGAGATCTGGTATTTACCTCATAGGTCACATGTGTCCCAACTTTTATCAAACCTCATACATCCTAAGCCCTAATCCAAAGCCTTGGTTCACCTAGTGACGCCATCCATAGATCTAGGGTTTTCATCACCTTACACCTTACGTACCTCAAGTCCATTTGATCTGATCTGGTGTCTAGGTCTGATCTCTCCTGTCGGGAGCAGATCTGGGTCTCCCCCATTGTTGTCTTGGGTTAAGATAACATAAAGTGAAGACTGCCTTGATTGACGTGACAACCATCTATTTGGCAGTCGAGGCAATCTTGGTTCCTCCTCCTTAGTTGCTTGTCCCTCTACCGTCCATCCTGGATCCATCTCACATAGGCAAGTACAAGGTTGGTGATAACAACTCCCAAATGGACTGGGTAGAGTTCTTGTCTTCTCTATGGACTGAGATGAGTTGTTGCATGTTCCTCGATGGTCTGGGTTGAGCTGATGCATGTTGACTCCCTGATGGACTGGGTTGAGTTGATGCATGTTGATTCCCTGATGGACTAGGTAGAGTTGTTGACACTTCTCAATGGAATGAGATTGTGTTGGAAGGCCTTCCTTATGATATAGAGATGTTTGAGACAGTCGTGATGTACAGATGGTATCTAGATGTGTTCCAGAATCTAGTACGATGATGCCTCCTTGGCTAAGAGGGAGTGTTGATGTAGTAGTTGCGTCAAGCATCCTCACAAGTCGACCCCATAAGAGACATGAAGACAACACCTATTTTGCACACTAAAAGAGAAGTCGGCCCAGTAGAAGAAGAGAAGTTGACCCCACTTGAAAGTGGAAAAGTCAACATGATAAAGTATAAATAGAAGGTGCCCTCACTCATTCTCACCAAGCAAGTTCGTTCCTAGCAAGTGTTAAGTTCGCTATTATTGCAAGAAGTTTTTTGGGTTCTCTATCATTGAAGAAGTTTGCCTTATATTCTTGGGGTTTATCTTTCTGCTATATATGTGATCTATGTATCTGGATGTACGCTATTCTCTGAATTGATTATCTCTTATAGAAGGTTGTTGGGTTTTCTCTTTTAGTGTTTTCCCAGATCAAAATCTTTGTGTCTATTGTTTCTATGCTTGGTTATTCTTTTAGTGATCCTGTTTATTATGCAATTGAAATTATACAACTATCTATAAAAAAACTAACAACATTTGGTGCAATGAAGATTCAAATTTTGATGGGAGGGTAAGATTGGAGGTATTGAATTAGTAAATATTGAAAGATGGATATGTTCTAGAACACCATCTATGTCAAATAGAACCTTTTCTTGTACACTTTAAGTGATCACCATCTTCACCTTTTGCAACACTAATATTCAACAGGTAGACATCAAAGCATTAGCATATACGTATACATTCATCCTCATGGATCCAGGGTGTATATTGCAACTACTTTGTGTTTGTATTCATGGCATGGCTCAGATACTTCTAATGTAAGCCTTGAGAACCACAAAGGGCTTATGAACATAGCTAAGGGGACAAACTTTTTCAATTAATGGACTGCGGACTATACACCTTCTTAGACGTCTTTCCTCTCAACCATCCTATACAAATGCCAAGTGGTGCAACATGGTTTTGACTCACGATGATGAGATGTATTTATATATTTGATGTCATTTTATATTGGTTGTCCGCTTTTGAGTCCCTGATTTGAGAACTATCAAGGTTCAGTATTTTGTATCGACCTTGATGTATCATTTTTTATTTTGGCATCCACTACATTATATATATCATTGTTTTTACATGTTTATGGGCCAATGTGTTTATTTGATGTTGTTGTTGGTTTATATTTTTAATAAGTTGAAAAAAAGATTTTTTTCTCTGTTAATGCCGATGCTGCTGAGAAGTTATATTTTGGACCCTCACCGTTTTTTTGCCGATGTTGATTGTTTAAAAAATGATTCAGATCACTGCACACATTTTAGCTTTTTCAAGGTCATGATGTGGCCATCGTTTTCAAGTTCTTTGCCAATGTACATTTGTAGTAATTCAAGTTCATAGGCTGTAAATATATTAAGTCTTACATGTATTCCATGGGAAGAATGTTGAATCCAAAGACTAATGTAAAATCTGCCATTTTAGGATTTATCATGATTTTGTTTCCATATGCTCTTCAATGTCTTCTTGTGATATTTAGTATCGAAAGCATTCCTGCTTGTTGTGGATTCACACTTTTTCCTTTTTCTTGTGGTTGATATGAAGCGGCTGGAACTCATGAATCACTATATTTAGCAGCAGTTGAAGCTTGTGTAACTTCGGAAGATATTCTTGATGTGTTATTATTGTACTCCCTTTCAGGAAATATTCACATTGTATTTGATCATGTAAAAGCATTAAAAGAATAAATGTAAACCCCATTAGTTGAGTCGGCCCAGAAGAATCCAGAAAGAGCATATTATATTCAAATCGGCTCCATAAGGAAAAGTCACTTGGAAAACAAGTATAAATAGGGGAGGCGGACTTCCCATTTGGACATCAAACACACAAGCATATTCGCTAGAGAGAGAAGAAAAACAAGTTTGTTAGAGGAGGAAGAGTAGCTGCATTGTGAAGACATCTTATTCTTGGGGTTTCTATCTTATCTCATCTTATTCTCGGGATCTTTGTGTGAAAGAGCCTTTAGCTCTTGGATTGTACTAGAAGACATTGTACTTACTGACAAATCTATACTGAAGAAGTTTGCTGGGTTTTCTTCCCTTGTAGGGTGTCCTAGAGGAGAAATCTTTGTGTACTTTGGTTTTGCTGTGCTTGTCTTTCTTTCGGTTATCCTATTGCATATGGTTATTGTGATATAATGCAAATTGTTTGAACTTTGAAGATCTAATACAACCATCATTGAAGTATAAAATTCTAACAGTAGCAACTAGGTCATGATCAATACCTGGACCTAACATCCTGACCAGGGCCTGATCAGGACAGAAACCAGAGTGGCACTATTTAGGTAAAATCACAATATTCTGCAGACCGTCAATGATTGCCTTGTAGTGTGTAAAATACAATGCTGAACAGGGGAATGCAGAATGCCTGTGAGAATATATCAATATGTCAATACAGGTAAAGATTTGAAGTTTATGACCCTAAATTGGAAGAATAGATAAAAAAACTTAAAAGTAGGTTTAACTAGAAATTGAGAACTATGGATGTCATGTTATTGTGTCTATAGTCTCCTAAACTAAAAATATTTTTAAGTAAATAATAGTAAACAGTTAAAATAAACTTAATCCAAGACTTGTTATTTTTCTACTGAACTTTTGAAAGACAACCCAGTTTTTAAATTGTCACAATAATTTACTATACATTATAGTAAACCTATTTGGTAGTTAAATCTCAAAAACAATATTTCGTATTGTCTGGATGCAACTTTTGTAGATCTTTTGCTTACTAGGCTTGAACATGGTCACCAATTGAGTTTGTAAATTTTCACTATGTACAGCTTCATTTGCTTCCACTTGCTGGACATGCCTTTTCTTTTTGGTAATTTATGATTGGCAACACTGTCTATTTCTTGAATATGTTGTCTGGTTGTTCATGGTTTTCCCAGCATGTTTTCTTTATTTTTGCTGGTGAGTACTTTTATATCATCTGTTTAATATATGCTATAACTATGTCAGCTGCTAGGAAGGAGAGCAAAGCAGCATTTTTGTCGGAGTTACGTCGAGAAAATCGGCCAAATTCTTTTAAACCTGGTCAGTTCAGTTCCATCAAAGCTCATTCAAGCTCAATCATGGTAAGCACACATCTGGAACTAGTAACTTGCCAATGAATACAAGCTAGAATGTATTGTTATGAAATTGCTACCAACTTAATTTCAATATCAGATTATACCACAGTATTTCTGGATGTTGGATTTCTCTTTCTTCCCTATCATTATAATTTGGAGATGCATTTTCTAAATTCATGGATAAAGTTACAACTATTTGTTTTGAAGGGACTGACAAAAATGATACCTACAGGGCTATTAAGAGTAATGTGGTGGAATCACACCTCGGAAAATTAGATCGCAGTAGTAAGCAAATTAAATCCAATCAATTAAACAACAGTCGAAAACACGCAATAAGTTAATAACATTCACATAATACATTGGCCTGATATAAACCAGTGAAGCACCACTCACCCCATACTTGCGAGTACTTGCAACAGACTTGTTTTGAACTCACGGAACTCGACTTAACCCGGGAAACTCGTGGAACTCGCCCTAAACTCGGGCTTACTCGCTCGGACTCGGCGGTCAAAGGGAAAATCAAATACAGTCCCGCGGAAATGATAGATCGAACGCCAATCTGTAGAATCGCCGATGGGTATTCTGATTGTCGATGGGTATGTGATTTAAAGGAAATACTATTTCCGAATTAGGTTAGTCATCGACTGCACGCTTTGTCTGTCGAAATGAGCAGGACGGGTGTTCCGACACTCTGTCTGTGAAAATTTGTGGGACTGGTTTGGTGTTCCCGTAAATCAACATCGTGTATGTTTTAAATGTCAAGATGTAAATTATAATATAAAATTATATTTTAATTTTAGTTTATAAAATATTAAGTTTCAACAATAATTATTATAGTTTATAAAAAAAATTATATTTTATATATCAATTATAACATTTCACAAATTATTATATTAAATATTAAATGGTTTTTTTATATAAATATAATATAAAATTATATTTGTATTTTATATTAAATATTAAATGTTTTTTTATATAAGTATAATATAAAATTATATTTCAATTTTAATTTATAAAATAATGGTTTTTTTATATAAATATAATATAAACTTTTATTTATAAAATATTAACTATATTGCACAATTTTTATATTAAATATTAAATGTTTTTTATATATAAATGTAATATAAAATTATATTTGATAAGTTAATTTATAAAATATTTATATTGCCGAATTTACTGAACTTTTTTGGAAAATTCAAATTTGAATCAAACTTCAACCCTGCCGACCCGAACTCGAACCCAAACAATGTGACATAAGTTATTATCTTGTCCACTTGACTTCTTATTTGCAGTTACAACAACTGCATTGGCGTTACTACTTGGCCCTCCACGTGTGCCCATAATTTACCATATTTTAATTTTTTTCCCTATTTGCCGAGTCTTGCCGAGTCTGTCCCGAGTCTTTCTTGAGTTGATGAGTCACATGCCAGCCGAGTCTTTGCCGAGTCTGAGTCGTGCAACATTGATATAAACAGTAGTATGAATCTGAATTCAGTTTGCATATCAAGAATATTTAGATTATGGAGATTATAACTTTCAAACAATTGACACTAGATTAATCGGTCAAAATTTCTTTAACCACCTACACCAGATCTGTTGTCTAAGTTCCAAGATTTTTTCATACCTTATAGTGTCAACGGCAAATCTGCAATTTAAATCATCGCTTCCAGCTGCTATTCTTATCCAGTAACGACATAGTATCTCTCCAAGCTGCATAATACAGACATACAGGCGTCACCCTTACCAATAAATCACATCAATTTGGAATCTTTTGTTAGCTGCTTACTCATGGCAGCCTAAAACAGGTAATCCTATTCCCTATTGGATCTTGCTCTTGTATATTCAAAACTGGCTTTAATCAGAGGTTAAAAGTGCTGATCTTATGTGGAACATGGCTGCTTCACTAGCTGCTGTTTCCAATCTTTTTCAAACAGGAAACGGTGCCAGTGAGTCTAATCCTGTAGCTGCTGATTTCACCTTCCCCAAACAAACCCATTAACTGCTAGGTGTAACTTTCTTCCTAGTCTGAAAGCTTCAAAGGCATGCAGACTTGGATGAGCTAAATGACCATAATTTAAGTCTGCCCATTTTATCTTACAGCGAACCTCCATTTGATATCAAACTGTTAACATGTTTCTCTTGCTAAAAATTCCCGAGGTAGATCGAATTAGCAGTTTATTTTATTGTCTTATATGCAAAGTTGGGGAAATGTCGATCGAACTAAGCTTCTAGGCTTTCAGCAATACTAGCATAATTTTTGCCATCAAAAGTTTGTTTCCACTTTTTTGTTTGACCAAATCTTGACAGCAGTTCTCTTTATGAGTTTTCTTCACAAGATAAGTAAGGGTTCTAAATGCATAAAGGCAGTCACTTGTGTGGATTGTTTATGTCTTAACTTGATTATCCAGTTATTCTTATTAAACTGACTGCATAAACGAACTTGAACTGCTATTTAATTAACTGAATAACACACATATATGATCATAATGCATCAGAGCAGAAAATAATACAGCCATTATTTTAGACAAGAACTTTACCCTGGAGACCCCATACCTCAGGGAAAATTAGCTAAGTTTGTGTTCTTCTTCTTCTTGCAGGGTTTATACAATTGGTACAATAGTCCTATGGACTCAACTCTTCAGATCTGGACACTAGCAACTCTACTTAACTCAAACCCTATCTGCAATCTCACTTAAAAACACACTTGGTCCTTAACTCAGCCCTGGAGGGACTAACTCTGCAAATACCCAGCTTGGTAATGCTCCCTTTGATCACCTAGACTCGTCTCTATAACTTTAGAGTGAATTTCACTTGTGATGCTTTACATTGACAAAGGCATCTTACTTTATAACCCAAAAACATCCAAATACCATGTGACGCAGAAAATCATGGGCAGACTCAACTTAGCCATGTTAGGTTTTATAAAGAAAACCTTTAAAAATTTGTCTAGGAATATAACTTTAGGCACTTCACACATCACTAGACACACCCAATGTGGAAGTAACTGCCTCGCTACACAAACTCTACAACTTGCTTTTGTGCTTTTACCCAATTTAGCAGCAACTTGATATAAGATCCTTTTTTTACTTGGCAAGTTTGGCAAATCACCAAGTGTGGATACAAGGTGAGTTACGGTCTAACATCAATAATCTCTACCACGAATAACATACTTGCCAGGTGCATATTGGGTCTAACTAGGCTTTGAAGGTTCTAGTACAAATTCAATACCATTCTTATACCATGGAGATCCATCCATAGCTGCTGTTAGGTGGTACCAACACCGATGAGCCTTCAGATGATATGCCAAGGAGGGTGGTCGCATTTTTCTTCAGGGCCAGGATAGGGATATTATACGCACTTTTGAGGGGTGGTTCTGGCCGGACCCGTTGATCGGTCCTTCAGGAGTACTATGGATTAATGGCATTGCTGACTGCCCTTTGTTGGGGATTCTTAACCTTGGGGTTGGTGTCTGGGGCTCCTAGGGGCAGGTCACTGGGTCACATGACCCCCTCCTTATTTACTGCTCCGATGACAATGTTTTAACTTCGAGGCTTTTGCCTCTTGTCCAAGTAACCTCTGCCATCCATTGTGTCCCCTTATCAACGGAGTGCCCCCTCTCCTTGGGCTAGTTCTAGTGATGACATCATCATCTCATCCAGGTCATATTGCTTGTTTGGGGGGTGTTGAGGGATTATCAAGATTGTTGGGGTTAGATGGGGCATGACGCCCCCTTGCTTATTCTAGCTTTTAGTTCAGAGTAATTTGCTCATTTTTAGCTATTTTAGTCATTTTTGGGTAAACTATGGGCAAAATGCCCGAATTTACCCACAAATTTGATTATTTATATTATTTCATGTTATTTTTTTAAGTTGACATTTTATAATTACAAATTGACATTTTAAAGGGATGTCAACCTCGTTATATTGTAAAAGTGAGTGTGAGAAGGCTATAAATAAGCCTCTCCTCACTTCATTTTAAACATAAGACAATTGGGATAAAACACAATGCTACTTTTTTGGCCTTCTAGAGCTATTGGAGTGATCCACACCTCTTGAAGAAGTCTTATATTTTTGTGTGAAGGCAATTTATGAAGTTTTCTTTGGTTTCATGCTCTTGCTAAGGTGATGCTAGAATTGTTTGCTATACACATGCACAAGGAGGTATCTAGGATTCTTCTCTTGATCTCTCTTTGTTAATGCGGGTAGGTTATGTTTTTGTGGATTGGTAGCCCCGGTGCTGAATTTTGTCTAATGTAGGCCACTTATCATCCTTTTATCATCTTGGCATGTTGAAGAATGTCCCCTAGGAGTCCTAAGCATGGGCTTTTGGATCTTTGGTTTTTTCCCTTGCTACCATTCGATTAACCAGTCCTTTAAGGTTGTTAGGGAAGGTCCTAGCTTTCCAAAACCTTGAAGAGACATCTCAAGAGGGAGGCTGGTCACCTCTCTTGAGGCTCTAGTGTTTACAATAACACCTTGAAAACCCTCTTGGATTGTCCTCGCCCATCTTCTTCTTCAATTTCATGCATTAGCATATGTGTATGCTTGCATTTCATGGTAGAGTAGAGGTAGTTTAGGCTTGCATTTTATTTTATTACTTAGTTTTTATCATATTAGAAAACCCTAAAAATTGGAAAAACTCTAAAACATTCCTAAAGCTACCCTTCATGTCTCCTTGATCCTCCTTCCTAGACCTCTCTACACCCTCGACCTCACTCTCTTGGCCCTTCAATACCCTTAGCCTCTCTTGTTGTGCCCTCGACCTCCTTTCCTAGGGATCGACCATGGAAAATTTTAAGAACCTCCCCCAAATTTCTTAGTATAATAAATGGGTGAATCCCCATAATACATGAGAAAGTGATAAGTCTATTTTATCAAAAATATAATATGTATATTAAAAGTTTTGGCAAATCTTTCATGAAATTATTAAATCTTGTAAAATATGGGTGAATATTCACAACATCATAAAATCTTGAAAAATAATGGTGAACCTGTATGCCTCGTCCCATAGGAATAGTGACAATCCTTGCTCAAATAGCATGGCCTTGGATGCTCCAACTAATGTCATTTTCTTTCTCTCTGCCACTCCATTCTACTGCGGGGTATGAGGAACGGTGTGCTCCTTCTTTTTCCCCTCCAATAAACAATACTCCAAGAACTCATTGGAGGTATAATCACCCCCATTGTCTGTCTTCAATACTTGAATCTTCCTTCTTGTCTGGTTCTCTACGACAGTCTTGAACTCCTGAAACCGCTCAAAGACCTCTGACTTGGACTTCAGGAAATAGATTAAGGTCTTCCTAGAATAGTCATCAATCAAAGTGACGCAATAACTGTAGCCACTGAATGATTGGACACTCATGGGTCTGCAAACATACGAATGCACTAGGTTAAAGGTCCCTTTAGACTTGTGCTTACTTTGTGGGAAAGGCTTCCTGATGTTCTTTCCCAACACACAACCCTTGCAATGGTTATGCTTCTCCTGTACCTGAGGAACTCAAATGACTGCGTGTCTCAAATGCCTTAATGCTCCATGGTGTAAGTGTGCCATTCTCTTATGCCACAACTCACCCTGACTGTTGTTTCTACTGACTAGAGCCTTTGCATACTCGAAGTGTAGTCTGTACACCTTCTTGCTCCAGATTCCAATCACCCGATCCAAACTCCTAGCTGAACCCTTGGGCCTGATATACACCTTATGATCTCAGAACTTCTCTTGAAAGCTCTTGTTCTTCAGGGTGGAAATGGATATGAGGTTCTTGGTCAGCCCTGGAACATACATATGCCAACAAAACTGAGGGGATTGCTAGACTCCCTCTGAAATGAAACAATACCAACTCCCAGCGCCTGATATTGTGCATCATCACCCAACTCAATGTGGATATTTAATCCACCCTCCTGCATGCTCTTGAAGAACCTTTTTTGTCCAGTCACGTGACAAGATGCTCCACTGTTGACTTACCAAACACTCTTGCCTGTGGTGCTTTCCATGCAAGTTATCAAACAAAATCTTTTGTCGAAGTTTTTGGCACTGGGAGGCTAAGTGTCTTTGCTTATGGCAGATAAAACATTTGACTTTCGACATGTCAATGTTCTTCTAACCACTCTTTTTTATCTGCCTTACCCTTGCTCTTCCCCGCTAGGGATTGAGCTTCTTTATCCACAATGTGTGAGGCACTGCTGGATGAACCTAAACATTGACCCATACGGGTCCCCTCCTGCACAAAATCATCCCAAAATCTCTGCCAGTCAGGGAGCTTCACCCTAGCCACCACACCTTTTACAAAGGTGTCCCATGGCTTAGAAAATCCATTGAGAGCTATCCGAACTAGCTCCTCATCCTCACTCTTAGAGCCAACTGCTCCAAGCTCATCTCTGATATGTGTGAGCCTTGTGAGATAAGGCACCATCCCTTCACCCTTGGCCATCTTGGTACTGCGTACCTCTCCTGCAACACCATCTTATGGTTTTCGTTCTTGCTCTGGTAAAGTCCTTCCAAATCCTTCCCCATTTCCAATGCGGTCTTCTTCTCAAAAAGGTGAGGTACTATGTGGTCCTTCTCCCCATCCAAGATGATAAACATAGCTCTGGAATCTAAGTTCTTCCACCTTGCCAACTTTGCCGGATCTGTGGGTGCAACCATTGTGGAGTCAATGTGCTCCTCTGCATCACTGACATCCATGATCCTCATGATCATTTCTTTCCAAGTAGGAAAGTTTTGAGCCCCTTGGAATTTATCCTCAACTTTCAACTGTACGACCATAGTGAAGTATACCTGTCAAACCCTGGATCTGAACTCTAGGTTTGTGTCTTCAATAGATCTGCCCCCGATCTATCAATAGTGCTGGGATTCATGAGATTTAGCTCAATAGAGCTTTGATACCATGTAAATTTCCTTAAAACTCAATCGTGAGTTACACAGTATAATTTTAATTTTTTTATTACTAATAACCACACATGAGTTTCTACACAAGTAATGCAGCAGATGTCCATCCATAGCTGTTGTTACGTGGTACCAATAGCGATGCGCCTTCAGAAGATATCCCAAGGAGGGGGGTCACATTTTTCTTCAGGTCCAGGATAGGGATAGTATCAACACTTTTGAGGGGCGGTTAAGGCCGGACCCTTTGGTCGGTCCTTAACGGTACTATGGCTTAATGTCATTACTGACTACCCTTTGTTGAGGTTTCTTAACCTAGGGGTTGGTGTCCGGGGTTCTTAGGGGCAGGTCACTGGGTCACATGACCCCTCCTTGTTTATTACTCCAGTGACTGTTTTAGCTCTGAGGTTTTTGCCTCTCGTCCAAGTCACCTTTGCCACCCATCGTGTCTCCTTTTCAACAGAGCGCCCCCTCTGCTTGGGCTAGCTCTAGTAATGACATCATCATCTCATCTAGGTTGTACTGCTTGTTTGGGGGGACGTTGAGGGATTATCGACACTGTTGGGGTTAGATGGGGCATGACGCGCCCCTTGCTTACTCTACCTTTTAGCTTAGAGTAATTTGCTCATTTTTAGCTATTTTAGTCATTTTTGGGTAAACTATGGAGAAAATGCCTGAAGTTACCCACAAATTTGATTATTTATATTATTTCATGTTATATTTTTAAGTTTACATTTTATAATTACAATTTGACATTTTAAAGGCATGTCAGCCTGATTATATTGTAAAAGTGAGTGTGAGAAGGCTATAAATAAGTCTCTCCTCACTTCATTTCAAACATAAGACAATTGGGATAAAACACAATGCTACTTTTTTGGCCTTCTAGGGTTCTTGGAGTGATTGCACACCTCTTGATAAAGTCTTTATTTTTGTGTGAAGGCAATTTATGAAGTTTTCTTTGGTTTCATGCTCTTGCTAAGGTGATGCTAGAATTGTTGGCTAAACACATGCCATAGGAGGTAATTAGGATTCTTCTCTTGATCTCTCTTTGTTAAATGCTGGTAGGTTATGTTTTTGTGGATTAAATGGTATCCCTAGTGCTGCATTTTGTCTAATGCAGACCACTTATCAACCTTTTATCATCTTGGCATGTTGAAGAATGTCCCCTAGGAGTCTTAAGCATGGGTTTTTGGATCTTTGGTTTTTTCCTTTGCTACCATTCGATTGACCAGTCCTTAAAGGCTGTTAGGGAAGGTCCTAGCCGACCAAAACCTTAAAGAGACATCTCAAGAGGGAGGCTGGTCACCTCTCTTGATGCTCTAGGGTTTAAAGTAACACCTTGAAAACCCTCTTGGATTGTCCTCACTCATATTCTTCTTCAATTTCATGCATTAACATATGTGTATACTTCCATTTCATGGCAGAGTAGAGGTAGTTTAGGCTTGCATTTTATTTTATTAGTTAGTTTTTATCATATTAGAAAACCCTAAAAGTTGGAAAAACGCTAAAACAATCCTAAAGCTACCCTTATGTCTCCTCGATCCTCCTTCCTAGGCCTCTCTACACCCTCAGCCTCACTCTCTTGGCCCTCCAATACCCTTAGTCTCTCTTGTTGTGCCCTCGACCTCCTTTCCTAGGGATCGGCTAGGGAAAATTTTAAAAACCTCCCCTAAATTTATAAGTATAATAAAATAGGCGAATCCCCATGATACATGAGAAAGTGTAAAGGTTATTTTATCAAAAATATAATATGTATATTATAAGTTTTGGTGAATTTTTCATAAAATTATAAAATCTTGTAAAATATGGGTGAATATTTCACATCATAAAATCTTGAAAAATAATGGTGAACCTTTCAAGCATGTTTGTTCTAATTAGCACAAACATACTTGAAACCCAATAGAAATGAGCATAAACATATTGAGTTGAACTATTTGCATGTCTTTAATATCAAAGAGCCTACTCTGTAATCATACTGAGCCCCCATTTGTTGTCAAAACAATCACTCTGATACCATGTTGGAAAACCTCTCTTCCTAAATTATAGATAAGAAAAAGAAAAGAAGGGGACAAAATTCCAAGAAGAAAAGGTGGTGTCTAGAGACACCGTTTAAGCACTTAAGCAAAGAGCATTGTGATCAGAACATCACAATCTATAATGACCATGATATACATCTCAAATCGAAATGTTAGACAACACATAGGGTTACCTATTTATAGTTTCTAGATCTAACCAACTTCCTAGAAGTAGGGAAGGTCAGGTCCACAGGTAGGGGTCATTGGTCCAAGTAGTTTCTGTAGAATCCAACATCCTAAAGTTTAGTATGTTGTTGTAGTTGTGCCGAAACGATCATACCGACCATTCAGTTGTTTTGCCAAGTGATTGTTCAGTCGTTTCGTCTAGTCCAGTTGATTGCTCTACTAGTTTCTTGTCGTCTATAGACCGACTGTTTGCAGAAGATCCAGAGGTGTGATGAACCATCAAGACTGTAGGTTCCAACAATAATAATTTCTTCTAAACTTTTATGTGACAATAAATTAATGTAATAAAAATTGACAACCATATTCTTAGACCAAAACCAGGTTCCTAAATAAGGTACACCTATGAGAAGAACAAAATGATAGGATTCTTATAAAAAATACTCTATTTCAAATGAAGAAGGTAACATTTTGATCCTTCCTCTTAGTTCCCTCTGGGATAGAATAAGAGGATTATGATTCTATTGTCCAAAGAAACATTTTTTCATCTAGGATTTAGATTCACATATACATTAAGAAATGAGCATTCACCTAGCTGAAATGTTTACGTCAAACAACATGAGTGATATAAGGATATATATAAAGCTCATAATGTGGTAATTAGTATAGTTAAGTTTAATGATGCTTATAAGTTTAATACATTTAATGATACATTTACAAGTTTAATAAAGACATATATTTAACTATCCCATGGTACATGAACTTAGATGAGTATGGGTCAAGCATACCTATATAGGAATTACAACCAAAAGTAGCATTTATGAATGAAGAAATGTGGGAATTATGTTCATCTTTTCACTCTTGTAAAATCAAAACTCTTACATTTGGTTTAAAACATATGGAATAAAATGGTAAGCATAATCATGTATAGGAAACATGCATTCTTGTAAAAATATATGGAAAGAAAAATTTAAAACATCTCACTATAAAACCCCCTATAGTAGATGCACAAAATAAAAGATCATTAGAGAGATATTCTATTACACCTTATCTTTAATCAAATATAATGTATTTACCAGTTCCTCTAATGAATTATCGAACATTATCTAACATGGAAATACAATTCAATGGGATTGCAGTAATATATTCCCCATTTTTTTACTTTATAATACAATTTCTTGTTTCATCATAAAGAGAATTTCCAAATATCAAGGGATTTAATAATATAGTTTTTTCCAACACTCTAATATGAAGCACAAGAGCACTATCATCACAACAATCAGACATTAGGGTTATAGTTGTGAAAATAATTTAATCTATGATGTAAAACTCCGCTCTCAAAGATGCATCGTTGTATTCCCATGTAATTGAATTGATCTAACGCTACAAAAGACTCTTGGAACACAAGATCCATACAAACATTTCTAATTAAAATCCTAATTCTTTGATCTTTATCTAAAGTCTATCTTAACAAGAAACAAAAGCTTACTAAATCATCACAAAACACATACTGAAAGCTTAAGCAAGATGAAAATTCACTCACAATTCATAATAAAACCATACGACAAGTAGGAGTTATTTCCAATGCTTTGAGCCCAAAACAAGTACTTATTGCGAATATGTCATCTCATTTCACTCTAGTTATCCTTTCATGACATCAAGTTGTCTCCACAGTGTCTCACATGTGTTCATGACTGCTTCCCAATAAGTAGTAAACTACAATATCCATGTTCATCAAATCAACTAACTAGCTTATGAAGGACAAGATTACCCAAGGATAATGTTCCAATTGCATACACATCCTCATGAACATGCCTACTTCTTGTGTTCTAAAATAGGGATAATATAATGAGTAACTGTGCTTACAAACAGATTGTAAATGACAATAAAATCAATGAATATGCATGCCACACTAGGCATTAAAATCATGATATGTTTACATCATGTAGCATCACTTCATTTATAGCTTGAAACATAGAGTTCAAAAGAGTACAGAAAACACGTATCATCTACCTCGCAATCACAAAATTTGTCATGTTTGTCTCTCTATTATTATTCAACTACAATGTTATCAACATAGAATGATGGTATTCATGAGAATCACTTCCAATATGCCACTTGTAAATTTCCTTAAAACTCAATCTTGAGCTACACAGTATAATTTTAATTTTTTTATTACTGATAACCACACGAGTTTCTTCACAAGTAATGCAGCGAAAAATAAATACTGAGAAACATATAACAACAATTACAACAATAAAGACACCAATATTTTTGGGTATGGAAATCCCCAGAAAAACCCAATATGGGAAAACTGGTGCAGTAGGCAGATAAGAAATTTTATTATGAAGATATGGAACAATTACAATCCAATAGATGAATTCACCCAACCCGGCAAAATAGAACCTTTGTGAATCACTGAGCAAACCCAAAAATTAGTAAGGCCTCCCTGCGCAACTATATGGCCTCCTGCATCAGCTGTACGACCCTCTACGTCAACTGTACGACCTTCTGCTTCAGCAGTATGGATTCCTACAGTCCTGCGTTAGCTATACGAAATCCGTACGATTGATGTACGACTTCCCTTATGTGTACAACCTTTCTCTCTCAACGACCTCGTACAACTCTGTGCTTTGCGTGATCAACCTGCGAATCCTCTGGGTGAGTGCTCCTTTGTCTTCTCTGCAAACTTCTTCCTCCAATTTCTCTATGCGTCTCAGTGTGTGTGTCCTCTCCACCAAATCTTTTTTTAACTCAATGGCCAGGGGAAAACCATATTACTCACTTTGCATCAATGGATGAGATCAATGGCCAAGATTAGATTAGCCATCACTTAAATTATTTCACTTTTCACTTTATAAAAGTGACTCCATTAAGTCAATTAATAATTAGATCACTTATTGTACTTTCCTAAGTTTAAACTTAGGAAAATCACATTAATACATTTGGATTCTTGCTTTATGTCTTCTAGCATGCAAGGATACATGTAAAGATAGAAGACCTTCTTTGTTGCCACTTTCTAACACTCCCTCTTCACGAGGAAGGGATTTGGTAGCAACACCAACTAGTCTTTGAAATTCACAAAACTGTGTCTGCAAAGTGCCTTGGTGAAAATGTCCGCCACCTACTCATTTGTATGAATGTACTCCAACCGAATGGTTCTTTTTTGTACATAGTCTCTTGGGAAGTGATACCGTATATCAATGTGTTTGCTGCGGTCATGGAACACTGGATTTTTAGACAACCTAATGCCACTCTGATTGTCACAGTGAACCAATGTAGCCTCTAGCTCACACTCTAATAACCCTGAAAACAACTTCCTCAACCACATTCCCTCATAAGCATCCAAACTGGCTGCCATGTACTCAACCTGTGCCGAGCTCAATGCAACTGACTTCTGCTTCCTGCTAAACCAAGAGACAACCCTTGACCCAATGCTGAAGCAACAACTTGAAGTGCTCTTTCGGTCTTCTACACATCTTGCCCAGTCAACATTTGTGAAGCCTGCTAACTGTACACTCCCACTACGGTCATAAACCAACTTGTACTCCACTGTACCTCTGATGTAGCGAAGCACATGCTTCACAGCTGTCCAATGTACTCTACAAGGGTCCACCATGAACTGGCTCAAAGAGTTAACTGAAAAGCTAATGTATGGCCATGTGTTGACTAGATACATGAGCGATCCTATAAGCTGGCGATACAATGTAGGATCAAACCCCTTTGACCCAGATGCATCAATCTTCCTCCAGTTGGAAACTAGAGGTATGGTCATGGGCTTGCAATCCTCCATCCTGAATCTCTTCAAGATCTCTACTACATACTTCCCATGTCCAATGAAGAAGCACCCATCTCTTTGCCAAACCTTTAAGCCTAGGAGGTAATGCATCAACCCAAGGTCTTTCATCTCAAACTCAACTGATAGTAGGAGAGGAGTACAATACGTGACTCTAAAATAACTTACTATTAACCACAGCATGAACTACTCATTATTACACCACTTTATTAGTGAGACTTCATTATTCATCTAAAAGCCCTAATAAGTCTTGACTTTTAAGTTCGATATGACCCTTACGTCTAACAGCCAATAGAGCTAAGGATGTTTAAAAAATATTATGTATACCATTAAGATGTTTACCATTATTTGCACATATAATAGGTGTTGTAGTTAGCTAAAATGAATTCCTTCTATCATTACGAAATCATTGGTAGATGTCTTGAAAACCATGGTGGAGATTCAACCTGGCATTGTTTGAGTAGGACTTGGTTCAAACTTTTAAAGGAACCAAGGATTTAATGAGATGTCCCTTTCAAACATTGAGTGGAACCAAGGACTTAATGAGATGTCCCATGTTTATGGAATTTATAGTGTCTGTATTTATTTCTAGTGGCATCTAGGGGATTCGGATTAGCAAATATTATACTGTGTTTCTTAAAAAATGAGAGCATTGAAAATCGAATATGCAAAGAATTCCAAACTTATGAACTGTAATAAATCCACATTATTTGGAGTGACTTGCTTGTTACTTGAATGAATGAATTTATCATTCATGTTTACACAACATTTCCTCTGCCCCTTCGCTACCCCATTTTTAATTCTACTTAGTTTTGTATATTTGTGATCAGGTAATTGTCTTGAATGTTCCTCAGCATGCTCTTTAAAATGGCAACAGCATTAAAGTTTTGTAATTACTTTTCTTCATTTCAGCAGGAAGCCAAGAATGGACAACAAGAGTTTGCAAATGAGACTGGGTGGGCTGCTCTGCGTGATGATTTTATGCTCACTAGCTCAAAACTCAAGGACTGGGATAAAATACAGGTATGAAAATGTAGCAAACATTCCTCTACTTATAATGTTGATGCTTCTCCGTATCCAACACTCTGGATTTATTTTGATATGATATTGCATGTGTTTCAATGCCAAATCCCTGTTTTGGCAAAAGAAGCCAGACCGAATGACATTACCATGTCAGTTTCGTGCCGAAATTGAAAATATGCAGTGTTAAATTTTCAAACGTTTATCTTGGCCGACTTGAGTAGAAACTTTAACTGGGTCCAAAATCAATTCCCATTTACTTAGGTGGAAGTTGTTTTGAATAATCCACTTTTTTTTAATTTTTCCAGGATACAGCTGCTGTAGATGAAATGCCAGTTGGCCACATTGATACTGACGGCTCATCTGATGAGGACTAAACCAGGCAGAAATAATATATTAACAGCAAATGGGATACTATGTAGGTAATCTTGGCCTCTATTTTTTAGAAGGCAATGACATAAATGTAACTGGAACTAATATTGTACTCAGCTCAAAATTCTATATCCAATTTGTTCTTTAAATTTCTAGAATATTGTTAAAGGAGCTTCCGTTGAATGATTATTATTATCATGTAATTAACTGCATAATATGAAGTAACTTTGATACATATAATGCCAGCAGGGTACAATAGCCTGGGGTACTGACTTCAGGCAGCAGAAATTGGAGTTTTTCGCTGCTTCCTAAAGCGTGGAAAGTGCGAATTTCAATCATTAGTATGAGTTGAATGAGAACATTGCTAAGCATTGGAGTTCTCGTAAGGTGACAAATGCAGAGATCAATTTTTTGAGCTACTGGAAATGCAGTTTGAAATTAAATTGCTCATTATTTATCTGTACATTTTATTTGGACTGGGATTCTTTGTACTTCTTCCAAAGGGATATCAGTGTAGACGAGTGCATCTTTCAGGGATGATTCACCTCTGTAACATGGCTACGAAATGTATCTTTTCAGTGTGGGTTGATATCTTTTATACGAAAACCATATCAAGTATATCGTTTCTGAGGTGCTCCAAATTCAGAAGATGTTACAATTCTTCAGAAGATTCTTATTTGAGTTCAAATCATTCAACATACTGCTTCCGTTAATCTGTAAACTTTCCTCGAGTAATTTAGTATTGGAACATTTTCCCTGATTTTAGTTGAAAGCGCAGATTATTATATTAAGTTGATTGAAGCTTACATGCTTATATGTCTCTTTCGTATAACCGTTTCTGTAGTAGTGTCAATTAATTCATGTACTATTGGTCACTGCCTAAAGATTGCATGCATTCGCCTATTATTTGATGTACAGATTATAGTATATGCCTATCAGGTTCGTCTTTCTAAATTGTATAGCTGCAATTTTAAAATCTGATTGATTTGGGTTTGACTTTTGTTTTTCTAGGTGCATTCCTTCCCGCATTTAATGTTGAAAAAATAATAGTGTTTTATTAATGCTTTGCTTGCATTCACAATTAAAACCATTCCACGACTTTTTTCTTTGTCATTGTTGTCAATGGATTTTGAATTTTATCATGACTAGAATATCTCTAAAGATCTCTAGGTTTCGAGTGAGTTTCACCAGTCTAATGACGTGTATATCGAAAATGACCTCAGTTTTGGAGCTTGCATGGCATGGCATTGGCTGTAGCTAACACTTTGAGATGAAAAATGCTTAGTCATGTTGGAGGCAAGTTGAGATGGAGGTGCAATTAATGTTTTGACAATGACCTCGAGCCTCGTATTTTTTTTTCAGAGTAAAAAATACCAGTCTTTGATATTCATTAGAATCAAAAGACATCTTAAACAGTTACATTTAGGGAGACTCAAACAGTCCCTAGTACAACAGCCCATAGTGGGATATCATCACAGTAGTAATCAACTTTTACATAACAGTGACAGCAAAAAAAGTTGCATACAGTCAGCAAAACAAGCGAAAACGAACATGAAATATAGCTGTAGCAGCAGATAAAAAACATAAACAGCCAGCATTCAAAATGTAGATAAGAGTACTAAGTCTGTTTATTATCAGACTTATTCATC